>JAWDJD010000001.1:413198979-413506479 GCA_035047305.1 Bradypodion pumilum
TCTAGGTGGGACTGTTAGTAATAGTGTTGGATTCTCATTTTGTTAGACTTGTTTTTTCTCTCCCGGCCTCTAGGTGGGGCTTCTTCCGGTAAGTAGTCTTTGTTTCTTCATTTCTGTTCTGGAGTCGTGGAGGGAGGACGTGCTGGTGAGTTCTCTGGGTTTTCTTTCTTCTGGATTTTTTTGGGGGGTTTTGGTGTTGGTCTGGGAGGTGTTTCTGTATCTTCTTTTGTGTTTTTTTGGGTTTTAGATGTGTTTAATTGTTTTGTTTATTTTTGGTTGGTTTTTATGTTTCTGATTTCTTTTGTGATTATTTGTTTAATTTGTGGTATTTTTGTGTTGTAGTTAGGTGTTTTTTCTGTGATTTTATGGTATTTTGGGTGTTTTTGTTTGTGGATTTTGTTGTTTATTGTTTTGTTGGTTAATGTTTATTTATTTATTTATTTGTGTTTTATTATTTTTGGTGTTTGGGGTTTTGGGTAAATGTTTTGTTTTGTTGTTGGTGTGTATTTTTGAGTGAAGAACGGTCTGCCTGTCTTTCCTCTTCTCCCCATTGCTGCTTCGAATTTTGGTTTTGATGCAGCAATGGGGGAAAAGAGGAGCCGGCAGTCAGCCTGTTCTTCCCCCGGGAAGGTTCGTTAGGTAGGTCGGGGGAGAAGGAGGCAGAGAAGAGCTATCTGCCTGACGATGGTTCTCTCCTCTCTGTCTCCTTTCTCTCCCGGCTTACCTAACCGGAGATCAGCAGGCAGCGATCTGTAAGGGGTGGTGCTCTTCCTTGCAGATTGCTGGCTGCTGCTTTTGTATTACCTCTGTCAGAAGTACAAAGGCAGCAGCCAGTCATCTGCCAGGGAGAGTGCTTTCCCTGACCAACTGCTGCCTGCTGGTGGTATTTTTCCCCACCCCGGCTCAACTGACCTTGAGGCCGGCAGTGGTCTTGCCGTGTCTTTGGCAGGGTAACATGGAGGAGAGGGAGTCCCTCTTCTCCCCATTGCTCCAGGAAAGAAGGCTGGCCTCGGCGTGGGTTTCTGCGTGTGTTTGTTTGCGAGGCCGTGCAGTGGACTTGTGCTCCCGTTGCGGGAGGCTGGTGTGTTTTTATTTTATTTTTCACACGCTGGCTTTCTCAGTGTTCTGCGCGCTCGTGCTCTTCAGTCTGACTGGCTGAAATGCACATGGCGCGTAGGACGCTGGGAATTGGAGTTTTGTTTGTTTTGTTTGCGTCTGTGCGGCTTTTTTCTGCGGCTTGATTTCAATTGGGCGCGCCGTGGTTCCCAACGTTCTTTTTGCTCGCGCCTCTCAGCCTGATTGGCTGAGGCGCACTGCGGCGCAGAGGACATTGGGAATTGAAGTTGTTTCCTTTTGTTCCCATTCATGAGGCTGCTGCCCCACTGGCGACGACCAAAACCCCACGGCGCTGAGAAGGCAGCAGTTACGGTGAGTGTGGAAGGCTAGGTCGGGGATGGTTGGGCCTGGTACAGGAGCCTTTGAATGAACCCAACGGTTAACCCCTCTTTTTATAGGTATAGATAGCACTTCCCACAGGGGTTTCAGATGCAGCAGCGTGTATGTCTAGTCAGAATTGGAGTCCTGAAGCTGCTTCAGATTCTGACAAGGATCTAGGTAGGTTCCTTTTCAAAAACAAAGTTGCCTTGGTGCTAGCAATGGGCGGGGACTGACACCATCAGGGCTTATCTTTTTCATAGCCTCAGATAAACGTGGGTGCTTATATTTTAAGTGGTGGCAATGGCATGAAAAATGCTTTTCCAAAGGACCATCTGTTCTTGTCCTTTGGAATTACTCAAGAGTTGAAGTTCTTAAGACTTTAATTCTCTGGAATACTGTTTAGGATATTTTTCTACATAGTTATAGTCCATGTTTGCACTATGTATTTTCAGACCTAATGTTTTGTATTTTGCAAATCATAACTGTCTCCCCCCCCAAAAGTAATAACTTCTGATATTTTGGCTCAAGGCAGGAGATATCCCTCACTATTGTTTTCTCTTTTATTCTAGTAAAGTTGGGTGCAGAACAACTTACTTTAGAATCAAGGACCAAGTTTAATAAAGACCCAGGGCAGACTTGCACTTGAGTTCTAACCTGATAGCAAGAGGTGGCCAAGAACACTATGCAGCTGAGTGGGGAGGCTGATGGTGTAAAGAGAGCACTGTGTTCCTTCTGTGTACCAAGCATACAAACCAGACTACGCTAGAAAGGAAATGCCTGTTAAGTCTCCCAAAGGTGTGTGACTGGCTACTGTGGAAACAGAATGCTGGGTTCCAGCAGTCTAGAATTTTTATTTTATTTTGACAGGCTGTTAACTTGTGGGAGAGGCTGTTTACCAGGCTGATCTAGGGGTTATCATTTAGTCTGCTCACTCTGCTAGCTCAAGTCCTACTCAGAAAATCCAAGACCCAAGTTTGTATTATTTCCATTCATGCTCCTGAGACACATTTATTCAGCTATGAAGAGTGGAATGTTAGCAACTTGAAGAACTACCAACTTTGACAAACACAGAGAGTGCTTGGAAAAATTTACAACTCTCAGAGTCCTTCCACTGCTCTGGGCCTGATTTATGGGATTTTGGCAGCCGTAATCCAAGGTACCCCCAAACTTCAATTTCTTAAAGCCTAGATTTCTAAAACCTAATGAGTGCTACAAGATTGGTAGCATAAAAATTGAATTAAGTGTTCCTTAGCTATGGTTTGGTGCATTGGGAACCAGTATTGGGTTCTCATGTTCCTCTGTAAGTGAATGCAGCAAAAGGGCAGGGGAAGTGGAACTGACTGAGCCTAGTTATTTGTGATCAGGAATCAGAAATTCGACTTAAGCAGCGATACAGCAAGCAGCCTGCAATAGCAATGCATGCTCTCTTCAGTAGAGTGGTCATTTACACATCAACAAAAAGGAGGCTATGCCTCACCAAAGGGAATAAAGGAGTGGGCTTATATGATAATTTACATGCACAAGCTAATTTATATGTGCAGGTGCAAAATGAGTTTTATAAATTTAACAGAATTAAAATACATTCCACACAATTGAGGAAGCTTGTGAAGAGGTGATTAAGTGACTTCTGGGTTTGCTATCAGATTGTTAACTGTTTGATGGCAAACTTCAAGGTCTATGAAGTCATATGGGCACCTTACTTTCCCATAGTTAATTAATAGTGACCAGAAAAGCTGTTTGTAAACCTCACCTATAGTTTACTAAGAGAACTCAAGACCTTCAGCAGTTCTTCCTCCAGGTTTTTATAGTTTCACTAGCTATTGTGCCTGGCCTTGTCGGGCAGTTTTGGAATGTGCAGCCCTGCAGGTGTGTGTGTGTGTTTGTGAGTGTGTGTGAGAGAGAAGCAGTCCAACAGGTGTGTGTGTGAGTTTTTTGTTTGTGGGGTGGTTTTTGTGCCCTGCGGAGAGGTGGAGGCAGGGAAGGGGGGGAGGTTGACACATTTTGCACCCCTTTCCCTGCCTTGCTGGGTTTTTTTTTAACAGCGAGGGAGTTTTCCCCACCACTGTTTCAAGAGCAGCTCTCGAAACAGTGATGGGGAAAAGGGGAGCTGACAGTTAGGTCGCACTTCATCCGGGAACGCGCGTTCCTGGACAAAGTGTGGCCTGACTGTCGACTCCTTTTTTTCATTGCTGTTTCGAAAGCAGCTCTTGACACAGCGATGGGAGGTGGAGGCAGGGAAGGGGGGGAGGTTGACACATTTTGCACCCCTTTCCCTGCCTTGCTGGGTGTTTTTTTAACAGCGAGGGGAGCTTTCCTCATCGCTGTTTCGAGAGCAGCTCTTATAACAGCAATGGGGAAAAGGGGAGCTGACAACCAGGCTGCACTTCGTCCGGGAATGCACGTTCCTGGACGAAGTGCGGCCTGACTGTTGTCTCCCTTGGCGCTGGCCTTGCCGCTGCTTCGGCGGGGTAGTGGGGAGTAGGGGAGGCTCTCTTCTCTCTGTGGCCCCGGGGACGAAGGCCGCGCTGGACTTGCCGTGGCTTCGGCAGGGTAGTGGGGAGGAGGGGGAGCCTCTCTTCTCTCCACGGTCCCGGGGACGAAGGCCAGCGCCAGACTTGCTGCGGCTTCGGCAGGGTAGCGGGGGAAAAGGTGCGAGCAACGGCCGTTTATCTGTCATGTGCACCGGCTGTCCCGCCTCCTCTGCGCTTGCATCATGCCTGAGGCGTGCTGCGGCGCAGAGTACGCTGGGGACCATAGTTTTTTATATTTTTTCCCTTCATGGGGCGTTGGCCCCACTCTCGGTTCCCGGACCCATGCAGCGATGATGTCTGGGAGGTAAGGTGTGAACGGCGCATTACGGGATGGGATGGATGGGTGCGGACACGCATTCCACACATGCACGGCCAATCTCATTCTTATAGGTAAAGAGAAAACAAAAGCTACTAATCATGAGGCATGGGGGATTGTACCCCTGTATTCCTAGAACCATTCAAATTCAGAGCAAGGACTTTCTTCCACCATCAGCTATGGCATAGGAAGGAATGTTGTTGGTGTAATTGTTACAGTATTACCTTTCCAATGTAACTACACCTTAAACATGTCTACAGTGAAGCATCTTCTTAAGCAAGATACATCAGCTATGAAGCGTCTGTGAAGTTCCATAAGACTGTTTCCTACTACTAGGTGGTTGCAATTTTGAGGTGTATCATTTTGCAAGGATTTGTGTGTTCACTGCAATAACCTTTCACCTCAGGAAACTGGATTCAAATTGTGCCAAAGGCACCAGCAAAATGAGATCGACAACCTCCTTACTCCCATATAAAAATATATCCACATGCTAAAAAGCTATGCACTTCAGTAAAACAGGGAGTCTTTGTTCTTCTGGTTTCAGGTTTCTGTGGTGAGGAAGGTTGAATGTCAGGGTTGAAATACATTTGAAATGTGAAGATAAAAGCTGACTCAACTGGCAGCCATAGCTTTCTGTACCTTTTGCAGCAATTGTATTTCATGAATCTCAAAAATGGCAACAGAATGTAAAGACCAACCACTGCACTTGAGAATTTCATTGGGAAAAACCACCAGAAAGATGTAGGGAGCAAATAATACTTGTTACATGGAAGGAAACAGTATGATTCTTCTCAAAAATATTACAGATGCAAAGTGTATGAGAATGTCTATTAGAAATTACCATATTTTTTTGACCATATGACGCACTCCCCCCCAAAAAAGTGTGTGTGTGTGGGAAATGATGGTGCATCTTATAGCCCAAATGCTGTCCAGCAAGGCTGTTGTAAAAGGATATTTTATAACAGCCGTGGCTGGCCGAAGACCTCCACCACCACAGCTGTTCCGGTGCAGTTCGGCTTCAGGAGAGGGGAAAGAAAAGCATATTTTCGTTGGGCCATTACCACAGGTAGCCACAAGAGGGCAAAAATCGCAATTTCCCATTTAAATGCATTGGAAATCAATTTCTTGTATTCTAAAGCTTTTCTGTTTGTATGTTCCCAATGCATTTAAGTGGGAAACCAAACCTGTGCATAAAAAGAAAGGGTTTCATTTACCTTTCTTGTTCCTGCTCCATGTGTACCTGCTCCTTTGTTCCTGCTACACATGGTCAAAATGGAGGGGGAAGCCATGCTCCCTGGTTGCAGGGAGAGCAAGAGGCTAGCCTAGAGCATTGCTTCCTGCCTCAGTGCAATTGACCTGCTCACCCATTTCCCCTGCAGCGCCACCACTAGTTGGCGTTGAAAGTACAATATTTGGTTCAGAATTTCCCTCGTTTTTCTGCTCTAAAAACTGGGTGCATCGTATGGTCACGTGCGTCTTATGGTCCACAAAATACGGTATTAATTGCATTATCTAAGTTAAAAGAGATTCTACAAAACATGACCTATTTTATTTCTATTTTTCTGTGTAAAGATTTTTCTTCCAGTTAGTGAAACTTGTCAGAATATTGTGGAAATATCAGATCCTCAGTCATTTAGCATCCTAAAATGTATTTTGTCAGTTTTCATCCCATTAACTAAATATTATCATTGTTAATACTTGATACCTAGAATCAGATTTAATCAATTACAATAAACAACACCTTTCTCATTATTTCTACTGAAATTTGCAGTTAGTCACAAAGATTAGGAAAATGGAAAGCTGTTTAAGGGTTTAATCCTACACATATTACTCAGTAGCCCTTTACAGTTCAGTGGTGTTTATGTCCAGGTAAATATACACAGAATCACAAACTTAGTGTCTCCTATTCAAGAGGATCAACATACCAAGAAATCTTTAACCAAAACATGAGTTTTCAAGTTCTCTGGAATAACAATGTTACTTACTGTATATAATGGACTCTACCAGCTCATAGTAAACGTAATAGAACTTTTTCATTCTTCTCAGCAGAAGATAAATTCGCAAGCTCAGAAATATTGTACTGTATATTATACTGTTCTTCACAGCAGGTGGCTCAATGGTTGTAGTCAGCTGCAGAACCAATGTTTGATTCCTCACCTTGTATCGTGAGAAAAGAGCCAATCTGTGTGTTCTCAGGAGAGGTAATTCACTTCTGAGTACTCTCTACTTGGGAAATCCTGAAAAGAGGTTCCGTAAATTAGAATTGACTTGACAGTACAAGATTATGACCATTCTTCACAGCTCAGTTCAAAGGAATGACATCAAGAGCCTGATATGACTAATAGGAGCAACCATAGATAATGCCCCAGTTCGGATGGCTGTTGTTGACTTTTACACATTTAAGTGTTGGTATCTACTTTTAGTCTTATCCACTGTCAGACCCTTAAAGACTTTCTCTTGAAATGGTTGCAGGATATAACATGCATACATTTTGTTTCTCTCAACCCAACAAAATGGTTTTGCATAGTCTCTGGTAAAATTCTAGGAATGGCATGATAAGGATAATAAAAGATCACAAAATAGCAATCTGATTCTTATCCTAATTAAACCAGATACTATTAGAAGGAGACAAACTTGAAAACAATGCATACTTGTTAATAATGGAGTTTGTTATGTGGTAAGACTCAAAGAGTCATTTAAAAAAGACCAATACAGTGCAACTGAAGTTGCACATATTTTTTTCTTGCTTTAACCCAGGGCATCAACAGCAGACCCTAAGTATGAAGACATGTAATACAAGTGATAGTATAAAGGTTATGCTTCCTAAAATGTTAGTAGTATAAAGGTTATGCTTCCTAAAATGTTAGTCTTTTTCAAAAGGAACAAGATCCATTAAGTCTGGTGTTGACAGAAAACTACAACATTGACAAGTATTTTGTTTGTCAACCAATTTTATGACTGCAGCATCTCCCTCAAAAGTCATGGTTCCCAACGTGGGGAAAATGCACGTGGTTCACAATGTGGGGCATTTGATTTTAAGGGTGGCATTTGAGAATGAGTTATTAACAGTGAATGGCCGTTTAGGCTTCCATCACGTGAATAGTTCACTTTTTGAATAAGAATTATATGTCATTGGTGTGTGTGTGTGTGTTGGGGGGTGGGGGGAGTGTCAGTATTTTGGAGATGCTTAGGTGGTTTAGACTTGATAGACAGAGTAACAGAAGTATTATGGACAGAGGTTTGGGACATCATAAAGGAGGCAGCAAGTAAAGCTATACCAAAAGAAAAGAAGTATAAGAAAACAAAGTGGCTGTCTGATGAGGCTCTTAAAATAGCAGAGGAAAGAAGGAACGGAAAAGGTGAAAGAGAAAAAGTCAATCAATTAAACACAAATTTTCAAAGAAAAGCAAGGAGAGGTAAAGAAACCTTAAATGAATGGTGCAAAACAATAGAGGAAAACAACAGAAAGGGAAGGACTAGAAATCTTTTCAAAAACTTTGGGGAAATCAAGGGAACATTTAAAGCAAAAATGACCATGATAAGGGACAAAAATGGCAGGGACCTAGCTGATGCAGAAAAGATGGCAAGAGTACACAGAAGAACTATACAAAACGGACCTTAACACCCCTGACAATCACAGTAATGAGAGCTTTGAACTGGAGCCGGACGTCCTGGAGAGTGAAGTCAGAAGAGCCCTAAAAGTACTGCTAATAACAAAGCTAGTAGAGATGATGGTATTCCAGTTGAATTATTCAAAGCCCTAAAAGATGATGCAATTAAAGCATTGCATTCTATATGCCAGCAGTTTTGGAAAACACAATAGCCACAGGATTGGAAAAGGTCAGTATAGGTTTCAATCCCAAAAAAGGGCAACACCAAAGAATGCTCAAATTATCGAAAACTGTGCTCACCCCAAACACTAGCAAGGTCATGCTCAAGATAATACAGGATAGGCTTCAGCAGCATGCGGAGAGAGAACTACCAGAAGTGCAGGCTGGGTTCAGAAGAGGCAGGGGAAACTAGAGACCAAATTGCCAACATATGTTGGATCATGGAGAAAACAAAGGAATACCAGAAACAAGTCTATTTCTTTTTCATTGATTACACCAAGGCCTTTGACTGTGTGGACCACAATAAAGTGTGGCAAGTAATTAAAGAGATGGCTATAGTGTGTGCTGCAACCTGGACAGAACAATGGAGGAGATATTGTGTGAGTAGGGGGAATGTGTTCTGCTGGTTGCTTATTTAGGAGTAAGCCATACATACATACATACATACTACATACACACAGTGGTACCTCATACAACGATTTTAATCCATTCTACAGGGCTTGTTGTTGTACGAAACAATTGCTATACGATGCATGCATCGTATAACAATTTCCCCTATGGGATTCATCGTACAATTTTTTTCACTAAGTGGTTTTTCCCACTGAAAAATTGTTGTACGGTTTTTTCCATAGGGAAAACTGTTATGCGAGACACCATTTCCCCCCAAAAACCTAATTGTTAAGATTTCATTGCCATACGGGGCAATTGTTGTATGAGGTTCCACTGTATGTATGTGTGTGTGTATATCTATCTATTTTATAGATTATTAAATAGCCAGGATGACATTCGTCACCTACTAATTCAACAAACTGCACTACCGGTGTAACATTGCAGCTAATGTATGTCCACCCCCCTCCACCCTCATTATAAAAACCCTCCTGGGTCATATCGAATGTGTCAGAACATTAAGTTAGATTTTAAAATTCACTTAATAGTTGGTCTCAAATTCATTTTAAAATTGGTATTATAGTAGGCCTGCTGTATGGAGTGGTTCAATATTCAATTATCTGCAACCCCAATATATTAATTGAAAATTCCAGAGTTACACAATGTATATGTATTTACAAGGTACAATACCAGAACTGGCCATGAGAGAAAACCAGAAACTATATTGTATATAGGGTTCTCCACTAACCACGGTTTCAGGCATTCCCAGTAGGTCTTGGAAACTATCCCCCACAGATATGGCAGGCCTACTGTACACAAAAACCTATAAATACTAATTCTGCTTTATCTTACATGTCTTATTATTCCATTTGTACTACATATCAGTTTGTACTATAAATCACATGACTGTTATCTAGATAAGATTTGAAGTACCTTGTCAACACATTTGTAAACTTTTTTTCCTTAGTTATAGAAATATAAGTCTAACCATTCAAGGAAAAACCTGTGTAATATTTCGCTGAAGAAAGCAGATAGAAATTGACCACATCTGAATTATCTTCTGACTTGACTGGATCTAAATGTTAACATAAACAACGAAATAAGGTCAGCAGAACTTTATTCTAGATAGTGCAGGAGTACAACTTACGACTATATAGTTGCAAGTACAAGAAGATTTTAAAAATTCATTTAGAACTGTTCAGTCCCCAAAATTATTCTTTCAAATACTTTTATTACATTGTAGCTTTTACTATTTCAGATAGTAAAAAACCAGTCTGTTCAAGAATCATGTCAACAGTTAAATAGGCTCCATCAAAGTTTTTGTGACAGCCAATGTTCTGTTCATAGTTACCAGACCTTTGTTCTATAGTACAAGCAATTTTTGAAATCAAACTTTTCCAAAAGACTTGAAACTCATTTAAGCTGCAAAAAGCTATGATGCCAGGTACTGGGGAAAAATATTGTGTTGCAGTATCTATACCAAGCAATAATAATTGTGTGACATTTAGCTTAAAATTTATCAGCATACTGAAGCTTTTGGATTAATTAGAAAGGAAACATTTTTTAAAAATTAAAATGAGATGCCAACCTCAGCTGTTTTAAAATTTAATGAGCATTTCTACCATGAACTTGTCTACACAAGAGAATTTACAAGTAGCTGCACACAGTTGAGTCAGATATGACAACTATAGGCAAAGAGGAGTGATATATTGCTCTTTTAAACAGAAATAATTGCAAATGGTTTTGGTAATGATTCATCAAACATTTGCTGTACAGTCGACAATGAAAGGCTTCTAGAAGTATAAAATAGACTTCTTGATTTTCAGTTCAGTGCTTTCCCTCATTTATTCCAGCGTTCTTAGAGGTCATGCATGTTACAACGGCAATCATGGAGTAGTTCCTTTTGGTCAACATTCCAGTGTTCTTAGAGGTCATGCATGTTACAGCGGCAATCATGGAGTAGTTCCTTTTGGTCAAGGACTGTAGATGCAAACCTACATCTTGTCATGTGAGAGGTGAGTTGCCACCAGCTTTATTTGAGCTTGCTTGTTCTATGTGATAATTTGTCTTCTCAAATCCATGTGAGTAACAGGACACATCCCGTCCCATGAACAAAGTTCAAAAATTATATTTAAAGTTACCTTGTAGGTCTTGCATATATTGCCACCTAGAAAATCTGTACATTACATGTCCTTATCAAGGGTATCGGCAGTTAAAGATAACATGTATTAAGACTCACACATTAAAATTCACCCTAACTTAACTTGCATTTAGATTCTCACACACACATTTTACATTTCTTAAAAGCTAGAGCCAATTGTATTATTTCAGCCTAAATATACTCTTGTCTGGCTGACCAAAGATTCTAAAATAAGGTCTTCAAAAAGTATTTGTAACAGAAATGCTGCCTGAGGTTATGTCTTTGAAATTTCCCTCTCACCCAAATCATCACAAGTAATGAAATATTGTTGAAAGGACAAAACTGAGTTCCTTTCCATTCAGGTTAAATACACAAATCCCCCAAGTATTTTTGTCTTCAAAACAGGCCAATTAAGTAATTTGTTATTGGGAAAATGAAGACCCTCATATTCTCAGATGTTTCAGTCTGGTATTCTTATCTTCTGCCTACAATGCAACAACTTTATTAAAGCACAGGTTATTGAGTTTTAACGCTGTTCATGGCTGCTGATGCTGAAAAGTGACTGAAATAATGACCACATTTTAAAATGTCACAGTCCTGGGGTTTTCCTATGAAGGGAAAAAGAGGTGTATGGAAAAATATCATCTCTACAGATAAAAATAGCAGCTGTATTAGCCATTTTGTGCTATCAATTTAGTAATTCAATTAGAAATTTCCTTGCTGCCCTAGGGGTTGACAAGATGAAACTAACTCTACTTTAGCAAACAATAGCAAATGCTATCAAGAAATCTGAACACATTTGATATATTTTATATGTACAAAATACTTTGGAACGTTGTTACACTCAGCCCAAATGTAGGTTAGTTTGCTTGCTTATTATGAATAATTTCTCCTCCTTCTATCTCAATTTGCTCATACAGCCACTTGCGATCACATCGGCATTCTGGTCCACATTTGCTAGAGCCACACTTGGGACAAGCATAGAAGCATCCCAGGCAGTCTTCATCCAGACAGTCACAGAGATCTATTCCACTATAAAGCAGAAAACCTTGGCTATCGTATACTTTGCTCTTTGCAGGTATTAGTTGCCTAGGAAAGAAAAAGAAACCACAGATCAGGAATCTACAATTTCTGACATATCACTTTAATTCACATGCTATTACAGTTTGCAGCTCTTGATAGCTGAATATTGTTTGGTTAATTAATTAGCCACAAAGAAACGAAAGATAAACCTCTGCAAATTGGGAATCTGCGTAGAAGCCATTAGGCATAGAAGCTATTTGTTACTATTTTTGGAAAGCTCTCTGTGCACTAAGTCTATTCAACAAGCTGTTCACATACCTCAAACCACAACTAGATAATTTTTTGTTCTTGGCTGCTTTCATGTTGTTGCTATAGCACACATGAACAGTTGCACATATCACTACAATTTACCAATGTAGTTAAATGCCTATTACTTGTACAACATGAAGCAGGAGTCTCTTTCTCTACAAAACTTGACATGCGCAGCAAGGATAATACCGAGCTAAAGTAATTTTGCCAGTGGTGTACAGAGTTTACATGAGAGATCTGTATTCCTGTTTAACATTCAAGTCACAGTAAAAATATATGACTTCCAGCTACAATCATAGGACTAACTGCATTTCATGCTGATCTTGAAAAACTGCCAAGTAAACTTGTTAATTTTTTAGAACCATTCATTACATTTGGCATTTAGTTAGTTATGGCTAGAAAACCAACAGAATAGTTCTTTTATACAGTGATTTGGTACTTAGCAACCCAGTGAAACAGCAGAATTGGGCTTCTCAGTTGCTAAGGTTTTAAGAAAAAAATATATGAAGAAACTATGTTGAGACTCTGAGGAGAAAGGTGGTGAAAGAAACATTCTAGGTCTAATAGCAGAGGCAGTTGTTTCTGATGAGACAATAGTAATCATAATGGAGAACACTATTATATGGCCAGCATTATTTGGGAAAAGCTGTGGTGTTTCAGTGAACAACTACAGGCTTTGCAAGCTACATTCCAAATTCCAACGGGTCTGCACCAAACGGTTGCCCGAAACACTCAAAAAGCCCAGTCAATCAGTCTAAAATGTAGTGTATGTGTTTGTGTGTACCTATGGCCCTTATGATAGTGGACTAAAGTTCCAATCATTGTTCGTGGATGGTCGTGTTAGCCAGAGTTGATGAATGCTGCCCTCCAATGGATTGTCCTTCTCAAGTTTTAACAACATTGTCTTAAAAGGGCCAGTAGTCTGATGTGATATAAAGTAGTGCTCTGTGACAATACCTAACCAACTTAAAAAGCAACAACAGTAATCTTGAAGCTTTTATTATGTCTAATAAAGACTATTGGAATATAAATTATTCTAGGGCAAAAAACATTGCAGTCTGTTTACATCTCCAGTCCTATAATTTACTGTTGTCTTAACTTCAGTCTTGAAAACTGGGGAGCAAGACAACAGACATACAGGTCACTGGAACTCTGGCAATCCACTCTGTGAATTGAGCTGGTATGTGTTAAATCTATAAGTGATGTCACAAATAGCAGACAAAAGGATTTTGGCTCTGAGGGCAAGTATTTAACTTCCTCCTCATTGAAGAAGTCTTTCTCAGTTCAATCTATATCAATGCGAAACCAACCTACCAACCAGAACTGATTTGTTCAGAGGCCAAGTTGGGAAACACATAAATCATATTTTATACCTTACAGCAGTTCGATGGATTAACACCTATTATTATGACTGAATGGCAAATAGAGACCAATGAAGTGACACAACAAGCAGATTTCAGAATGCTACATTTTAATCATATCATTTCTGTGCAACTGAACAAAATGTAGTCTATCTATTTAAGGAGACCAAACATAATCCAAAACCAATTAAGACTTTCCCTGCAAGGATCTGAAAGCAATTAGAGGTACCATCCAAGATAGCCTACCTGTCTGAATTAGCAGATGTATTTTTTGTTTGCAGCCTTCTTTTTTCCCTTTTGTTTGCTTCTGGAGCAATTCCAGTATGCCGTCCTGGATTAGCAAACTTCAATGCTTTAGTTGTACGTCCCTGGACAACACAGACAATTTCGTTTGGATAAACAATAAAAAGCTTAATGTAAAAATCAATGCTAATCAAATTAGGGTATTCAAAAATTTCAAGTTGGAAGAAACACACAAAACTAAAGTTAAGTTCCTAAAATTCAATTCAGGTGAATTTCCTTCACATGCTGAGCACACGAGTATATGCCGAATATGCTCAAACCCTGTGTCTGAATAAAGAGCGGTATCTACCATGAGAGACAAAGCTCTATGTGTGAACAAATGATTGCTATACTGTGGCACAAAACTACAACTCTTTCTCTCCTGTACCACTCATCTTTTGGGTCAGAACATCACTTGTTTATGCTTATAGTTTGCTTCTAAACTTAACCAAGTAGCAGATATGGTGAGGAAAGTCCAAAGAAAGCAAATGTGATTTCTTACAGAGCAAACGATACACTGGATTAGAGAATATACTTAGAACTGTAGTTTATTGGGGAAATAGTAAACTTTTACTTTATGAACAGGGCTCTTCTTCAGTTTTCTTTACTTCCTTCTTTTCAAAATAAATTTGTCGTATTTCATTACACTTAAGATTATAAATATGTAACATCGCATAGTTTCTGATGTCCATCTTGCATCACAGTCCTCGTTGTTACTCAGAAGTGATACCCCCTAAATCCATCTGATCCTGCAGAAGCAGTGTACCACTTCAGAATGCAAATAGTAGATTTTGTTGTTGAATATTTCAATTTGTGAAATAAGCTCTGCAAGTAGTACAACAGCACAATAGGAAGTAAGTGGGCTATTTTTGATATTTAAAAAAATAATGCTGGGAGAATTTTCCTAAGTAAAATGTTTTGAAAAATGTGTTCAAGCACTTTGCAGTCTGAAGTAGTACCATTCATTTTATATACTTAAACATCTTTCTAGGCTAGGCTTCACTGCTGTCAAAGAACTTACTGCAGTTCTAACTTGTCTTCATTGGCATGAGATAATTCCCTTCTTTCTCTTTGAAAGACTTCAACTGATTGTATCTTTTTGATAAGCTAAGATACACATAGGCCTTTAGTACATGCATAAAGCATGTAGAAGTCTTCAGTTGATTGAAGTTTTGTTTTAAAACTTTCCCCAACTCAAGAAACTTCAGTTAACAGTTTTAGAACAAGTCAGGATATTGATATGGTAACAATATTTTGACTTGTTCCAAACAGGTTAACAATAATTTCCAGTTTTGGACAAAATGGAAAATGCAACTAAATGAAAAGCTTCTGGTTTGTTCATTTGTTGTGTAAACAGGTGGTGCACATGGACTTGTGTATATCTTGATTTATTAAGTAAGGTTATGACTCTTCGAATGTGATCAAAATTTCTAGTCTGTCCACACTATCTTTTTTACTATTTCTACCTATGAATGACTGCTACATGTGCAACAAATCACATGAAAGTATACAGCTGGGTAAGTTACTACTCCATTGAAAGATGCTAAAAGTCAGATGACTTCAGATTATAGAAAAAACCCTCTATTTTATAGTGTTAGATTAGTGTTGGGTGTGTCCCACATGTACATCATTCTTCATGTTGCTCTCAGGCTTAAAGTAGTGACAACACATGTGGGAACTGTATAATACCTAGTAAACCAATAGTACTTGATTTGTAAAAATATTAAACTTAATAGCATATTGATGTGTTATCTTTTGTGGAGCCAAATCTTGAAGCATGTTTAATCAAAAGCAAGCACCATTTCCTGTTCTGGCGCTTACTTTCAGGTAAGTATGCCCAGGATTACTGCTTTAGTCCAATATTTACATAGGTGAAAAAAAATAGTCCCATATACATACGTCTGAATCAAGCCTCCGTCGCTGACGGTCTTCAGAATCAACCTCTGATTTTCCATTTATTATCTGTGTACATTTTGAACAAAGCTTCCAGCCAGGTATAAACTGCCGTCCAAACTTGGCACTTAGAAAAGTTGCTTCATCTATGTCAATTGCATGCAAGTTTTTCCTTGCAATTTTTTTGTGCACATTAAAAGGATCACAACATGACTTTTGCAAGTCTTCATATCTATCAAGGTAAACTTTAGCATGATGGAAGCATATTGTATGGTTGTCTGAAAGAGATATCCCAGTCCTAAGCTGAAGGAATAAAAGATCAGTTGATGACAAGTCTTGTTTAGTCTTGAAGCCAGTTTGAGAAGTAAAGAATGTTTTATGGCAATCACTGCTAGTTTGCAGCTGATTTCCAACTGAACACGGATCCATTTTATGTGAGCAATAAAATCTATTTCCTAGTGTACACCTTGTCTTTGTCGTCTTTAGCAGCTGCTACGAGGATTATCCTGGAGAAAGCAGTGAAGGAAGGAAGATTTATGCTCCATACTTTTACTTTCAACTAGATCTAAACCAAAACCAACCTTAACATTAATGCTAAAGTATGACATTTATGTTGATAATATTTTCAGGAGGCACAGCTGAACTATATAATGCAATCGCTTTTGTAAAAAGCATTTGCCTTGGTTTCTATTTGAATGAAGTCATAAGTGATGTGACTAGAAGATAAACTTTGGGCCTAATCTTAAAATCTGGTACTCTCTACCAGAATACATAAGAAGGTCTAGGAACCAAATCCTCATCTTTCATCTAAACTGTAGTAGCCCAACAGCTTCCAGTGGATTCTAGGTATGAAACATCTTAAATGGAGCACTAATTGCCTCTTAAAATATTTCATAGAAGAATGAAGTGTGAGAGACTGACATAAACCGGTATTAGTCTCAAAAAGTAAACATGAAGGAAATATTAGCAGCCCAATGTTTTAACAGGCAAAGTGGTTCTGACTTTCTCAAATGCTTCAGAATGCTCACTGGTAAAGAGGTCAAACCAAAAATGGGTTATTTGTGTGAGACGGATTCTTGGCATTGGAAATTTAAGGGCTTCCTCTCTAACAAAGTAAATATTATTTGCTTGACACACAGAGGAACTAGCTGTTAAGAAGTTCCAAATAATTCAATTACATTAAAAGTAGTGTCATACTTAAGCAAAAAAAGCTGTTTAGGATTCATTAGGAGTAAATGAAAGCAGTTGTAACATCTGTGTCTTTAACACCAAATGGAACAGTGTGAAGAAACTTCAAGAACATTTGGATTAACATTTTCCATTACAGAACTTTGTGGTTGAGCAGGAGCAGAAGTTGAAAGGGTGGCAGAAGCAAAGCTAATTTGCAGAAGCTGTTAAAATTACAAGCAGAAATCCTAAGAGTCTGTATTTCATTCCTGTTATGGTTGATTCTTCAAGGATTTGTTTTGATATCTATGTGAAAATCATGATACTGTACTGTATTACTATTCTTTGTGAAGCCTTAATTCTTTATTTTATAACTCATGAAAATCTGTATTTTGTATTCTATGTTCTGATCCAATACAGGTCACGCCCCTATATCTGTGGGTTCAGTTATCCCCAGGTCCAAAAATATTCAGTGAAAAATCAATGAAATACATAATATATATTTCCAAAGTGCATTACAGAGCTGGCCACTAGAAATCACAATGTGATGTTCAGAAGGGATGGATTGTTTTCAAGGGAATCATTTCCTGGGAGGAACTTAAAGATTAATGAAGATATTTGCAGCAGATTGCTTGTATGACTCTGGTATATGTACTATAATATGGGGTCTGCTGCATCCCAACGGTTTTGGGTATCCAATCCATGGAAAATCTTGGACTGTATCCCTTGCAGATATGGGAGGGGTGACCCATATTTATGTTTGCAGCTCAAGATAACCCTTACTAGAAATGATCAAGGTATGGAGAAAGTTGTTTTACTGATATCATTTCCAATACTTGACAAAACTTGATGTTAGAGCACTGAAGCATCAATTTTGCTTACTATCAATGAAACATATTTAAGCGAGGTTCAAGTTGGCAAACTTTACTAAGAAGGTACATGATGTTGCACTAATGGCATAAGCAAAGAAGCTGTGAATACCCTGAAAAATACCCATTAATGCACGGCAGGAGGTATTAAAAAGAAACAACTGCTGGTTTTTACAGAAAGAATGAAAGAGGAAAGATGTCTAGAGCAGAACTACATGGAAACAAGATAGAAGGGGGAAAGGAGAAACAGCAAGTTTATGCTTTTGTTTTCCATTCCAATGGGCATATTACTCTTACATATCTCAACTGACAATGAATACTCTTCTGTGTTTGAAATCTTTGGTATTCTTTAATGTGCACTTATGCACACCACAGGTCTGTCTTTGATGAAAATGATGCAGAACTCTGCTAGAATCTGAAGACTTGCATTGCATACTAAATTTGCTCAGAGACCTTACTAAATATGTAATTTCAAATTGTTCTGAGAGACAAATGCTGTTCAGCAGGTACCTGCTTTCCTGGAATTAGTAGTCACACTACTAATTGTATCATTCTTTTATTCTCCACTCCACAGCATAGTTCATCCCAACACCCTTCAATACATTTGCTTCTCTCTACTTGATATTTCTGAATATAAAGCCACACTCAATTTTATCTCTGAAATGATGACAATCTTAACCTATAAAATCGAGGGTTAACCGTTGGAACTTCGCATAGGCTCCTTAGCCAGGCCCTACTAGCCCGCACTCACCATTTGTGCACACACCCGAACTGGGTACGCAGGTAAACACAGGATTGAGAAATGCGCCAGTGGGGCAAGAGCCCCACAAATGTGCAGGAGAAACAACTTCATTTCCCAATGTTCTTTGCGCCGCGCCGCAGCCAATCAGGCTGAGAGGCGGGAGCACAAAGAACGTGGGGAAACACGCTGCAGCCAATCAAAAACCACCCGCACAAAAAAAGAGCACAAAGGGAAAAACTACAATCCCCAGTGTCCATGAGCGCACAGAACGGGGAGAAATGCGCCGCGTGAAAAATAAAAAAAACGCACTGCCTCAGAGAAACACAGCCTGCATTAAGGAAATCGGCATCCTGAAGATGGCCTTCCTTAACGTGGTCCGACAACAGAGGCCACGCCACGTTAAGGAAATCCCACACCCTGCCGATGGCCTTCCTTAACGCGGTCTGGGAACAGAGACCATGCCGTGTTAAGGAACTCCCCCACCCCGCAGATGGCCTTCCTTAATGCGGTCCGGCAACAGAGGCCACGCCGCGTTAAGGAACTCCCCCCCGCCCTTCCTTCCCACGGGCCAGGCATCGAGCCCAGCACGCGAGAAGGAAAGACCCCCCCGCCGCTGCCCACCGCCACATGGTATTGCCACGGGCCAGCCACCGAGGCCGGCCCACGGAAATACCCGCACCCCCAACACAAACAAGAACATTAAAAAACAAAACAAAAATAATAAACATAAAAAGAAAACACAAAAACATCCAAAAACAACCAAAAAATAACCAAGGAGAAACACACAGAACCCCCCCAAACCAAAAACAGAAAGACACCCCCCCGCCGCCGCCCTCCGCCACATGGTATTTCCACGGGCCAGCCACCAAGGCCGGCCCGCGGAAATACCCCCACCCCCAACACAAACAAGAACATTCAAAAATAATCAAAAACAAAAACTAATAAACATAAAAAGAAAACACAAAAACATCCAAAAACAACCAAAAATAAACAAGGAGAAACACACAGAACCCCGCCCCCCAAAAAAACCCCAAAACAAAAATAAACCAGAGAACTTATCAGGAGACGTCCTCACTCATCGACGAACGGAACTGAAATGAGAAAAGGAAGACACTACTAACCGAAAGAAGATGCGACACCCACAGGCCAGTAGAGAAAAATCAGTCAAAATTAAAAATTACGCAACAGTACCACCCAGTGGCCACAGGAGAAATAACAGTCAAAATATTTAAATTAATCTAAAAGATTAAAAAAAGAAGGAAATAAATTTTGAAAACATTCAAAAATATCCACAATAATAAAAAATAATTCAAAAATAAATAAATAAGTTCTCACAAAAAAAAACACACCAAACATCTAAACACAGTAAAAAACATTGAATTTAAAAAAACATACACTTACACATTCTTAACATTGTTATCCAAGGTACACCTATTAACAAAAATTCACATAGTAACACATTATTTTAAAAAATACAATAATTGAAAAAAATTATATCAACCTTTCATCTTTTTTTAAAAAAATGATCACAGTTTAAAACAGTCCGTGCGTATAAATAAACATATTTTTAAAAAACAATTACATACTAACCTCATTTGCATAAACAACAAAAACCTTACAACACCATTGTACCAGGTAGTACAGTATATGTTGGAAATAGTGTGATGGTTTACATGTTACACTGATTAATGTTGCACTGAGCACAGGGTTCTATTTCTGGATGGGCTTCCTTTAAAGAGCTGACCCTAGTTGATCTTATGTAAATTAATGAGGGCCAGTATGGCAGTGATGACGAACCTTTTAGAGACGAAGTGCCTAAACTGCAACCCCAAACCTACTTATTTATTGCAAAGTGCCAACACAGCAACAGGGGAGGAAGGAAATGCTCACACTGGGCTGGTGGGCAGAGGGGTGGGGTGAACTCTATGCTGAGGTGATTGCACAGGTGACCATAGAGAGGGCTCCAAGTGCCACCTCTGGCATGTATGCCATAGGTTCGCCACCACTGCAGTAGGGAAAAGGAGCCTCCAGATAAGACCAAGGCCCTTCCCATAACAATGAAGGCTGGCAGAAAAGTGGAAAAGTATGTGAAAAGAACTGTGTAGAGCAGGGGTTCTCAATGTACAGCTCACAGGCCAAATCTGGCCCACGGCGCCAAATAATCTGACCCCCCACCCTTGCTCCAACCGCCGCTGTAGATTTATAACAGAGTTAAATGAGTCTGTGGCCTTCATAAACACATTTATTCAACAGCTAATGAGAGAACTACATGTACTTAGGCATGGGGGAAGTGATGCTGTTTGCCACATAAACCTCTGTCACAGGGGCACAGTGTTACAGATGAAACCTTTTAATGGCTTTCAAACCTAGATGTGGAACTCTAGTTAGGAACCTGAGATGGTCAATCTGTGCTCACTGTATGTTTTGCAGAAAAATAGAGACACATTCATTCAGATACACTTTTGGTATATTACCCACAGTTGGTAAAATAGTGAGCAATACAAAGCCAACAAACACTTCTGAGCCAATTATTCCTGAGAACAAAAACAAGGGGAAGGAGAAAGAACCTGCCAACAATTACTGATAATAACTCTGGCCATATTCTTTCAATATATTTTATGTTCCACTTATTTGAATTCAAATTGAAAACCAGCAGTTGCAGCACATGATAGTCAAACTTTAAAAGAAAGCATTTTTATTGGGCATCAGCAGAAAGCTTTCCAAAGGCAGAAATAATTTAAAGTCACAATTAAGTAGCAAAAACATCAGACAACACACACCTATCCATTGTTATTGTAAAGCCACACACAATGTGAATTATCATAATAAGTTTCTGAGCCAACATTTTATAACAATAAGGACAATGCAATGTGGTGGGAAGACACAGATGATCACAACCTAGGACAAACTCACATTTCATTCTTGTAGCTGTTGGTTAAATTAATGTTAGCAGGTGACCAACATTTTGACAGCAACTGTATACTCCAGAAGCCATTACTGCCAATTGCTTTCCAGTATACTTGCTTAGTAGACATGTTAGTAAGACCAGGTTCACTATATTTCCACTTAAAACATAATAATCTAAGAACTCAATGTGAAAAGTAGAGCTCATATTAGTTCTATATAAAAAGGGGGCAAATTGTCTAAATCAGACAGCAGCAGCTCAAGTCTCTTCAGTTACATGTAGGAAGTGTGTTAACTCCCATATACCTTTTAAAGAGACTCTCTCACACACATTTTATATGAAGCTACTATGTTCACATATCAAGGAATTCATGAGTGCCACACCAACAATGTATGTACCTGTACTGCTGCAAAATCAGGCATATATCAGATTGTTATGTAAAACCTGAAAAACTTGATTCACTGAAGAACAAAATAAAAAAAACATAGGGGGAAAAAAAGAAAATTTATACTGCCATTATGATGGCTGTACGGTGCCAACTTCAAATGCGGGGGTGGGTGGTGGGTGGGTGTTGTTGTCTCACAGTTTCCCAGAATAATACAGTTGTTTTTATAAGTCATCATGCACTCTTAATTGTTAAATTTTTCAAACTTACCATAGGGCCAATTTAAAAATAAAATGATTGCATGCTGAGAAACATTTTCATGAGGTATTAATTTAGCAAACTACAAAAGTAAAAGCAGGATTAGGATGAAGAACGCTTAGCTTTGCAGAGGCTATTAGACTGCAACTCCCATCATATCTCAGTGCCACCTATATTAGCTCAAATTGGTGGGAGCTGCAGTTCAACAATAGGTAAAGGTTGCCCTTGCTCGAAAGCCAGTCATATCCGACTCTAGGGTTTAGTGCTGATCTGTTTATAGCCAAAGAGCCAGTGCTGTCTGCGTACATTACCGTGGAAATACACTGGAGTGCGTGGAATGCTGTTTACCTTCCCACCAAAGTGGTCCCTATTTATCTATTTGCAATTTCTTGCTTTCAAACTGCTAGGTTGCCAGGAGCTGGGACAGAGACGGGAGCTCACTCTGTCATGCAGTACCCGGGAATCGAACTCTGACCTTCCAGTCATTGAGTTCAGCATCTTAACCACTGCAGTCCTACATTACGTCTAAACAAGTTCCTTCCTCCTACAATACAGCATTTAATAAACTTTATTAAAAGATGTACCGTGGTACCGTGTACAGTATCTATCTTTCCCAATTATGGTGGAAAAAAAGCAACAAAGAAAGCGCACAAAGTAAGGCAGGGATACGAGGTGTATGTTTTAAAGCCATTTAGCAGCCAAAATAGTAGGACAGATAAGGGGCCATTCAACAATTAAGTGATCCTTAGGGGGCGGGGGAATGGGGTCTGCCATCTGAATTATGGAAAATTACGTAGGGGCGGGTCAGGTCAAAGATTACGTAAATCATTTGGAGCTGTTGTGGTTTCGAAACATGGTGCTTTTTTAGGTTTAAAAATGATCTCTGGGAATTTTGATCCAATTTGAGATTATTGAATCCTCACTGATATGTTCTGCATTAGGCACCAATAGTGAAAAGCTCTAAAAATTGAAGTTTTGATACAAAAGCTCTGGATTATGTAATTTTAAGGGTGGGTGGGTTTCAAAGCGAAATTTACGGTCAGATTTCATGGGGGGGAGGGGTCAATTCCCCCCCCCCCAAAATGGATCACATAATTGCTAAAATTAAGCTAAAATGACATATTTGGATAGCTGAGGGTTACCAGAGTAAAGCAAGAGAATAGATAAGTAAGTAAGTAAATGTGGTAATGTCTTTCATTCATAAATTCTGCATTTTCAATAGCATCACCAAAGACTAATGTCACAATGTATTTCTAGTACAATGACGAATTAGCTTTCTTTTTTTTGTAATGGAAAATATACTGTTATATATTTCTCCTCAACCAAATTAACCCGAATACAATCACTATAAATCTAAGTTTTCTTGTTCCAGCTATACAATCACTGGTTTTGCTCCAAAGTCATTCAGAACAACTGTATTATTCTACAGATTTGCTGTGACGGAAGGGATCTCAAAGATCAACTGGTTCAACACTGCTGGAAATCCACACCTCAAGAACTCCAATGGACTGTCTTTCCCAAGGGTAACTTATATATAGTTCCAACTATCTCACAGATTGTTGCAAAAGGTAAAATAGAGGCGGAAGAACCCTGAGTGGGTTAAAAGGGAGAGCAGGGTTCTTCTTTTGAATAGGGGGTGGGCGGGCGGGGGGGGGGGCACACAACCTTAACTGTACTGATTTTTGTTTAACAACCACCTTCTTGTCTTTTAAGCATAGCGTGGAGAGGGGAATGTACAGGTGAAACTCGGAAAATTAGAATATCATGCAAATGTTCATTCGGTTCAGTAATGCAATTTAAAAAGGTGAAACAAATATATGAGATAAGACTCATTACATGCAAAGCGAGATAGTTCAAGCCTTACTTTGTTATAATATTGCTTATGGTTTACAGTTTATGACCCCCCCCCCCCAATCTCATGTACCCATAATCTCATGTACTATGTACGCCATGATCATCACAATTATAACGAATTAAGGCATGGCATCTCTCGCTTTGCATGTAGTGAGTCTGTCTCGTATATTTGTTTCACCTTTTAAGGGAAATGAATGGACACTTTGCACGATATTCTAATTGTCCGAGTTTCACCTGCAACACTGGGAATAATCGCTTTATGGGGTTGCAATGGTTACCTGCTTTCCACGTTTCCCCTCAAGTACTCCGCCTTTTAAAAGCCAAAATATCTCGATTGTAAGATACTGTTCAAAGCCACTGGGGCCTCAATTTCCTTTTCTCTCTCAGGTCCACCCCGCCTTCCTTTCTTCCCCCACTCATGGAAAACAAGGGGGCAGGAGGAGAAACGGGCGTTATTTTCACGGGGGAACGTTCTGGTTACTTTACAAAGTAACGCCACTATGGTAACGAGTAGTTCCCGTTTCTCCCTTGGCGAGAGCGTTCTGCCCCTGTATCTCTGCCCCCATCCCGCCCTCCCTGGCTTCTTCTACCTCAGCGCTTACCTTGCCATAACCCTTCCTTCGGCCAAGGCCTGCTCCCACCCCCGGGCCTGCCTCGCCCACGGCCGCCATCAAGCTGAACCAGCCCCTGCCCAACTAACTCCCGTCCTCCGGACCGGAAGGAAACGAGAAGAAGAGGAAAGAGACAAGGAAGGGACACACATACACACACACAAACAAACATGGAGGTATATAAATAAATAAAAAGATGACATGACGTCACAAACTTGAAGCCGACTAATCTGACAGTCCGCCATGTTAGTTGGCCCAAAACATTGCCTTATGGTGCTTTGTGTGTAGTCGTGAAAGTAGATCGGGGTTTCCCCTTTAATATCAATGGGGGGGGGGGTGGTTTGCGATCCCCCTCTCCGCTGGCTCCCCTGGGTCCAGAAGGGTTGGGGGACAGACTCCTTTTGTCCCCCCAACCCTTCCAGACCCACGGGACCCAGGAGAGGGGATCGAATCCACCCCACCCCCTGATATTAAAAGGGAAAGCCCGATCGGAGTTTCCCCTTTAATATCAGTGTTTGCTCTGGGGGGTTGCGATTGCGATCCCCCTCTCTGCTGGCTCTCCTGGGGTTGGGAGATTCGGGGGGGAACAAAAGGGGTCTGTCCCCTCCCCCAACCCTTCTGGACCCAGGAGACCCGGGAGAGGTGATCGATTCCATACATCCCAACACTCCTCTTTAATAACGGGGTGTCCTGCGGGGATCCCCTCTCTGCCAGGCCCCCTGGCTCTGGAAGGGTTGGGGGGATAGACCCCTTTTGTCCTCCCAACCCAACCCAGGGGAGTGGGACACAGGAGAGGGGATCAATCCACACACAGCCCTCCAACACAAGAAGCAATCGTAAACGGTAGTCTGCTAATGTTTTGGTCCACCTAATATGGCGGCAGGCCACGCTCACCGGCTTCAAAAAACTTACAGCATGAAGCCTGTAGTGCCATCTCCTGTTTTTTATACCTCCATGCAAACAATCGACGCTAGCCCGAGGCTTCCGGTGCCCGATCGCGGTCCGCAGCCATGTGAGGGGCAGGAGCCGTGCGGGAACTGCTGGCCTGGGTGCGAAACTGCGAAAACTCACACTGAGTAGATGACGCTCGAGATGGACTGGCTCTTTACCGTTTTACCGCATTTGGAATTAGAGACTGCCCTGCTTTTCACCGTGGGGAACAAAGTACTCTCTCTTTCAGGATTGGTGCAAGAGTAAAGGTGAAGGTCGCCTTTGCTCGAAAGCCAGTCGCATCCAACTCTAGGGTTCAGTGCTCATCTGTTTATAGCCAGAGCCCGTGATGGCGAACCTTGGCACTCCAGATGTTCTTGGACTTCAATTCCCAGAAGCCCAAGCCCCTAAGAATTGGCACGAATGCTTTTGCGCGTTTTACTTCCGCTTCCAGGAGCGACGAGGACGCCGCAGGCCGGATCAATCACAGTCAACCCATTCGTTCGGATTCACGGGGGCTTGGGCTTCTGGGAATTGAGTGCCAAGGTTCGCCGTCGCGGTGCCCCAGAGCTGTCTGTGTTTGCAGACATTTCAATGGAGATGTGACAGGCATGACTAAACACCAGAGTGCAGGGAACGCTGTTTACCTCTGACTCAGACTGATGTAGTAGACTTGGTCCACGAACGCTCACGTTTAACATTTAAATACAGGAGTTAGTCTTTAAGGTGCCACCACATTGTCCTTTCTTTCTTTCTTTTTTTTTTTGCTGTTCTGCTTTGTTTATGACGGAGTGAGCTCCCCTCGTCTCTGTCCCAGCTCCCAGCCAACCTAGCAGTTCGAAAGCAAGGAATTGCAAGTAGATAATTAGGGAGCACTTCGGTGGGAATGTAAACCGTGTTCCGTGCACTTCGGTGTCTAGGTATGCCTGCCACATGCCCACGGAAACATCTGCAGTACCCTAGAGTCGGGTACGACTGGCTTTCGAGCAAGGGCGACCTTTATGTTTGCACAGGCTACCACGGTTGCTACATCAAACATTCTTTCCCGGTTGTTGATGTGCATTCAGTTTTCAAGTCTGTTGCATTGTTGTTGGCGGCTGCAAAGCAAACCGTTCTAGATGCGGCGTGGCTTTGAAGCTTGCTCTGTGTTTGTGTGTGTGTTAGATGCGGCGTGGCTTTGAAGTTTGCTGTGTGTGCGCGCGCGTGTGTTAACTGTGTTCATTCGTCTGCATCTTCATTCCCTGAACACGAAAGTGTGAGCACTGTGAGGAGACCACACTTGAAGAGGCGAAGCGGAACCAGAAATGAGAGCTAGAAGAACCCCTGGCTACTCTTATCTCTTTGACGCCGGGGCGAGAAAGGAATCGGAAACACAGATAGCGTGTCATCTACTCGTTGTTGCACATGCGCAGAGATGTTCTTTTTCTTTTCTTAATAATATTCCACCCACACTCAAGCCCAGCCGGCCCGCCGGCTTGCCTCTATTATATGGCCTAAAGCAGCGACTCGTTTCGGGTCACTGTTGGATCTTGAGAGGACCGTCTGTTTAATTCCCAGCCTTGCGCCTTGAAATCGGAGTTAATCGCGCTTAGTGGTCAAGTGCAGTCCAAAACCCGAGTACTGCATGACGGAATGAGCGCCCGTCTCTGTCCCAGTTCCTGCCAACCTAGCAGTTCGAAAGCAAGGAATTGCATGTAGATAAATAGGTACCACCTCGGTTTTGTGGATCGCTCGAACGTGTAACAAAGTGCCATAAAACACTACAAAGGGGGGGGGGGGACGTGCCGCGTTGTGTTCACCTAGTGGTGTCAGCCCTTTACCGCACAGTGAGAATGTAACATCGGAATAAATTGTGGAGGACCGCCTTCGTAGGAAGCAAAATGAATCTTTTGTTCAGATTCCGTTTGCTTGCGAGTGCGCACTTAACTTTGCTTATCTACTTTCATGCTGCTTTTCTCCCAGCGAAGGGATTCGAGGCGACTCACTAAAAGGAAAAAAAAAAAAAAAACACACACCCTAATAATTGAAACAATACACAAACCAACAATAAGCTACAGGATACACGAATGAATGAATAAATAAACTCCGCATCCCTTTCTTCAGGTGACTGCTGGGATGAGGCTGTCCAATAGCCCAGCAGCCTAGCTTCCCGTTGCTTTGCTCAGGAAGGAAGAGACAGCTGAGCTCAGCCGCTTAATTATTAATTATTTATATTTACACTATATCCTGCCCATCTGGGATGTTCTCCCACCCTTCCTGGGTGAGATGTAAAGAGTCCTTTCCCTAATATGGTATCCTATAGCTCAGGGATTCGCAACCTATGGCCCATGGGCCCAACCCATTTCATGTGGCCCACAACCCTCCTGCCACCGCTGCCGCAAGTGGCAGAAGCACCAAAAACGTGAGAATACGCAAGAATGTGCATGAAAACACACAGAAATGTGTGAGAATATGCATGGAAACGCATGAGAATACATAATACATAAGAAAACGTGTGAGAATATGCGCAGAATCACTCTGAGGGGAGTGGTCCGGCCTGCGACCTGAAAACATTGAGAACCCCTGCTATAGCTTCTCTAACTTAAGAAAGAACTTCAGAGTACCACCTTCTACCATGCCATTAAAATACAAGCTGCAGTTACTTCTTCCGTTAAGTTAAAGACAAATTGTCCTAAGTTGCCCTGTTTTGTTAGGAACTCTTTAACCTGTTAAGGGCTTTGTATGTCAACATCAATACCTTGAACTTGGCATGTTATATAATGGGCAGCCAGTGCAGACTTGTCACAGCTGATGTAATATGGTCATAACAATCAATACCTTTTCTTCTTTTTCCAAATAGCATACTGTTTGCAACTGCAGAGTCTGATATTATTCAGCCAGGAAATGTTTTCTTAAATCTTGGGCTTCAAGCTGTTTTGAGCTTTATAAGTGTTAAATCATACCTTTAAAACTTTGAACAGTATTAAACTGAAAATGTGTTGGTAGCCAGTGCAGTTCCTTTAAATCCAGTAAAATATGGTTTTTGTATGATGTCCAGACGTGTCACATTATACACTGATTGTGCATTTATCCCTGATGAATGCACAATCACATGCAGTGTTTAGCTGAAAATTGTTTTTTAGATTTACTAACAGTATGAGGGTTTTACTTGGAAAGGGGTGGAGCTAAAGGAAGACATATGATCCAAGAGTAAGGTTACCATACATCCCGGGAAACCAGGATTGTCCCAGATTCAAGGTCAGAAAAATTGTCCTGGCCAGTTCAATAAAAATCATGTTAAAGTCCCGGATTTTTCAAACGTACTGATTGTGTATTATAACACACCATTAAAATAATTTTTAACTCTCATCATCAAATGAGCGATTTCTTGCCACATTGGAGTTGGAGACAAACCTTAACATCCTCACCTCACACCACTACCCGATAAGTGTGACCAGTGTATTTCCTGAAACAGAATGTTAAGATTTGACCGCGACACGACTTCTCAGAAGTACAACAGATCATCTTACAGTAAGAATTAACTGTTGTAAAAAGATTCATTTATGTATTGATATATTTAATGTGAAAGTGTTTTATAGCTGTCATTATATTATTATTTTTTAAAGGCTATTTTGTAGATAACCCGCCCATTTTTGTCAAGTATACTTCTGTCCTGGTTTTGTGGGAGAGAATTATGGCAACTCTCCAAGAGGCTACTTTAAAATATTAATTTTATTCTCCTTTTTAAATTTAGTGCAATGGTAATGTACAGTAAAGGTTGTTACAGTGGGTTTTTGTTAACTGGGGAAAAAAAGAATTTAATTGAAAGAAGGGATATACAGTAATACCTCATACAAAGTCCGCTTCATACAACATCGGATTCATACAACATCGCCTAATTCCTTGAAAAAAGTTGCCTCATACAAAGTCGTGTGACGTTGTATGAGGCATTGGGGGTTTCCCAGGTTGCATTGTGCCTGGGCAGTATAAAAGGCAGGACACATGCATGCATTGCTCTTGTGGGTTTTGCATGAGGCAAACAGTGTTTAGGAGTGGTTTTGAGTGCAATTTTGGATTTTTTTGAATTTTTCGTCAGAATTTTTAGAAGCATTCCTGGGATTTTTGCAGCATTCTACAGGTTCTTGGACAATCGGGGTTGTTTGACAAGTTTTTGTATTGTTTTTAGCCTTTAGACAATGATTTCTTAAAGTTCTGTCAGTTTCCTGTATGTTTCCTTGACTTTGCCCTGAAGTCTGTGCTGTTACAGTACAATGTATCTCTATGGAAACAACATTGTACGAGGCATCGCGGCAAGGATTTGGACGTTGTATGAGGCATCGCAACTAGGATTTTGCATGCCTCATACAAAGTCCAAATCCGTATAAAGTCCAAACTTGTGGAACCAAGTTTGGACGTTGTATGAGGTATCACTGTACTGTACAGTAACTAAAAGACCATTGTGTCCTCTAGTGGCAGAAAATAACAAAAAATAAAAGTTGAGAATGCTAGAAACCTCTCAAAACATGCCAAAATGGAATATATTTATTTAATTTTAATATCAATTTATATACAGTACTGCTCATCTAGTGAAACTTGCTACTCTGGGCAGTTTACAGGCAAAAGACAGAATTAAAATATACAGAAACAACATAGAGCTAAAATATCAAAATTAAACTTGAAACCAGCAAGCAAACACTCCATTAGAAGGCACAAGGACATTTTTACAAAAGCAATATGGGGAAAGTAAACGAGGCCTCTGGGAGTCAGCAGGCTGCATGTTTGCCTCTTGACTCAGAAACAATTAATTTAAGCCTGTGGAATTTTGTGGATTCAACTATGTATTGTATTTAATATTACAAGAACACAAAAATAACACTGGTGGAGGCTGCAAGAAGTTCCAGAACAAAAACCTTGTATCCCCCTCAACACCCAAGGAAAAGAGGAAGAGAAGAACTGTATTGTCAGGAGTTTCACATTCAAGTACTGTACTTGACTAAATTATTTTTGTGTTCATTTTTATTTATGGGTTTTTCATTGGCCACCTTGGAAATGAAATTGTAGAGCAAATTGGCCTTGGGTCTGAAGCAACATGGCAGTTGTGATTTCAGTGAGGTTAAGTGTATTTAACTGTGTGTTGATGGGGCAGCTAGTGTGACATATGAACATGCCTATATATGAATAATAACCTATGTATGTTTAGTGACTTTGTTCAACAGGGCTTACTTTCAAGTAAATATGGAAAGGATAGCCAGCTTAGAGGCACTACATATCCTATGCCAACGAGAATTAAATATGTTCCAGTTAAGATGCCAAAATCTTTTTACCATTTTATCCATTGGTTTGATCCATGTTCTTGTGGAAATTATTTTCAAGATCCCTTTCCATCCTTGTGACTTCTCTCTGAAAGTGTGCCAGTTTTTAAAAACATTTTTATACAATGGTGGCTACAGCTGGGCAGAGTATTCTGGTAGATCAGCACTGCTCAGAACTGAACTATTCTCGGGGTAGCAACAACCTAGCTTTAAAAAGTAGCTACATTGCTTGGTAAGAGTGCACTAAGGTATCTTTAGTGCCCTTTAGGCACAAAAAGTCCTCCTCAGCCCCATGACAGTAATGATGAAGATGTTGCCCTCCATCAAGATGGATTCAAGTGGGACTTAATCCACTTGGGGACCATCACCCTTCCCTGTGGACTTCGGCACCCAAGGTCTTTAGTCCTTAGGGTTGTCAGGTTAGTTAACTGCCACTTGACACTTGCTGTTGAGTCACAATGGAGTCATTTTTAATTATGGCAACCACAATATTATTATCTAGCTGTCTGTATAGATCAGAGGTTTAGTTATCTGGTTGCATAGCTAAAGTTTGGAAGATTGATTCTCCATTGTGCCTTTTCAGGGTGGGGGCCGGATCACTCCCTTTAGAATGGCTGCGTGGGCTGGTCACATGTCCGCTTGAGTTCTCATGCAAAAATGTGAGATTTCGGTGAGATCTCACGAGGTTTCAGTGAGGTTTCGCAGGATTTCACAAGGTCTCGCCAGATTTCATGAGATTTCATGCGAGATCACACTGAAAACATGTGTTTTTGCCACTCTACAGTGCTTCCAGGTGGCAGCAATGAGGAGGATGTCGAGGGCTTCGGAAGCTGGGTCTAGCCCACGGCCCGTAGGTTGAGAATGCCTCAGTTAAGATATCATAGTTGCAAAGTGGACAGTTGATCAGTTGTAATAAATATTCTGTATTTACCACAGTTAATTTTCACTGTTCTTCATATAATTTTCAGAACATCTATAAGCCATATGCTTCTGTTTGATCATTTTCTAAAAACAGTCTGGTGGATGTTTTCGAGGAAGCAGGTGTTAATGTTGGGTAACAGCCAGCAGAGGGCATACTAAGCCCTATTTTTGAAAGTTTGTGTAAGGGTTTAGAATTTCCACATGGCTTTTTAAAAACACCATAGGGAGGTTTATACTGGAAGTTATATAAAGATAATGGTAAAGGTTGGTTTCCCCTTGGGACTTATTTTTATTACAAATCAGGCATTATATCACATAATGAAAGACAGAAAGATACAGTAGAACTCTGTATAACGAAAAAACACCATTCCGTGGAGCTCGTCGTTATATGTTTTTTTTTGGTTTATATGGATCCCTATGGGCGATGCACTGTATAACGAAAATAAAATGTTTGTTATATGAATCACTATTGGTTGTACCCCGTACAATGACCCCCCCCCCCGCCGGTTGCACGGGGTATTGCCAATAGCGATGCGTATAATGAACTTTTCCCTGTTATACAGTGTATCAGCAGTAGTGTGAAAATGCTTCATTGTATGGATTTTTTGTTATATGAAGCGTTTGTTATACGGGGTTCCATTGTATGGAAGGACATAAAAAGGAAAAAATAGCTTTTTAAACAACTTATAAATGGTAACAATTCTTTGGGATGGATTGGTTAGTCCATAACAGCAGCCAGTGTAGCCTTTTGCAGTATTAGCATTTATAACATTTAACTTATGTAATAAATACCTATATGTAGAGCTTTATAAATAACATTGTTTGTGTAAACATTGTGAATGCTCTTTTTGTGTGTGGCAAAAATGTAATGTGTGAAAAGGTCTTAGATATTACCTTGCTAGTTTTTTCTTTCATTCACATGTCATATATATGTATGTTTATATGTCCAGGTACACACCATTTCTGTCCACTATCAATTGGATGAAATTGGCTCTAATTGCAAATGCTGTATGTACTTGTTAGGAAGGAAACTCAACCTTGTGGGCTGTCTCAAAAATATCAAAAATAGTGAATTAATTCGACCATATAAGAATTGGAATTGGAAGAATTGTATCATAAGAATTGATTAATAAAGCTTAGTCTTTTGGGTTGCATCAGACTTATACTCTTTCATGAAAAAGTAAGATAAGTGAGGTTAGTCTCATTGGCTACAAAATTTGTTTTCATTCCTGCAAAGCTAACCTGGTGTAAACTATTTTCACAAACGAGGGCAATATATCTTAATACAGTAGAATCTCGGATAAAGTCCAAACTTTGTTCCACAAGTTTGGAATTTATCCGATTTTGGACTTTATCCGAATCAAATGGGCGATGCATCAGATAACTTCCAAAAATGGACTTTATCCAAGGTTCTTATACCAAATACCTTGGATAATGCCCATTTTTTTTACCAGTTTTGGACTCTATGCGATGCATCACATGTGCATGAAAACCACAACTTTATCCAAATCGGAGTTTATCTGAATCAGACTTTATCCGAGGTACCACAGTATCCAGTATAACCCTTATGGGAAGGAGAGAGCCCTGTGCTTCCCACTCACAGAGTCTCCTGACAACTGACCCATTCCCATAAAGCAGTGGTGGCGAACCTATCGGAAGCATGCCAGAGGTGGCACTTGGAGCCCTCTCTACGTGCACCCATGCAGTCGCCCCAGCACAGAGTTTGCCCTGCCCCTCTGCCAAGCAGCCCAATTGGAGTGCTTCCTCCCTCCTCAGCACACAGTTCACCCCACCCTTCTGCCCAGCAACCCAAAGGGAGCATTTCTTCCCTTCCCCCATCAGAGAGTTCACCCCGCCCCTCTGCCTAGCAGCCCAGTAGGAATGTTTCCTTCCTCCCCTGTTGCTGTGTTGGCACTTTGCAATAAATAAGTGGATTTTGGGTTGCAGTTCGGGCACTTGGTCTCTGAAAGGTTTGCCATCACTGCCATAAAGGCTAGGGGGCAAAGGATGAAACAGTAGCAATGTGAGGAAATTGATTCCTTTCATTCCATTGAAAATACTATTTATTTATTTATTTATTTATTTATTTATTTATTTATTTATTTATTTATTTATTTATAATTCAAATTTCTATGCTGCCCAATCAGGCGAACCCAACTATAGAATTTGACTTGGCATAGGCACCTTTTATCATGGTTCATTCAGCACTTGACAGGCATTGGGGAATAGCTTCTCATAGCCCCTGTTTCCATGTGTGTATGTGTGGGGGCTTACCTGTAGAGAAACAGCATTAGGTGGCTAGATTGGAACACTTTCATTTCCCACACTGTATCCAGTATAATGTTGTTTCAATGCATTGTGGTAAATTAAAATGAATACTAGAGCTGCCCATGTGATGATACATGAAATACCAGGAAAGAGCGGGGGGAATCACAATAATTTAAAAGGAATTTTATGGTAGGCAAGGCCCATGGTCCTTATATGATGCTGAGGAGAGCATTAGCTGGCTTTCCAGGTATCCCAAACACTAATGCTAGCCCTATTTACAGTACATTCTCTTACTTGCTCTATAGCTGTCAACCACTATAACATCCAGCACTGTTAAATGTTAAGTTTTTCCATTATTTATTGTTTATTAATATTTAGAATGAAGATTTGGGAGCATAAATATTGCACTTGTCCAGAAGAGAAATTTTTGCTCCCTCTCTGTTTATGATGTGCATAAACACTGAGCACAGTGGGGCTGAGAGAGATGATACAAGTTTTAATGTTCTTGCAGCTGTTTAGCTTAAACAAAGATAAATTGCTTCCCATCTGTGAGCGTCTGTGTTCCCAAGCAATGCATTTCCTTTCTTCTGCCTCTATGTGGTGCTCATCCATTGTCTATAATGTGCTTATCTTTACTTTGCTGTGTTGGACTCATGCTAGATGATACCCTGTTTCCCCGAATATAAGACCTCCTCCCATAATAAGACACCCCCCCTTTTCCCCCTGCCTTTGAAATATAAGGCCCCATCCAAAAAAAAGACCTCCTTACCTCCTGGCTGTAAGGCGGCCGGAGTGGCCCATAAGAAAGCCTGCCGCGTTGGAGTCTCGATTGCCTCCCCGCTCACAACCAAGAGAAGTTTCCCCTTGTGAGAGTGGGATTGAGACTCCGACGCGGCAGGCCTTCTTATGGGCCACGCCGGCCCCCTCACAGCTGAGGCCAGTCTCGATCGCGCTTCCCCACTCGCAACCAAGGGCCTTGGTTGTGAGTGGGAAAGTGTTATGTATGTATGTATGCATGTTCATTATACTGTAAAGGCAAGAATGTAACCACTCCAGATACAAACGATACCAGCTGTAAAGGAACGCGAGCAGACAGCCCATAGAGGGCAGCTGCGAGCGTTCAGCCTCACATGGTTCACATTGCTCAATCACGGACAGCCGCGGGAAAACCTTCCCCGCATTCAGCAGCAGAAGAAAGAGGCGTGCCTGGGCGAGGCCACGCTGGTAGCAGCCAATGAGCTACCGTGCTACAAGATTCAAATGTAGAGAGCTACTGTATATATTGAGATGTATCACCGCCATTACCTCATGCTTCACTGGAACCTCATGTAATAAACCTGTGTTAAACCAACCTTTCGGTTGTCCGGTTGTCTTTGGTCCCATACACTAAATTGGCGACGAAGGTGGGATATGGCTGCCCACGGGACCAAGACATGCGCCGGCTACGAGATCAAGAAGCCGGGAGACTTGGAGCTGTTTGAGATAGACTTCAACGCAGCGCTGGTGGAGCTCGAAGTCTCCGATGAGGCCAAAAAGAGGGCCATTTTCGTCCGCATGCTCGGACACGAGACCAAGAGGACCTTGGTGGACCTGATCGCGCCGAGGAAGGTGAGCGACCTCAAAGCTACGGAGCTCCTGGCGGCGTTGCGCGCCCATCTCCGGCCAGCAATAGCGATGTTCCCCGCTCGGAGCGCGTTCTGGAGGAGAGTCCAGGCACCCGGGGAATCGGTCGATGAGTTTGCCGCGGCCCTGCGGTTGGCCGCCAGCCCATGCAAGTGGGAGCTCCCCGACATCACCCTCCGGGACTGCCTGCTCTGCGGTCTGAGGGACACAGAGACTCAGCGTGCGCTGATGAAAAGGGAGCCGCCTCCCACGTGGCAACAGGTCCTCGACACGGCACAGGCCGCGGAGGCCACTACTGCCGGGGTGCACGAGCTTCAGGACTGGCGCCCGAAGCCCGCAAAGGCAGAGAGCTCGGTGCGCGCGGCCCGGCGAGTTTCGAACTCGTCTGCGGAGAGCGGCGACGGCGAGGACGTCCGGAGGGTCCAGAGAGAGGGCCGGCGCTGCGACGGCTGCGGCGCCGCCCACGCCCGCGCCAAATGCCCGTTCCGCACGGCCGAGTGCCACAACTGCGGCCGGCGCGGGCACATCGCCAAGGTCTGCCGGAAACGGCGCGAGGCCACCAGGAGTTCTCCAGACCGCTCGGCGAGGCAGGACCGCACCACGAGGCAGGACCGCACCACGAGGCCAAAGGACGGCACCCGGACCACGAGGACGCGGGACGGAGTAGGGCGCATCTCCGACGACAGCGAGGACGACGCACCGGTTTGCAGCGAGGACGACGCGCCGGTTTGCAGCGTTTCCACGGAGCACCCCCGTTACTTCGTTGAGGTAGTAATACAAGGGGCCCCTGTTAGAATGGAGGTGGACTCGGGTTCTTCATACTCTATTATCTCCCAGGGGGAGTTCATGAAAATCGCCCCCCGCATGCGGCCCAAGCTCAAAGCGTTGAGGGCCACACTGAAGGACGTGCAAGGGAACCGCATCCCAGTGTTGGGGGTTGGGAAGTTCCAGGTCCGGTTTAAAAAGCACACCGCAACGCTTCCCCTAGTCATCCTCAAGGGAGGTAAATGCAGCCTCCTCGGGACTCAATGGTTCCAGCCCCTGGGGTTGTTCATTGGGGGGGGGTGCACGCCGTGGGAGCACACGCCGCCGAGACTGATCCAATACAGAGCGTGTGCGACGCGCACCCCAAGGTTTTTAAAAAGGGGCTCGGAAAATTCAAGGGCCCCCCAGTGACTTTCGACCTGGACCCGGGAGTACGTCCAATCAGACTTAAACCGCGCAGAGTGCCTTTCGCACTAAAGGACAAAATAGAGGCGGAGTTGGACAAATTGGTGGGCCAGGGGATTCTTGTTCCTGTTGATTCTGCGGAGTGGGAAACTCCAATTGTAACAGCGCTCAAGGCCAACGGGGAGGTCCGCATATGCGCTGATTACAAGTGCACCATCAATAAGGCGATCCGCCCTAATGCGTATCCGGTGCCGGTAGTCAGCCACTTGTTGGCCAGGTTACACGGGGGGAGGTGTTTCGCTAAACTCGACCTGGCCCAAGCCTACCAGCAACTCCCAGTGACCCCCGCCGCAGCTGCTGCGCAGACCATAGTCACCCACAAAGGGGCGTTCCAGGTATCGCGCCTCCAATTCGGCATGAATTCGGCGCCCGGGATCTTCCAGTCACTTGTGGAATGCCTCCTGAAGGGGTTAGAGGGGGTGTTACCCTACTTTGATGACGTATTGATTACAGGGGGGAGCCGGGCCGAATTAGCAACAAGGTTGGGAAAGGTCCTGACGATATTCGAAAAGGCGGGGTTGCGGTTGCGGAAAGACAAATGCGTCTTCTTCGCTACAGAGGTTGAGTTCCTAGGGTTCCGTGTCACTCCCGAGGGAATAAGGCCAGCCCAATCCAAGGTAACCGCCATCAAGAAGGCCCCTCGCCCCACCTCCAAGCCCGAGTTGCAGTCGTTCCTCGGACTGCTCAACTTCTACCACTCCTTCCTCCCGCGGAAGGCAGCCGTGGCAGAACCGCTACACAAATTGTTAAAAAAGGACGAGGCATGGAAGTGGGGCGACGACCAGGAGAAGGCTTTCAATGACCTGAAGCGACTCCTGGCATCAGATGCTGTACTGACCCACTTCAATCCCAAACGCCCAGTGGTCCTGATATGCGATGCATCCCCGGTGGGGGTGGGGGCGGTGTTATGCCACGTGCTGGAGAACGGTAGGGAGGCCCCGATAGCGTTCTACTCTAGGTCCTTGTCCCAAGCGGAGAGAAACTATGCCCAGACAGACAGGGAAGCACTAGCAATAATTGCGGGGACCAAGAAATTTCATGATTTTGTGTACGGACGCCCCTTCACCATAGTGACTGACCATAAGCCTCTGCTAGGCATTTTCACCGCAGATAAGCCCACGCCCCAAATCCTGTCCCCGAGAATGCTCAGGTGGGCCATTTTTCTCAACGCGTATCAGCACGCGTTGGTATACCGGCCCGGGAAGGAGATCAGCCATGCCGACGCCCTGTCGAGGTCCCCCATTCCCCGGGATTGCTGCCACGTGGGCGAAGTAGAGAGGGACCACCAGGTCTTAATGATAGAGGTCCTAGACTCCCCTCCAGTAGTACCGGCCGACATCGCCAAAGCGACAGGCAAGGACAAAACGCTGGCCACAGTTTGCTCCTGGGTACAGAAAGGGTGGCCCGTGTCTTCCCCAGCAGCGGAATTCGACACATTTTTCAAAAAGAAACTAGAGTTGTCCCTAGAGAGGGGTTGCCTTTTGTGGGGACAGCGGGTAGTGATCCCCACGTCTCTCCGGCCGAGGGTGCTTAAACTGCTGCACGTCAGCCACCCGGGGATCGTCCGCTCAAAGGCGCTGGCCCGCAGTTACTTTTGGTGGCCCCAGCTAGACGCCGATATCGAACACATGGTCAGCACTTGCGAAGCGTGCCAAAGCTCAAGGCCAGAAGAGGCTCGCTCGCCACCTAGGGAGTGGGACACGGCAAGGGGGCCCTGGTCCCGGGTACATGTAGACTTTGCTGGCCCGTTCAGGGGAACGCTTTTCCTCCTCGTGGTGGACGCGTTCTCCAAGTGGTTGGAGGTCATTCCAGTCTCAAGCACCTCCTCGGCCACAACAATCAAACAGTTAAGGAGGGTCTTTTCCACGTTCGGTTTACCCGACACCCTCGTCAGCGATAACGCTAGCTGTTTCACGTCCGCCGAGTTCGGGGCATTCATGGAGCGAAACGCCATTCGGCACGTCACCTCTGCCCCCTTTCACCCGGCCACCAACGGCCAAGTAGAGCGCCTCGTGCGCACCACGAAAGACGCGCTGCTGCGCATGGGCCCCGGAGACCTCGACCTGAAATTGTGCCAATTCCTGCTAAGATACAGGGTCACCCCACTAGCGTCAGGGTACTCCCCCGCAGAGCTGTTGATGCGCAGGAAGCTGGCCACGGGAATCTCCAAGCTAGACCCCATGAGAGTAGAGGACAAAGGGCGGAACATAGGGGTGGAACCCACAAAGAGTTTCAGCGTAGGCGCCCCGGTGCATTGCAGGAACTACGCCAGCGCGGGGCCAGCCTGGGTGCCGGGCACCGTAGTAGAACAAACCGGCCCCGTCTCATACCGCGTAGAGACCAGTACAGGCTTCCTGTGGAGGCGACACGTGGACCAACTCAGGCGCAGGGTCCCCGGAGAGCAGGACGGAGACGAGAATAGCATCGAATCAGCGTTAGGGTACTCCCCCACCCGCTTAGCCCAAGGGGGAGGAAAAGGGGAGCATGGGTCCCCACCAAGGGGGGAGGAAAGGGAATCGATCCACAGAAATCTTTTGCGGGAATCCCCGAAAAAATGGAAGAGCCCCGACCACACACATACCCCGCGGGAGTTTCCCCGAAACACAGATGCCCATAGAAGTTTAGACGTTGATTTACAGTACCAGGGGGAGTTAGCGGAGTGGTCCCCCACCCGTCCTAGCGAAAAGAGGGGTTTCAGTTCAGCCCCTGTTACCTCCAGTCCCAGTAGCCCCTGTGAGTTAGAATGCGATATAGCGCCATTTTCCCGGAGACCGACACCCCCAAGACGGGAGGCATCAGCGAGTCCGCCCACCACAGTCTCAAGGTCCCCCGAGCAGGGATCAGAAGGTAGCCGAACCACAAGGGCGACCTCATCGGTTCCGCGGTTCACAATAGGAGGGTCCCCGGGGTCAGAGAGCAACAGGCAGGGGTTCACCTCCCAACTATTCATTCCCTTCCCATCCCCGGGCGCGAGGCAGGCACGGACGCCCCACAGAGCCACTAACGAATCCCCGTTTCCCGTTGCAGGACAAGCACCCGCGGAGTCAGGGATCACAGGCTCTCCAGTACTAGGTCAGACGCAAGCGCGTCCCAAGCGCACGTGCGGCAAGCCACAATGGTTGCGGGACTTCGTCCCATCCTAGGGGGGAGGGATGTTATGTATGTATGTATGCATGTTCATTATACTGTAAAGGCAAGAATGTAACCACTCCAGATACAAACGATACCAGCTGTAAAGGAACGCGAGCAGACAGCCCATAGAGGGCAGCTGCGAGCGTTCAGCCTCACATGGTTCACATTGCTCAATCACGGACAGCCGCGGGAAAACCTTCCCCGCATTCAGCAGCAGAAGAAAGAGGCGTGCCTGGGCGAGGCCACGCTGGTAGCAGCCAATGAGCTACCGTGCTACAAGATTCAAATGTAGAGAGCTACTGTATATATTGAGATGTATCACCGCCATTACCTCATGCTTCACTGGAACCTCATGTAATAAACCTGTGTTAAACCAACCTTTCGGTTGTCCGGTTGTCTTTGGTCCCATACACTAAAGAAAGCGCGATTGAGACTGGTATTCTTCTTCATGGAAAAATAAGACATCCCCTGAAAATAAGACCTTGTGCTAATTTTGGAGTTTTTAAAAATATAAGACAGTGTCTTATATTCGGGGAAACATGGTACCACTGAGTACTTTTTCCTTGCTATAGAGTCAAAGTAATCACAAATGAAAAGGTGGGGAAGGCAAAAACTTATGAGACTTAGGCAGGGCCATTCTCAGTTCACATGTTGTTTAGGTAAACCTTTACTTGCTTAGTTTTGAGTTGTTCCTCATGCATTTATCAGGTGCTGGGATTGCGGTGGCTCAGTGATTAAGAAGCTCGCCTTGTTAGCTGGAAGGTCAGCAAGTCGGCAGTTCAAGACCTGAGTACTGGATGACAGAATGAGTGCCCATCTCTGTCCCAGGTCCTGCCAACCTAGCAGTTTGAAAGCAAGAAATTGCAAGTAGATAAATAGGGACCACTTTGTTAGGAAAAGATCTTGGGAACGTAAAAGGAGCCTCATTTGGGCATCCCCTGAGTGGAGTTCCTCCAGCAAAAATCCTTTCAACCGAGAAAGCACCTTTGTGTGCTTTTGACACGATTAATAAATAAATAAATAAATAAGGTGCTAAGAATTTTATGATTGTGGTTTTTAAAAGATGAATATTGGTCACAACAAATCCAGCAAACTACAGGCTGAATTTAAGAAATTGTTTTACGAAGTAAAATTACTATCAGGCCAATTAGTAACAGCATGCTTATTGTCTCCACTGCAACAGAGCTGATGTGGAATGAGATAGCAGGAGACACCGCTGGCTCATTCTGGATAAATTAAGTCTCATTAGCAGTCGTGGGATGAGGTGCTAGAAAGACTGAAAGGAGGTTGCGATGGAAACTCACTTTGCCCTTTAGAGCTAAAAAGGCTGGAATCCTTGGAATGTTCCACTGAAGAAAATTGCTCTGACCTAAATATAACAATGCTTTTGAACCAAGTTATATTCTATCCCCAAACTAAGATCAGAAGTACACCAGAGAGAATAATGTTCCTGATCTGTTCAGGGAAAGGCAGTAATTGGGTGGCTTATGACTGCCTGTGGCTTAAGGAGGACTTTTGTATGTTCCCAGGCTTCCTGAGCCCCCTATTCCTGCAATGATTTTATTTTTAGGCAAAGCCTGGAAAATCATGCCCCTCAATGTTCTGGGGATGTGATTGTTTATTTACAGTAATTGCTACTTTGCACCCCATACACATCTTGAAATTATTTCATGTAGCAATTCTTAAAAAAATCTGAAGTGAGCTTTTGTTTACTTTGGTTTTATTATTGTTTATTTTACTTATTTAATAGTCATACTCTACCTTTCTTTCTAAATAGAAGATGGCTTACATCCTTAGAGAGAGAGAAATATTAAATGCTAACAAGAATAAATTATTACAGTATTAATAATAATAATCTTAGACCTGCAGAGTTGGAAGAGACTCTATGGATCATCAATTCCAGCCCCTATCGAGGAGGCACAATGGGGAATTGAATTCCTAACCTCAGGCTCCCTCCACAGTCAGATACTGAAACTATTGACCTGTCCCGCAGTTCCAAAAATAATTAAACAAATGTTATTAAAAACAGTAAATGTAAATGGTATTAAAATGTTTTAAAGTAACACATTTAAAAGCAGAAAATATGCAAACAACCCCATTTTTAGTCAGTCACTTACTCAGGGGAAGTCTGCCTGAAGAGAAAGGTCTACCTAAGAAGGCTCATAAAGGGAGATATGATCTTTGAGATAGCTTGGACCCAAGCTGTTTAGGGCTTTTGGTCACTTCTGGAGGAGAGGGAACCAAAATGGAATAGATGGACTATATGGCTTATGGCAGTGGTTCCCAAAGTGGGACACATGCCTCACAGGGGGGCAATTTGAGAATGAACTATTAAAGTTAATAGTCTTTTAGGCTTCCTCCACATGAATAGGATTTCATATTTTGAATAATAAGAATTATATGTCACAGCAGGGGAGGCATCAGGATTTTAGAGAAGATTAGGTGGGGCATGACCAAAAAAGGTAGGGAACCACTGGCTTATGGTAAGAGCAACAGGTAAACATGTGGCTCATTAGATCTAGCTGGACTGGAATGTGGTAAGAGTACAGAGATGGAGGGTTTCCATCACTGCTGTCCTTGGCTGTCCTTGGTGGGACTGGAAGAAGATCGATCCAACAACATTTTGGAGGGCAATGTTTCCCCCAACTCTTGCAGTAAAAGAAGCATCATTCATGCATCATACCATGTAAGAACATTAGCATTTCTACCCAGTCATCACGGGTAGGCAAGTCCAATGAAGGTAAGAACTTTCACCTGGACCTTGGAATGCTGCAGTCAAGTCCAGCCCACTCCACACACACAGTATTGTGCAAAAGACTTAGGCCACTACCTGTATTAGATTTGTTGTTTTAGCAATAGTATAATGACAATTAATAATTATTTCTCCATCTCTTCATTAGAATACAGCCAGAAAATACAGAAAATCTATATGCAGAAAAAAGCAGGGGAAAACCCAGCTTCTGTAGGCTAAAGTAGCAAATGTTTAGTGAGACCTCCCCTTACACTTGAGCAACAACAGGTACCTAGCTCCTGTAAACCTAAATGGAATGGAACCCTAATTACTGTCATTACCAATACACTACCTGTATACATCCTACTATTACATGGCAAAATGACTACTGTGGAAAAGGTCTTTTTCATCAGGTTTATGCAAGTCATGCTTGAGCATGTCATATAATACATACAGAAGTTAAATGACTGTAATTCATTGAAAGCTTGATAATAAAACCAGCTTTCAATCACATCATTCCAACTGAAATGCCAAGGGTCACAGAATTTGACAGACATAAAATCATACTTTGGCATCAGCAAAGCATTCTCAAAGGGAAATCAACAAACTGGATACTCAATATGTGTTATTCAGGCTGTTATAAATAAATATGAAGAGTCAGGAGAGGTTAAAGACGAAAAAAACTGGGAGGCCAAGAAAACTTTCAAATTCTAATGAGAAGTTCCTCAGAGTTTCTTCTTTGAGAGATTGGAAGAAGTCCAGCTGGGACCTGGCTTAGCATCTGGCAGCTTCATTAAGATGCCAAGATGATCCTTCTACTGTCCAAAGGAACTTGATCAAGAATGAGCTTTGTGGAAGGGTAGTAGCCAAGAAACCACATTTGCAGAAGGGCAACAGCATGAAAAGGCTAACATATCCTAAAGCTAAAAAAGATTGGAATGATCAATGGAAAAGAGTATTATGGAGTGACAGCATTTTGATGTCCAATGTGTGAGAAGAAGAGTTGGAAAGATATGGGTGAATGTGGCCTTCAGTGAAGCATGGTGGAGGGTCTGTCCTGGTTTGGGGCTGTATTTCTGCCAGTGGTATTGATAATATTGTCCATATTGATGGGATCATGACTGCTGAAAAATACATACAGGTTTTATTTCATCATGCCATTCCTTCTAGAAAGCATCTGACTGGGATTGTTTTTGTTTTTCGGCATGATAAGGATCTCAAACACACTGCTAATGTAGTGAAATTGCGTTTATTGAGAAAAACAGCTTTGACAGTCATGGACTGACCTCCACAGAGTGCTGAAGGCAGTATAGGATCACCTGGACAGAGAAATAAATAGACAATCTAAATCTAAAGAAGAATTCTGAGAGGCAATGAAAGGAGCCTTGTATAATATACTGTACCAGAAGAATACTTCAGAAAACTTCAGGACAGTCTCCCAAAAAGAGATGTGTTTAGAGCTAAGGGAGGTCACACTAAATGATGAGTTTTGCCTGAAGAAGATATTTTGTTCTGAAAATTGTGTTTGTTTGTATTTTATGAACCTACAGTATTTCCTTTAGTACCCAAGGGTGCTAAAGGTAAAGGTCTTCCTGGCTTGAAAGCCAGTTGTGCTCAACTTTTAGGGGCAGCACTCATTTCCATTTACAGCCAAAGAGCCAGCACTATCTGTGTCTGCAGATGTTTTTGTGATCATGTGGTAGGCATGACTAGATGCATGAGTACATTGAACACAATTACCTTTCCTGCCAAAGCAGTACCTATTTATCTACTTTCAATTTCTTGCCTTCAAACTGCTAGGTTGGGAGGAATTGTGACAGATGGTGAGTGCTCCCTCTATCATGCAGAACTTGGGTCTCGAACTGCTGACCTGCCAACCTTCTGGTCAGCAAGCTCAGCGTCAAAACCACTAAGCCATCACAGCCCTCCAAGGGTACTAGAGGCCTCCAATTATGAGAAAGTGTCTTCCATGCCTTTAAAGGACATAAGATGACTTTGTGAGCACATTTGTTAAAACATTTTTTAAAATTGGGGCTGCAATTTGCCTGCCCCTGACCTATACTGATTGGTAGCAGCTCTCCACAGTTCCAAAGAGTTGCCTTTTCCTTCCTCAGCTGGAGATGCTTGGCATGTAGGAAGGACTATCTATGGACAAATTGTGTATTTTCACAACTGGAATTCAGCATGCCCTGAATATTAAAATAAAGTGCTTTGTATTTTGAAAACACATTTGTTCTGTTCCATTTACAGAATAGGGAAATTAGTGTCATTATTGGGTGGACTGATTGCTCGAGTGGCAGACTAGGGCTAAGAACAATGGGTGTGACATTTTGAGTTAGTTGTGGAGGGAGGGAGGGGGAATTGGGGCCACTGTCATCTACCCCAGTTATTGTGATAGTGAAAAGGAGGAGGGACATCATATATGCCATCTTGAGCTCCATAGAGAAAAGCAGCGTAATAAATTACTATCCACAGTTTTCAAATGTAAATTAAAGAATAATTAAAATTTAAATAAGTTTTTTTAAATAAAATTAATTCAAAGCTTTATCAATATTTTTAATTAAAGTATGGAGATTTTTAAAAGCACTGGCTTTTTATTCATCAACATGTCTGAGTAAGATGTCTATAAAAAGATGTACTAGGGAGTCACAGAGGGAGCTAATGCATGTCCAAAACAATTCAAGGTTTATGAAAGTGAGGGGATATATATTTTTTTTGCTGCAGGAACAATTTAGACTGGGCCAACTAGAAAAGCCCCATCAAGCTGTCAATGTCCTACTCACTCCATGCAGGAAATCTTGTTTGCCATGTTTCCTCTGCCTATTAATAGAAAGCCATTTCTGAAATCCATTTATTATACTTTCCTCATGCATTGGCTCATATGAAGCTGAATGGGAAGCAATGAATTGCTATCAGTCAGGGAAGGTTTCCTTTACAGAGTGGTGTTGTCTGCAGTGAACTTCATGAATTATTCGTGAGGCATGGCATAGCTGATAGATAAATCAGTATGATACCAATTTATGTGATATAACAGCAGAAAGGGTTACAAATCATACTTGGGCTCATTCTGTAAGCTCTAAGCAATAGATCCCTGTTTCATTCATATTAATATTGTTCTGTGTTGAGATGAGAGGACGGATTTACAGTATGATCCCACATGCCTACTCAGACATAAGCCTTACAGTGGGGCTTTATTCCCAGATAAGTGCGTATGTAGAACTGCAGCTGCCACATATTGATTTTTCCTATTAAACAGAGAAATGTTAGAAATTAGCATGTGTTAGAACAATAATCCTCAAACTTTTATGTCCTAAACAGCTGAGCAGTCCCTTTATCAAATGTAACACCGTTCCTTTCTCTGTGAAACCCATCTGCTGCTCTTCTCGTGATGCTGAAAAATTTAAGAATGAAAAAAAAAACACGTTTGTACTGAAAAGTTTATGGGTTGTTCTGAAATGGGGGTGCCTCAAAACTTGGTTGTCTTAATGCATGACCCGTATAGTGTACAAGAAGCTACCATTAGGGCAGAATATGAACAGACAGAATGGATTTCTATAGGCAAAGATGACAGACAAGGATCCTTTTTACTCCCTTATCTGTTCAAGCTGTATGCAGAACACATCATATGGCAAGTCAGACTAGATTTAGATGGAGGAATGCAAATGGTGGAAGAAACAATAATAATTTAAGACATGCAGATGACACCATCTTAGTGGAAGAAAAGAACAATGACTTGAAATGACTTTTAAGGAAAATGAAAGAGGAAAGTGCCAAAGCAAGACTGCAGTTGAACACCAAGAAAACAAAAATCACAACTATTTCTGTGGATATCCTGTACTGTCAGAAAGAGGAACAAATTGGTGCTAGAGCAAATCAAGCCTGAAATATCTCTGGTGGCAAAAGTAATGAAGGCTGCCCCATTTGAGCACATCATTTAAAAAAGCAAGATTCTCTGGAAAAGACAATAATGCTGGGAAAGTTTGAAGGCAGCAGGAAAGGAGGAAGACAAAACATGAGATGGTTTGACTCCCTAAAGGAATCACAGGCTTGAGTTTACAGAGCTGCGGAGCGCTATTGAGGACAGGATATTTTGGAGATCTCCCATTCATAGGATTGTCATCGTAGGATAGATGTGACCAGATGGCACAGAACAAGAACATGTTTAATCATTTAAATGTCCTCATACTATTAAAACATTAAATGAATTACACCCACAGTTGTAGGTTGCATATAGTATAATGATCACGTTTGCTTGTCCTGCATGTCACGGGGTTACTTTTTCATTGGTAAATTATCATATTTTCCTAATGCAGATCACCTCCTATATCCACAATGGATATTTTCCGAGACCTGCCGCTAATACCTGAAAACACGGATAACAATGAACCACCATTTATTCATACTAGAGTCATAAAAGTAAGGGGGTTATTTCATTTAAAATACCTGGGAAGTCTGCAGTAATGTTTTAAATAGCTAGGAAGTCTTTGGTAAAGATGAATTCATCTTGTATGTGGCACACCATAAGAGTTACCAGCTTTAAATAATTTAAAAAAACCCAATGAATTTTTTTAAACGTGTGCTTTCTCAAATAAATGGGATTATAATGTTTTAGCAAGGCAGCAAGGTAACATTTCAAAATATTTTTTATTCACCTTAAACAACAGTATTGGTTTAAGCATGTCAGAAGCAACCAGATGATGCAGATAGTTGCAGATCCTCAATAGTGGACATGGTTTGTGTTTCAACTTTTTAGAAAAACATGGTTATAGGAAGTTGTTTTCTTTATAGCTCTTCAAACACTTGCTGGATAGGTCATAATGCTTTGGTGATTGTCCAGGTTTCGTGTTCAGGGAATGAAGAAGCAGACGAGTGAAGTAGTGAAATTCAACTCCTTAATAGTGGGGTTTGAACACAGTTTGAATGGGGCAAAACTCTGACTTATATACACTATAAACAGTAACAGTAACAATAATACTGTTACTGGGAGGAGGAAGACCAGCCGGGCGGGGAGAGGCCAGCCAGTCGCCCCGACGCGAGCCCTCCGAAGCCGGTCTCCAACATCGCCAGCCGGGCCGGCAAGGGAGGAGGAAGACCAGCCGGGCGGGGAGAGGCCAGCCAGTCGCCCCGACGCGAGCCCTCCGAAGCCGGTCTCCACCATCGCCAGCCGGGCCGGTGAGGGAGGAGGAAGACCAGCCGGGCGGGGAGAGGCCAGCCAGTCGCCCCGACGCGAGCCCTCCGAAGCCGGTCTCCAACATCGCCAGCCGGGCCGGCGAGGGAGGAGGAAGACCAGCCGGGCGGGGAGAGGCCAGCCAGTCGCCCCGACGCGAGCCCTCCGAAGCCGGTCTCCACCATCGCCAGCCGGGCCGGTGAGGGAGGAGGAAGACCAGCCGGGCGGGGAGAGGCCAGCCAGTCGCCCCGACGCGAGCCCTCCGAAGCCGGTCTCCAACATCGCCAGCCGGGCCGGTGAGGGAGGAGGAAGTCCAGCCGGGCGGGGAGAGGCCAGCCAGTCGCCCCGACGCGAGCCCTCCGAAGCCGGTCTCCAACATCGCCAGCCGGGCCGGCAAGGGAGGAGGAAGACCAGCCGGGCGGGGAGAGGCCAGCCAGTCGCCCCGACGCGAGCCCTCCGAAGCCGGTCTCCACCATCGCCAGCCGGGCCGGTGAGGGAGGAGGAAGACCAGCCGGGCGGGGAGAGGCCAGCCAGTTGCCCTGACGCGAGCCCTCCGAAGCCGGTCTCCAACATCGCCAGCCGGGCCGGTGAGGGAGGAGGAAGACCAGCCGGGCGGGGAGAGGCCAGCCAGTCGCCCCGACGCGAGCCCTCCGAAGCCGGTCTCCAAACATCGCCAGCCGGGCCGGTAAGGGAGGAGGAAGTCCAGCCGGGCGGGGAGAGGCCAGCCAGTCGCCCCGACGAGAGCCCTTCCGATCCCGGACTCCACCATCTCCAGCCTCCTGAAAACAACCAAGCGCCGAAGGAGAGGTCCAATTGGCAGAAGGGAAGAAGGCAAAGGAGTTAAACCAGGGGGTGAGACTCAGAGCCCCATACAAAGGATAAGTAGTTAAATATGCAGAAATGTTGATGACTTAATATAGTAACTCACATAAAGACTTTAAAATGACTTAATATAACAACTGACATAGAGACTGTGTTTAAAGTGTGATAATATGCATGATAATATGATGTTTAAAATGTTCTGCACTTTTAAAAATGTGATATGATGTATGATGTGAGGAAAAAATGGCGTAGACACCGGCAAACCACGCCACAAAGCTTGCCAAGAGAACCCTATTGACCAAAACAAAAGGCAAAACAAAAGGGCAGGCTAGGTGATACAGGATGCTTAACACCACAGAGTGGAGGAAGGGGAGGGACAGGAAAGGGGGAGGGGAAATGCAATGTTGTAAGGAGCAATACTGCATAGGGACATGGAATGTGAGATCAATGAACCAAGGTAAACTGGAAGTGGTAAAAAATGAGATGGTAAGAATAAGCATTGACATCTTGGGCATCAGTGAGCTAAAATGGACAGGGATGGGTGAATTCAGCTCTGGAAACCATCATATCTACTATTGTGGACAAGAAAACCTTAGAAGAAATGGAGTAGCCATAATTGTCAATAAGAGAGTAAGAAAAGCAGTAATGGGATATAACCTCAAAAATGACAGAATGATGTCAGTCAGAATTCAAGGCAAACCTTTCAATATCACTGTAATCCAAGTCTATGCACCAACCACTAGTGCAGATGAAGCCACAGTGGACCAGTTCTATGAGGACCTAGAACACCTCATAGAACAGACACCAAGAAATGATGTCCAAATTATATTAGGAGACTGGAATGCCAAAGTAGGCAATCAAAAAGTGGAGGGAATAACAGGCAAGTTCGGTCTTGGAGTACAGAACGAAGCAGGGCAAAGATTGATAGAGTTCTGCCAAGAGAACGCACTGGTCATAGCAAACACTCTCTTCCAGCAACACAAGAGGCGACTTTACACATGGACATCACCAGATGGCCAACACCGAAACCAAATTGACTACATACTCTGCAGCCAAAGATGGAGAACCTCCATACAATCAGCAAAAACAAGACCTGGAGCAGACTGTGGCTCAGATCACAACCTACTGATCGCAAAATTCAGGTTAAGACTAAAGAAAATAGGGAAAACAAGAAGACCAGGCAGATATCACCTAGACAGCATCCCTAAAGAATACGCGGTGGAGGTGATGAACAGATTTAATGGCCTGGATGCAATAGACAGAGTGCCAGAAGAATTATGGACAGAGATAAAGGACATCATGCAGGAAGCAGCAAAGAAAACCATACCAAAAGAAAAGAAGCGTAAGAAAGCAAAATGGTTGTCTGATGAGGCTCTGAAAATAGCAGAGGAAAGAAGGAATGCAAAAGTCAAAAGAGAAAGGAAAAAATACAATCTTCTGAACACAGAATTTCAAAGAAAAGCAAGGAGAGATAAGGAAAACTACCTAAAAGAACAGTGCAAAGAAATGGAGGAAAACAACAAAAGAGGCAGGACTAGAGATCTCTTCAGAAAAATCGGGGAAATAAAGGGAACATTTAAAGCAAAAATGACCATGATAAGGGACAAAGACGGAAAAGAGCTAGCTGATGCAGAAGAGATAAAGAAAAGATGGAAAGAGTACACAGAGGAACTCTACAAAAAGGACCTCAACACTCCTGATAACCACAATGATGAAAAAACTGAACTCAAGCCAGACATCCTGGAGAGCGAAGTTATAAAGGCCCTAAAGAGCACTGCAAACAACAAAGCTAGTGGATATGATGGTATCCCAGTTGAATTCTTCAAAGCTCTAAAAGATGATGGCGTCAAATTACTGCATTCAATATGCCAGCAAATCTGGAAAACAAAACAGTGGCCACAGGATTGGAAAAGATCAGTATACGTCCCAATCCCAAAAAAGGGCAACGCCAAAGAATGCTCAAATTACCGAACAATTGCACTCATCCCACACGCCAGCAAGGTGATGCTCAAGATAATACAGGACAGACTTCAGCAACATGTGGAGAGAGAACTACCAGAGGTGCAGGCCGGTTTCAGAAGAGGCAGGGGGACTAGAGACCACATTGCCAACATACGTTGGATCATGGAGAAAACAAAGGAATATCAGAAACAAGTTTACTTTTGTTTCATTGATTACACTAAGGCATTTGACTGTGTGGACCACAACAAGATGTGGCAAGTAATTAAAGAGATGGGAATACCAGAGCACATCATATGCCTCCTGAGAAATCTGTACATGAACCAAGAAGCAACAGTTAGGACAGAACATGGAATGACAGAGTGGTTTGGAATAGGAAAAGGAGTAAGACAAGGCTGCATTTTATCACCCTGCTTATTCAATCTATACACAGAGCACATAATGCGCAGTGCAGGGATGGAGGAATCACAATATGGGATTAAAATTGCTGGGAGAAACATAAACAATCTGAGATATGCAGACGATACCACCCTAATGGCAGAAAGTGAGGAAGACCTAAAGAATCTCTTGATCGGTTTGAAGGAAGAGAGTGCAAAAGCTGGCTTGAGACTCAATATCAAGAAAACCAAGATAATGGCAACAGGCCCGATCAGTTCCTGGAAAATAGATGGGGAAGAAGTAGAAGCAGTGACAGATTTTACTTTCCTGGGATCAAAGATCACGGCAGATGGGGATTGCAGCCATGAAATAAAAAGGCGACTGATTCTTGGGAGACAAGCGATGAGAAACCTGGGGAACATAGTGAAAAGCAGAGACATCACACTGAAAACAAAAATTAGAATAGTCAAAGCAATGGTATTCCCAGTGGTAATGTACGGATGCGAGAGCTGGACAATAAGGAAAGCTGAACGCAGAAGAATAGATGCCTTTGAAATGTGGTGCTGGAGGAGAGTTTTGAGGGTACCCTGGACAGCGAGGAGAACAAATAGGTCAATCTTAGAAGAAATCAACACTGACTGCTCATTGGAAGGGCTAATAGTAAAGACGAAGCTAAAGTACTTTGGACATCAAATGAGAAGGGAGGATTCACTTGAGAAGGTCCTGATGTTGGGAAAGGTGGAGGGCAAAAGAAGAAGGGGGAGGCCAAAGATGAGATGGCTAGATGGTATTGTAGACACAATGGGCACAGAACTGGGAGTGCTGAGGGGGATGGTGGAGGACAGAGGCGCCTGGAGAACAATGGTCCATAGGGTCGCAAAGAGTCGGAACCGACTGTGCGACTGAACAACAACACAACAATAATACAACAAGCCCATTGGCTAACAGAGTGTGCACATTTTCAATCCACTTATTTGCAGAAGAATAGATACATGAGAAAAGATACATTCTGCTCCTGTCAGAAAACACAGTTAACATACATAACACCAGGTGACTTTAATACTGTATTATATCATAGGATCATAATCCAGAAGATTTTCCTTTAAATTCTTGCAAGTCAAAACACTTTGCCAATTTTTTCCAGTGATGCTGATTCTCTTTCAGACTCTCCTCCTTTTCCTCTTCTTCCTTTGTTGATACTGTAACTTGACAAATTCTCCTAACTTTTTATTTCTCAAAATTTCATGATGTTCTTCAATATGTACTTCTATTTCCTCATTAATCACATTGATCTCCACCAACTTGTTTTGGTATGCACATTTTTTCCCCATCCATTGCCACCTTGAAAAATGTTATTGCAACGGCAATAGCGAAGGATTTGCAGCTTTCCATAATGTCTGAGTTATGGTCTGCATCAACTGCTGCTAGAATCCGCTCAAATACAAGGTAGGTGTATGTTGCTTTGACACACTGGATGATTTCCTGATTGAGCAGCTGAAGCAGTGAGGTTGTGTTTGGTGGCAAAACCACATCCTTTACATCTACATTTTCCATGGCAAGAGATGCTGGGTGACCAGGTGTATAATCTACTATTAATAAGGCTTTAAATGTTATCCTTTCCGGTCCCAAATATTTTTTAACCTTGGGGATGAAGCACTGATGAAACCATTCAGTAAAAAGCATGGCTGTCACCCACATTTTCTTATTATTTGCCAGAAGACAGACAAAAAGATTTTGTTTTTATTCTTGAGGGCGTGGGGATTCTTTAAGCACTGCACTCCACCTGACTAGATCATATGCTCTGAAGCATTGGATCTGTCCTGATACCTGCTTTGCTCCTTTGTCAATATATATTTTGTTCGGGATCTTTTCCCCAAACAAGCCAGCTTTATTACCGTTGGAAACATTTTTTTAAAAAAGTAGCCTCCCTCCTCAATCAATTTCTTAAATTCTGTCAGAAACAATGCACCATCTTCAGTGTTAGCAGAAGTAGCCTCCCTGGTAATTTTTATCTTTTAAAAAAATTATAACTGTTCCTGAATCTGTAAAACCATTCCTTACTTACAGTAAATGGTTTGATCTCCTCCTCTTTTGTAGATCATTAATGTCTTCATATAGGCTAGTGGTGGCAAACCTATGGCACATGTGCCGGAGGGGGCACTCAGAGCCCTCTCTGTGGGCATGCATGCTGTTGCCCCAGCACAGAGTTCACCCTACCCCACTGCCCAGCTGCCCAATGGGAACACTCCCCCTGTCTGGGGCCAGGCGGGTAGCTCGCATGCATCATGAGGATGTGGTGCAAAGGGCAGTCTGTTGAGTCTGTGGTGAAGGTGAGTTTGGGCACTTGATCTCTAAAAGGTTCGCCATCACTGATATAGGCTTAACATCTTATTGCAGGGGTGCCCAAACTTTTTGGGCCATGGGCCAGTCACGTGGCTAAGTGGGCCAGTCATGTGGTTCATAAAACATGCCTTGCAATCTGTTTTGCAACAGGATGAGATAGATTTTAGGCTGCCATTTTCTCTGCTTAAACCTGGGGTGCACAAACTATGGCCCATGGGCCAGATCTGGCCCCTGATGCCAATTCATCCGGCCCATGCCATCTTCATCACTCCCGAAAGTGGAAGTAAAATGGGCACTTTTTACTTCCGTTTCCAAGAGCAACAAAGGCGGAGCGGGCCAGATGAATTGATGTTGGGGGCCAGATCTGGCCTGCAGGTCATAGTTTTGGCACCCCTGTCTTATGCTGTAATGCTGAACCATCCATAGGCATACACCTCCTAGTCATATCTTTACCCACAAATCTAATGCTTTTTCCACCATAGCCAAAACCTTATTACACAGTGTACCTCAATCTTTTGCAAGCGCCACAGCAAAAGCAGGCTGATTTTTCCCTTCATGCTTCATTACTGCACACATTCATTCTTGCCATATTTTTAGCCATTTCAGCATACACTTTTTCCTTTATGGATCAAGTTGAGAATTTGCATTTTTCACTGATGGTACTTTACGATCTCTCCTAGGCTTTGATGAACTGCCAACATCACTACTTTTGTGTGTGGGTGCATGATTAAGCATTATTAAATAAAATAAGCATTCTTTATTTTGCTGCCTTCACAGAAATGTTCTGTATTTTGCTGTACTCAAATGATCTCTGTTTTGCACCTCTCACAGAAATGCTCTGTACCTTACTGCAATCATGGAAAGTGGCTGTACTGTACTTCACTGCACTTATGGAAACACCCCAAAATGTTTTTACTGCACTCTGTTATTTTACTGTATCTACAGATGACTTTTCAGTACAATAATAGTATTTAACTTTCCCACCCTGTTGCAAGCCACACCATAAACTGCAGATAACTGAAACAGCAGAAATGAAACTTGTGGATTTGGGAGGGGACCCATAGTTGTAACTAGCATTTTTTAAAAAATGTGTTGGGGTTATTTTTGGGTGTGAAAGACATGGCAAGTGCGACAGGCAGGGATCTGCCAGGGTAGGCTTTTCCCCTGACAGATTTCTGCCTCTTGCCCTTGCAATTCTCCTTCCATTGTTTTGAAAACAGCCTTTGAAACAACAGAGGGAGAATGTCAAGAGCGAGAGACAGGAATCCGTCAGGGGAGGAGCCAACCCTGATGGATTCCTGCCTCTCGCCCTTGAAATTCTCCTGTTTCGAAAACAGCCCTAGAAACAACGGAAGGGAAATTGCAGGGCGAGAGGCAGGGATTTGTCAGGGTTGGCTCCTCCCCTGACAGATTTCCATCTCTCAACCTTGACATTCTCCCACCATTATTTTGAGGGCTGTTTTTGAAACATTGGAAGGAGAATTGCAAGGGTGAGAGGCAGGAATCCGTCAGGGGAGGAGTCTACCCTGGTGGATCCCTGCCTGGCGCCTTCTCCTGGAGGGAAGTGGTTCGCTTCTCTCTTGGTTTGTGGGGGCCGAAAGCTTTGCCCCCGCCAACCAAGAGAGAAGCAAACCCCTGGTGGAAGACGATTGCTTCCCTCCGGGAGGCAAAGGACGGAACGGAGCACCATTCTCAGCATTCGTCTCCCAGAGGGATGTGGTTCATTTCCCTGCTACCCCACCGAATCCGCGTGGGGAGAAGAGGGGCTCCCCCTCCTCCCCACCGAAGCCGGCACCGGCCTTTGTTCCCAGGGCCATGGGGAGAAGAGGGGCTCCCCCTCATCCCCACTGAAGCCGCAGCGAGGCCGGCGCCATCCTTCATCTATGGTGCCTCAGGGATGGCTTCCCTCCGGGAGACGAAGGCCAAGAACAGTTTGGTGTAAGGGACCAAAGACAATACAACAGCCGAAGGGTTGGCTTAACACAGGTTTATTGCATGATGATCCGGGGGAACATGTCGTAATGGCGGCTGGGTAGCTCAATATATACAGCTGGCTATACATTTGAATGTGGCTCGTTGGCAGACTATTGGTTGCTGCCTGCGTGACGTCGTAGGAGGTCACGCCCTTCTTGACCAGGTGAGGAGGTCGCGGGGAATCTTCCCGCGCTGCTGATCCAGGTGGCTTTGATCCATTAGAGCTGGACGCTCGCTACTGCCCTCTGGTGGTCACTAGCTCGCGTCCCCTTATTAAGCATACATTGATACAGGTGATGGTTATAATGTTGCACACAGAAAGGTTACATTGATAACACATGGCAAAGGTACATTGTTAAAGGCACTGCTTTACAGAACACAACATCCCTCCCCCCTAGGATGAGACGAAGTCTCTCAGCCAAGATGGCTTTTTGCGTGTGCGTGTGGGCCGTGAAGAAGGCTGCCCCCCCTGGGGGCGTTATTGCTTCTTTGTTCCCTGGTCCCTTGTCCTGAAATGGGAGAGGGAGACTCGTTAGTAGCTTGCCGCTGTCTGGCGGTCTTAGGGGAAGGGAAAAACTCCATTGTGGGGAGACCGGGGGCCGTCGGGGCTAACGAAAAACCCCTCTTCTCGCTTGGACGGGTGGGGGACCACTCCGAAAAACCCCCCCGGTTCTGAAAATCAAAATCTAAGTTGGTAGGGGTACCCGCATTTGTGGGGACTTTCCGCAATATATGTATGGGGTCGGGTTCCTCCTCCTCGGAAACATCCCCCAGGGTATCTATGAGGATATCCTCCTCCCCCCTTGGTGGGGGCCCACGGTCCCCTTCTCCTCCCCCTTGGGCTAAACGGGTGGGGGAGAACCCTAACGCTGACTTATTTCCTGCGTGAACCGTGTCCTGCTCATCGGAGACCCTGCGTCGGAGCTGGTCTGCGTGCCGCCTCCATAGGAGCCCTGTGCTGGTTTCCACGCGGTACGACACGGGGCCGGTTTGTTCCACGACTACGCCCGGCACCCAGGCTGGGCCTGAGCTGGCGTAATTCCTGCAATGCACGGGGGCGCCTATGCTGAAACTCTTTGTAACCTCCAGCCCGATGTTCTTTCCTTTGTCCTCTACCCTCGTGGGGTCTAGCCTAGTGAGGATGGTGGTCAGCTTCCTGCGCATTAAGAGCTCTGTGGGGGAGTATCCTGATGCCAACGGGGTCACCCTGTACCCTAGCAGAAACTGACACACTTGTAGGTTCAAATCCCCTGGGCCCATGCGCCGCAACGCGTCCTTCGTGGTGCGGACAAGGCGCTCTACTTGGCCGTTGGTGGCCGGGTGAAACGGGGCGGAGGTAATATGCCGAACGGCGTTAATCTCCATGAATGCCTTAAACTCGGAGGACGTAAAACAACTAGCGTTGTCGCTAATTAACGTGTCGGGTATGCCGAACGTGGAAAAGAGCCTCCGCAAGTGCCTAATGGTCTGGGCCGAGGAGGTGCTCGTGACTGGGATAACCTCCAACCATTTGGAGAAAGCGTCCACAACAAGGAGGAATAGGGTGCCTCTGAACGGGCCCGCGAAATCAACGTGCACCTGGGACCACGGCCCCTTAGCCGCATCCCATTCCCTGTGGGGAAGGCGGGCCTCCTCCAGTCTGGAGCATTGGCAACTTTCGCAAGTGCCGACCATGTGCTCGATGTCGGCGTCTAGCTGGGGCCACCAGAAGTAACTCCGGGCCAGCGCCTTGGATCGCACGATGCCGGGGTGGCTGACGTGCAGCAGTTTGAGCACCCACGGCCGAAGGGAAGTGGGAATCACCACCCGCTGCACCCACAAGAGACACCCCCTCTCTAGGGACAGTTTTTTCTGAAAAATGGAGCGAACTCCTCCGCTGGGGAGGACGCGGGCCACCCTTTCTGCAGCCAGGAGCTTACTGTCGCTAACGTTTTGTCTTTCTCTGTTGCTTTGGCAATGTCGGCGGGCACTACGGGGGGCGAATCCAGCACCTCTATCATGAGAACCTGATGGTCCCGCTCCCCCATGCTCACCTGGCTGGGCGTTAGGGGAAGGGGAGACCTAGATAGGGCGTCCGCATGGCTGATCTCTTTCCCGGGCCGGTAGACCAACGCGTGCTGATACGCATTGAGAAAAATGGCCCACCTGAGCATCCTTGGGGACAGGATTTGAGGGGTGGGCTTATCCACGGTAAAAATGCCTAGCAGGGGTTTGTGGTCCGTCACGATGGTGAAGGGGCGGCCATACAGAAAATCGTGAAATTTTTTCGTCCCCGAGACTATCACTAAGGCCTCCCTGTCCGTCTGTGCGTAGTTCCTCTCTGTTTGGGACAGGGACCTGGAGTAAAATGCTATCGGGGCCTCCCTGCCGTTCTCCAGCACGTGGCACAGCACCGCCCCCACCCCCACTGGAGATGCATCACAGATCAGAACTACTGGGCGTTTGGGGTCGAAGTGGGTCAGTATGGCGTCGGACGCCAGGAGGCTTTTCAGCTCACTAAATGCCCTCTCTTGGTCATCGCCCCACTTCCATGCCTGCTCTTTCTTTAGCAGTTTGTGTAGCGGTTCAGCCACCGCTGCCTTCCGGGGAAGGAAGGAGTGGTAAAAGTTGAGCAGCCCTAGGAACGACTGCAACTCGGGCTTGGAGGTGGGGCGGGGGGCTTTCTTGATGGCTGCCACCTTAGACTTGGATGGTTTTATCCCCTCAGGAGTCACACAAAACCCCAGGAATTCAACCTCGGTTGCGAAGAAGACACATTTGTCCTTGCGCAACCTCAGCCCCGCCTTTTCGAATATAGTCAGGACCTTCCCCAACCTCTTGGCCAATTCCGCCCGACTCCCCCCTGTTATTAACACGTCATCAAAATAAGGCAACACCCCCTCCAGACCCTTCAGGAGGCGTTCCACGAGTGACTGGAAAATTCCTGGCGCCGAGTTCACGCCGAATTGGAGGCGCGTCACCTGGAACGCCCCCTTATGGGTGACTATGGTCTGTGCAGCAGCTGCGGCAGGAGACACCGTGAGCTGCTGGTAGGCCTGTGCTAAGTCGAGCTTAGCGAAACATTTCCCCCCGTGTAACCTGGCCAGCAGATGGCTGACTACCGGCACCGGATATGCATTCGGGCGGATCGCCTTGTTGATGGTGCACTTGTAGTCGGCGCATATGCGAACCTCCCCATTGGACTTAAGAGCAGTTACAATGGGAGTTTCCCACTACGCAGAATCTACAGGCACAAGAATCCCCTGACCCACCAATTTGTCCAGTTCCGCCTCTATCTTGTCCTTGAGTGCGAACGGCACCCGGCGTGGTTTTAGGCGAACGGGGCGGACCTCCGGGTCCAGGTCGAAAGTCACTGGGGGCCCCTTGAATTTCCCCAGTCCCATTTTGAAGACTTCGGGGTGCGCCTCGCACACCTCCTGAATCGGGTCAGTCCCAACAGCATGCATCCCCACGGCATGCACCCCCCCAATGAACAAACCCAGGGGCTGGAACCATTGAGTCCCGAGGAGGCTGCAATTTCCTCCCTTGAGCACGAACAGGGGAAGGGACGCGGCGTGCTCCTTGAACTTGACCTGAAATTCTCCAACCCCCAACACTGGAATACTGTTCCCTTGCACGTCCCGTAGTGTGGCCCTCAACGCTTTGAGCTTGGGCCGCTTTTGGGGGGCAATTCCACAAAACTCCCTCTGGGAAATGATTGAATATGAGGACCCCGAGTCAATTTCCATCCTAATGGGCACCCCTTGGACTAGTACCTCAACAAAGTAGCGGGGGTGTCTCGTAGACACGCTGAACACAGAGGCGTCGTCCTCGCTGCCGTCGGCGATGCGGCCCACGCCGTCCTGCTTCCGCGTGGCCTGGGCGCCGTCTTTTGGTTTCGCTGGGCGGTCTCGTCCTGCGGAACGGTCTGGGGAGCTCCTCCGGGACTCGCGCTTCTTCCTGCACACCTTGGCGATGTGCCCGCGGCGGCCGCAGTTGTGGCACTCGGCCTTCCGGAAGGGGCATTTCACGTGGTCGTGGGCCGCGCCACAGCCGTCGCATCGTCGGCCCTCCTTCCGGACCTTCTGTACGTCCTCGTCGTCGCTGCTCTCTGTGGACGACCTCGAAGTTCGCTGGGCCGCCTGTACCGGAGCCTCTGCTTTTCTCGACTTTGGCCGCCAGTCCTGGAGCTCTTGGACCCCGGCCTTCGTAGCTTCTGCGGCCTGGGCCGCTCTGACGACCTCCTGCAGCGTGGGAGGCGGCTCTTGGTTCATTAATGTGCGCTGGGTTTCGGCGTCGTTCAGGCCGCACAGCACACAGTCTCGGAGGGTGATTTCGACGTTCTCCCATTTGCACGGGCCGGCCGCCAGCCGCAGGGCCGCCACGAACGCAGCGACCGTCTCCCCGGGCGCTTGGACTCGCCTCCAAAACGCACTCCGAGCAGGAAACATCGCCGTGGCGGGCCGGACGTGCTCACGCAGCAACTGCATGAGTTCCTTGGCCTTGAATTCGCTCACCCTCCTCGGTGCAATCAGGTCCACCAAGGTCCTTTTTGTTTCTTGTCCGAGCATTCTGGTGAAGATGGCTCTTTTCTTCGCCTCTTCCGTAACTTCGGACTCGATCAGTGCGGCCTGGAAGTCCATTTCGAAGATCTCCCAGTCGCCCGGTTTCCTGATTTCGAAACCGGCGCATGTCTTGGTCCCGTGGGCTGCCATCCCACCTTCGTCGCCAATTTGGTGTAAGGGACCAAAGACAATACAACAGCCGAAGGGTTGGCTTAACACAGGTTTATTGCATGATGATCCGGGGGAACATGTCGTAATGGCGGCTGGGTAGCTCAATATATACAGCTGGCTATACATTTGAATGTGGCTCGTTGGCAGACTATTGGTTGCTGCCTGCGTGACGTCGTAGGAGGTCACGCCCTTCTTGACCAGGTGAGGAGGTCGCGGGGAATCTTCCCGCGCTGCTGATCCAGGTGGCTTTGATCCATTAGAGCTGGACGCTCGCTACTGCCCTCTGGTGGTCACTAGCTCGCGTCCCCTTATTAAGCATACATTGATACAGGTGATGGTTATAATGTTGCACACAGAAAGGTTACATTGATAACACATGGCAAAGGTACATTGTTAAAGGCACTGCTTTACAGAACACAACAAACAGAGAGCTGTTCTTGGCCTTCATCTCCTGGAGGGAAGTGGTTCGTTTCCAAGGTGATTGCGCATTGGCCATTTTTTAAACGTGCACACCGGCTGCCCCGCCTCCTCCATGCTCACATCCTTCAGCCTGATTGACTGAGGGGTGATGTGGTGCTGAGGATGCTGGGACTTGTAGTTTTTTTTGTTCATGTTCGTGGGCCCAACCCCCTTCTTATAGGTATAGATATTTGGTCTTATTTGAAAAATGGGGGAAATGTCATTATATGATGCCATTAAATCCTCTGCTAGCATTGTTAATCTTTGGATGATTTGAAATCAGTATCATGAAATGATTTGGAATTAACTTCCATCAGCAGAGATGCTGCCAGGAAATGGCAAAGTGATCTTCATTTTCATTAAAACACTTGATAGCTGTTAGCATAAAAAACGGAGATGTCAAAAGTGACTGAAGACACATCCAGACAGGTGTATCACTTACTATTTGGGTTGCTTTTGGTGCCATTTGATTCAAATAATTTATGGTGCCCACACATGTTTTGACTTAAAGTGATCCATCCCACCCCTTTTAAAGAGCTATACTGATCCTTTCTGGTGTAGTGCTAAGGGTTAGGGGCTGAGGTGGCTCAGTGGTTAAGAAGCTTGCCTTGTTAGCTGGGAGGCTGACAAGTTGGCAGTTTAAGATCCGGGTACTGCTTGAAAGATTGAACACCCATTTCTGTCCCAGCTCTAGGAGACATGAAAGAAGCCTCATTTGGTCATTTCCAGAGTGGAGTTTCTCCCACAAAAATCCTTTCAACCCAGAATAATTTCTGACACAAAGTTTATTATTATGCTAAGGGTTGCTCAAGTGAGAGATTAAGTAGATCACACTAAAGACAAAAGCCTTTTAAGCAAAAACCAGACTGCTCCAACTTTTCCCATCTGGACATGCCTTGAGTTAATTCAGTTGAGTAATGACCAGAAATACATTGACATATTCCAAGGTATATAGTCCTTTTTATTGATTTTAGGGTGAATAGGTACAATTTTGGCATTAATTTGTTTTAGGTCTATGTAACCATAAACATGTCTTGTAAACTTACTCTTCATTAATAACATCTAAATATTTTGCACTGATATAAGACAGTATTTCAGATTTTCTCATACAGCTTCCCTAGCAACTACAAGTATATAACTGAACTTTTTCTTCCCTTCTATTGTGACTTAAAGAAACTTACAATCCTCATATATGCAACTAGGGAGAACTCAGGACAGGTTAGGCAACAGAAGACTCCTTTCCAAGATCTATTGCTTCCCTGCAGATTCCCTCTTTTCCATGTGGAATCTAGGATTGGCTACAAGATAAAACCAGATGATTAGGGGAGTGGGAGCCAAATACTATGAGGGAGGACTGAAAGAGCTGGGTTTGTTTAGCCTCGAAGGAAAAATGATTGGGGAAATATAATAACATTCTTCAAATATCTGAAAGATTGTCCTACAGAAGAGGGGCAGGATCTGTTCTCAATCATCACGTAGTGCAGGACACTTAATAATGGGCTCAAATTAAAGGAAACCAGATTTTATCAAGAAAGCTAACTGTTAGAGCAGTATGACAATGGAACCAATTTGGTAGGTAATGAGCAATCCACCACTGGAAGCATTCAAGAGAAAGCTCGACAGCCATCTTTCAGATATACTTGAATACTTGAATTTGGATTATTTCCTTGAGCAGAGTTTGAATTCATGACCTTATAGGTCCTTTCTAACTCCATTATTTGGTGAGCCTGTAAGTTACAGTGATGTTAAACCAGTATCAATTCAGTTTTCCTCTTGAATTAAACAGGAATACTTGTGCAGAAAATGCATATTAGTCTACACAGAATCCTACCCATATATATTAGTATCATTTCTATGGTTCTTGATTGTCTAGCAACAATTTCTCTGTGAAACAAGAAACCCACATCAGTCATAATGTGTAGGCAATTTGAGAGAAAAAGAGAGAGAGAGAGAGAGTCTCTCACATATTTTATATATAATGCTTGTATAATGTTGGGTCTCAAAAATATTACTACTGAAATACACATAACAACCATATGAGAAGCCACTCCAGCCTTGACACTTTCATTATAAGTAGCCTTTATAAATCTTGTAGGCTTTGCAGGATATAGCTGGAAGGTGGGAAGAGCTGTCCCAGTCCTACCAATTAAATTTCTACTTCCTGAACCTTCTGTAGAAAATTAATAACCACGCGTATCATGCAGTGCCACCAGCTGTCTCTATGCTTCAGCTGTAAGGAATTAATATTTTTATTTTCTGTTAATTTTGACAGGCATAAACACATCATATTGTCATGTTCTTAGATGCTTTAGTTATAAATAAAAGCAAAGAATCTCACCTGTAATTAACTTTTTGTTAAAAATGCTGTAAGACAGATTTATAAGGACTGGGCCCTCCTGCCCTTCTACACCTGTCCTGAGTAAGCTGCAGAAACAGGAGAGAAAAGTTGAAGGTGAGGATGTTGGGGGACAAACATCATCCTGATTTAGAGTTATCATCCTGATGATGGATGAGGCTGTGCAAATGAATGGGCTTGCTGTAGATTGTGAAAAAGATGTAGGGCAGTGAAGGGAGGGAAATGATATAAGGGTAAAGGAAGGGAAGGAGCATTGCAAGATGTCATCAGCCTCAGGGAGGTACTACTTTCATTTTACTTAATAATGTTTAGTGGAGTTCCAAGCTTTCCAAGTTTCCACTCCACCATCATCTGAATCTAGTCTGGTTTTCCATTTGATATGTTCTGCATATAGATAAGGTGATAAAATGCATCCTTGTCTGACACCTTTGCATATAGGAAACCATTCTGTCTCTCCATATTTTGTCCAAATCTTGTCCAGACCTTACAGGTCTGTTGCATAAGTTATGCAACAGGATAATCAAGTCTTGAGGCTCCCCCATTTCTTTCATAACCAGCCATACAGTAATTTCTCATGATCTGCATCATCAGCCAAGGCTTTGTTGTAGTCTATAAAGCACAAACTGATCTTCTGAAATTCTCAAATATGAAAATATGTGAAATTATTTGGTTTGTTCCAGTATCTAATGGATATTTGCAACATGATCTCAGGTGCCTCTTCTTTTTTTGGTATCCAGTTTGAGCATTGAACATTTCTTATCCCATATAAGGTATAAGTCTTCATTGTGACACCTTGAGCATCACCTTGCTGCATGGGAAATTAAACCAATGATCCTTTAGTTACTACAATCCTTGGCATCTCCTTTCTTGAGGATTAGAATGTATGTTGTGTATTGCCAGTCTGTGGGCCATTGTTTTGTTTTCCAGAAGTGTTAATATTCTTGTTAGGATTTTGAAAAATTAATCTTTGTGGGTTGAAATATTTCTATTGGTGTTCCATCTAACCCTGGTGATTCTTTGTAGCTTGAAATAGCTCAATCGGTGTTCCAGCTACACCTGGTGATTTATTTAATATTAGTACTTTCAGAGCCATTTTCACTTCACTTTCTAGAACTGCAAGTTTTTTATTAAATGATTCTTCTTTAGAGGAGTCTGTCATCTTTTTATCTCTTTTGTACCGGCCTCAGGTATACTGTTTTAAGTATAGTTGAAACTTAAATTTACATTTTAATTTTAAGTGGTTTTCCCCCCATAATCCATCCAGGTTTTTCTTTTCTTTTTAGTGCAGGAAATGGGTTTTTGCATTCTTCCCTAACAATATCTCTGATTTTCAACTCTCCTTTTTTTCTGGTTCCCAATCAATTGAGTTTAGTACTGTGAATCCATTCCTTATACAGACTTTAAATTCTTCAGGAATTTAATTTAATTTAATTTAATAGTCATATTTATATATGCCGCCCACTCAGGCAGAACCCGACTCAGGGCGGCATTACAACAAGTTCTAAAAACACATTAAAACACTTTAAAAGACCCATATCCCACCCACTTTAAAAGATCCATATCCCACCCACCCATCCCACCGACTATAAAAAGAAGAAGAGAGAGTTCTTAATTGTTTACATAAGCCAGCAGGCAGGGACTGTGTTCCCATTAGGGCCCCACACCTGCCGTGCCAGCCAGGTCTTCAATCCTTTCCTGAAGGGCAGCAAATCTCTTTGAAGTCTTAGTTCTGTTGGCAGGAGATTCCAGAGGGTTGGTGCGGACACGGAGAAGGCCCTCCTTCAGGTGCTGGATAGATGTGCATCCCTAGCTGATGGAACTATTAGAGAGCCTCTCCGGTCCACTCTGGTTGGAATGTTTATATTATACTTTGGCACTGTGATTCTTTTAAAGTTTTCAACTGTACTCTAATTTTGGATATTACAACCTGCTTCTGGTCTTTTTTTTAGTAGCGAGAATACACCTTCTCCATCTCCCAAGTTTATAGGAATATCTTGTTTTGGTGTGTGATCAATTTCCTCCTGGATGTTTGCATAATGGTAAAGGTTTCCCTTGCTTGAAAGCCAGTCATATCTGACTCTAGGGTTCAGTGCTCATCTCTGTTTCAAAGCTGAAGAGCCAGCACTGTGTGCTTCTGCAGATGTTTCTGTGGTCATGTGGCAGGCATGACTAGACCACGGAGCGCTGTTTACCTTCCTGCTGAAGTGGTCCCTATTCATTTACTTGCAATTTCTTGCTTTCGAACTGCTAGGTTGGCAGGAGCTGGGGACAAAGACAGGAGCTCATTCCGTCTTGCAGTACTCGGGAATTGAACTGCTGACCTTCCGCCTCCTAGTCAGCGTCTTAGCCACTTGAGCCACTGCAGTCCCCCGGATGTTTGCATAAAAGCTTTCAATTTCCTCTTCTTCAGCATCAGTGAAGGTGACTGGAAGGTCAGCAAGTCAGTAGTTCAAAACCCAAGTACTATGAGATGGAGTAAGCTCCTGCCATCTGTCTCAGCTCCTGCCAACCTAGCAGTTCAAAAACAAGAAATTGCAAGAAATTTCCCACTTTGGCGAGAATAGTAACCGGATTTCATGTGCTTCGGTGTCTAGTCATTACCTTTATTAATGTTATGTATTGAATATCTAAATATCAAAATCTAATATTTATACATAAAACAAGTTGGAAAAATAAAGGTCTGTGTTGATCCAGCAAGACTTTTGGTATGTTCTTAAGAGGACGGAATTTCAGTAGTTTCACAGAATACTGTGTGTGCTATTACTGCTCTAGCATACTGCGAGCAGAAAACATCAATATGCCTTCCTTTTTCATTTTGTGCTATGGCCATTGCTATGTTGTTCTCTTCTTTTTCATGATTTTTTTTTTATGAAAAGCGACTTTGACTATTGGAGCATTGAAGATTGAACCCAGAGGACTTTAACTATGCCTTGCTACTAAATAGTATAAACAGTCCAAAACCTTTTCACCAAAGAACGTGAAAGTAGCCTCATTTGGGTGTTCCCTGAGCGGAGTTTCTCCAGCAAAAATCATTTCCACCCAGAATAATTTCAGGCACAAAATTATTATTATTATCAAAGGAGTAGAAGAGAAACAATGGGCCAGCGGGGGGCATGGCTAGGATGAGCTCAGAGTGACACGCAGCTTCCTCAGCTCGCGCTGAAATGTGAAAATAAAGTGGAATTTTACTGAAAAATTGACGGACTTGCTGTCCCAAAAGAACTCTTTCGGATCCTAGATATATTGGTGCTTAACCTGATTGCGGTACGGGCTCGGAGTTCGGAAGTTGGGCGGTGTGTGAGGCGCGGCGCAAGTCATGCTGAGCAAAACGCTCCAATCGCGGACGGGGGCCCAAGGTTTGGGAAGCAGTGGATCCAGAGCATCGAGGCTTACTATCACAAAGAAATTAATTTTTTAAAATGCCAGAACGACAGAGGTGGAGGTGAAAGACTTCAATTCTGTCTGTGAATCACGTCAAGAAAGTGCAAGTAAGTGGTGAAAGTGCATGGAGGTGGGGGTGAAGAAGAAGGAAGTAATGGCGGCAGGTTGTCTTTAAAACGAAATTTAAAAGAGGGTGAAGGAAAGTCGAGCCGCGAGATAAAGAAGTGGAGAACGACGGAGCCGCTTTGTTGAAAATTTACTGGGAAGTAAAACTATTGGAAAGTAAATTTATTGGAAAGGGGCTGAACAGTCATAGAAAGTTACAGAAGAGGTGGTAAATTGGATTTGGACTTGGCGAGACGTGAGAAGGGAAGGGTTCTTTCGTGTGCCCCCACCCCCGTTTTGGTGTTAAAAGCAGGAAATATATCTGTTCATTGGGAACAGCATAGCCCAAAGTGAAGTTTTCATCCAGACTGTTGATAAATTGTGGGGATTTTCTCTCTTTTCACTCTTTTCCTGGAACTGGATTTACAATTATTTGGAAGTGGAGTTACCTCCCTGTTTGGATATTAATTTACATCTCCTTTCTGCTACATTCTTGCCTGGAGAAGAGGAGTTACAATTTTACTGTGGTTCTGCTTACACTACATGATTTTCCCCCTATTTGGAGCCCAATTGGATTAAAGTGGAATTACAAATATTTTTTTTCTTTTTTTCTTCTTCCTTTCTGGATTACAACAAGAGATGCTGTTGTGTTAGAGTTTGACAATTTATTTGGAAGGCAAAACCTTTTGGATTACAAATAAAATAAAATAAAATAAAGAAGAATTGGGAGAGGAGTAAGAAGAGAGGAAGAGGAAGAAGGATTGATTTGGAGGGATATTTCTATTTGGGTTATACAATTATATTGTCTTCATTTTAAAATTGTGGTGGATTAATTATGAATAAGAAGAAGGATGACCAATTACAGAAGGATGATGAAAAAAAAGGTGGGAGAGACTGATCCTGTGGTTAAACCAAAAAATAATAATAGAAAAAATAGAAGGGAAAAAAGATAAGGAAAAGAAAGACACCAGAGAAAGGGCAAATAGCTCACCAATACAGCTTGATGAGGTGGTGATGATGACCGAATTTGGAAAATTGGAGAGGATGGAGGCGCATTTGCAAAAAAGTGAAGAAACAAGAGCTGAATCTCATAGAAAGCTTGTAAAGATGTTTATTGACTTTGTTCAAAAAGCCAATGTTAATTTTGATAATTTGGAAAAAGCTATTGTATCCACTCAAGAAGAGGTGAAATTGGTTGAAACAGAGGTGAAGGAAACTAAAAAAAACCAATGTGAGTTTAATGTTAAGATGGAAGTACAGGAGAGGAGAGTGGATATGATGGAAGAGGCTATGAGAAAGCAAAATTTGGTCATTAGAAAATTGTCGGAGAAAAAACCGGATCAGTTGAGGATTCAAATTTTAGATTGGTTGAACAATCTCAATATGGGTAAAAATTTTGTGGCTGAGGATATAATCAGTATATTTCGATTGGGATCAAGGAGAATGGGTAAAGTTTGGAATGTATTGGTTAAATTTTCAAATGTTGGTGACAAGCTGAAGGTGATGGCTCATATAAAACAAATGGGAAATGGTGTTTTAAAAATTGATGGCGATGACATTGAGGTTTATAATGATATTTCTATTGAGGAATAAAATTGGAGATATAAAATGAAACCTGTAACGAAAATTCTTCGAGATCAAGGAATTAATTATTACTGGAGATTTCCGTTGCAGGTGAGGTTCTTTTATGCAAAAAAATGCACACAATAGATTTGGGAATGGACCCATTGGAATATTTTTGAATGATTGGTTTGATTAGAGGTGGTACACAGGAATGGTAATCCTTGAAGCAAGCATTGATGGAGACAGGAGCTATTGAGAAGGTTGAAACTGAAGGTGCAATGGGAGGGAGAAGTCTTGGGGAACTGAGTGTGGTTGAAGTGACAGTCTAATGAGGGATGAATATTAATGACTTAATTAAAGATAAATTTTGTTAGATGGGTTTAACATAGATGCGCTTGAGCATGTAGTGATTACCTAGGTACATCCTCCGTGTCCCCCCCTCTCTTTGGTAAATTCTGCAGAGGCGGCTTTTTTTTTGAAAGAAGGCAGAGGGGTGTTGAAGATTAGATTTTTATTCTTATTTTTTGTTGTTGTTGAAATTTTGTTGTTTTATAAATGATTGGGGTTGTTGATTTAGTTGGTTTAGTTAAATGCACTATCCATGAGGATCATGTTAAAAAAGATAGATATGATGTAAAAATCTCCCATGAAGTTTATTAAGATCTTGACATGGAATGTGAAAGGTACTGGCTCTCAAGTTAAACGTAAAAGATTACAATCCGCTCTTAGGAAAGATCGTCCAGATATAATTTTTTTTACAAGAAACACATCAAAAATTGGAAGATACAAATAAACTATTCCTGGGATGGATACAGATATATGAAAAGGCATATGGAACTTCCAAAGCAAGGGGGGTTGCAACATTAATTTCAACTAGATTGGGTTTTGTTATGACTAAAAGTATCTCTGATCCAGAAGGTAGGTTTGTGATTGTAAAAGGTATAATTGATGATGAGGAAATAACTTTAGTGAACATATATGCTCCAAATGAACAGCAGGATAAATTTTTAGATAAAGTATATCAAATTTTGGAAAAAGAAAAGACGGTAAAATGGTAGTTGCAGGTGACTTTAATTTAATTAGGTCTAGTATGGACTGTACCAATGTGGTTAGAGATAGAACAGGATCAAAAATGAAGATTTTAGATAATTGGATTAAGCTACTTGGATTAAAAGATGCGTGGAGAGAATTTAAAGGCTCAGAAAGGAAATATACATATTTTTCTCAGGTCCATAATTCATATTCGAAGATAGATTATTATTATTTTTTGTTACAGATGATATACTCAAGAATATGGAGGAAATAGATGTTGGAATCTTTAAAGAATCAGATCACGCAAAAAATCTAATGCAATTGGGAGTCGGGAATTTAGAAAAGAAACAAAATAGTTGGAGGTATGACCCGAAAATGTTTAATGATTTTAGAAACAAGGAAAATATGGAAAAGATTTGGAATCAATATTGGCAATGGAATGATACAGGTGAAGTGACATACAATATAGTATGGGATGCCATACTAGGGGAGAATGTATTAAGTTAAACAGTATAAGAAATAAACAAATGAAGGATAAATATGAGAAATTAGAAGAAGAAATGGGCCAACTTCAGGAGGAACATATTAGAACAGGAAAGAAAGAAACCTTAGCTCACTTGCAAAGATTGAGAGGAGAATTGATAGGTAAAGATATAGAAAAAGTTAAAAAAAGTTTTGGTATATTTAAAAAGGGAATATTTTGAATATAGTAATAAGAATTCAAAATTATTAGCTAGAGCTGCGAAGGAAAAGAGTGTTAGAAGGGAAATTGGTGTTTTGATAAATTAAAAAGGTGTGAGATGTAACAAAATAAAAGAGAAGGTTGAAATAATAAAAAGTTTTTACTAAGAGTTATACTCAAACATATATATAAAAATAGAGAGGTTAAGGGAATATTTGGAAAATTGGAAGAGGATTAGAATTAAGGAGGAACATAATGCAAGCGCGGCGCCAAAATGGCCGCCGCGCTCTTTGCGGGCTCCCCCATCGGACGAAGGCATCTGGGTAGTTAGGGGGCGTGGCCAGCACCCTGATAAAAGGGGTGGCCACGAGGCAGCCGAGCTGCCATTTTGCGAAGCGACGGAGCGGAGAAGTTTTTCTTTCCCTTACCTCCGTCGCTCTTGCCTTTCGCCAGGAAGCCTCTTTGGAAGCGATTTTTCTTCATCTTTATTGGCTGCCCAGCAGATAGCAGCTATGCCCTCTAAGAAGAAGGCAACTGCAAACACGGTTCGCTCTGCGCGGAGGCACCAGCCGGGTCGGAGGACCGCGACTGCGCCTCCCCTGCAGCCTCCCTTGCCAGGGCCCACCGGGACCGGTGGGATGGGGTTGATACCCCCTTGGCCTGAGTCGGGCCATCCGCATACCGGCCCGGCAGGGGCCACGGCCCCCGGCCCACAAGCAGTGGCCACTGCCCCTGGCATGGCCCATTCTGTGGGGCCTTCCCCTCTTGGGGCGCAGCTTCCCACGGGGGGTTTCAGCCATGGGGGGTGGTTGGGTTCCCTCCCCTGGCAGGGCTTGCCCCCGGCCCCGCAGGGGCCGGGCCTCGGCTCGTGGCCGCATCCGGGCCCCGGGGTGCAGGGACCTGGACCGGCGCCTGCAACCTGTGGGCCGGCCAGCTCTTTGCCCCCCATGGGGTTAGGGGGCTATGTCAATGTGGAGGCCCTTCTGGCCTGCGTTGCGGCCCTCGAGGCATCCCTCGCGAGGGCCAACCATACTGGGGTGCCTTTTGGTGCGCAGGTTGATGCTTCGTCTGCCGGGCAGCGGCAGATGGCGGGACGGGTCGAGCTGCCCGAGGCCCATGGGCCGGCATCGGCCACTGCCTCGCAGCTCCCCGCTCAACAGGCTGGTGCTGATCAGGCCCCATCGACGAGCTCAATCGCGGTCGTGAGCTCCGACGCCCCCAGTGGGCCAGAACCCCCGATGGGGGCGGCCCACGGGGGTGCAGCATGTGAGTATGCGGTTCAATCTAGTGTACCCACACACCTGGCTACATCGGGGGGAGTATTTCAGTGGCCGTGGCCTCGCACGGGTGGCGCGACGGTTCAGTCGCCGATGGCCCACCCGGCGACTTCACCTCCCACCCAGGCCCCTGTTTGGGGTGGTGCCTCCTACTCAGTTGGGAACGTGTCAGGGGTGACGGGGTTGGTTCAGGCTCCTTTTACAATGCCCGCAGTTCCCACCGTGCCGGTGTCGGCATTGCCGACGGCGGGGTATTCATTGCCCCTCGTGGATCATCTGGCCCAGTCTACCAAAGAAAAGATCTGGCGCGGGGAGTATGTGGACATCTTCTCCCTTCTTAACAGAGAGCCCACCAAGGAGGAGAGGGAGGGGCAGGATGAGAAGGATAAGGAACAGGCACGTCATCGTAAGCCGCCACGCACGTGGGCCAACTGGTTGCCGGCGTACCTCATATACATGGCGGTTTATCTCAGGGCCAGGCCAGATCTGGCAATCCCGATGGTCCAGTATTTGGACAATGTCTACCGGGCGATGGTTGACTTCCCGGGCCCGTCGTGGTTGGCTTACAACGAAGAATTCCGTATGCGAATTCCCCTGCACCCAGAGATGAGGTGGGACGAGCCCTGCCAGAGGCTGTGGCTTCTGTACATGACTCCCACGCGCCCGGCACCTGGGGAAAGATACCATTGTGGACATGCGGTCCAGCGAGCGGCCCCAGCACAGACTCCCCGCCAAGTGGCGGGGCAGGGGGTTCCAGCCCGCCTGCTGTGCTGGACTTTCTCGTCCAATGGTTCCTGCAATAGGAAGAATTGCCGGTACAGGCATGAGTGTCCCTCTTGTGCAGGCCCCCATGCTGCCTCCGCCTGCCCCAGGCCTGGAGGGATGCGAGGCAGGGGTAGGGGTGGACAAGGGGCTGGCAAGACTGCCGCAGAGGGAGCTGGTCCATCGAAAGGCCCCCTCCCCAATTAATGTGGACATGTTGGAGCGTTGGCTCGCATTGTACCCAAGGAAGGCAGACGTGGTTTACCTGCTTCAGGGTTTTAGACTGGGGTTTCGTATTCCTTTCATGGGAGATAGGTCCCCCCAAGATGCACCCAACCTTTTGTCCCTTAGGGGAAGGGAGGAGGTGGCTGCTGCCAGCATTACTAAGGAGGTTGATGTGGGCAGGGTCGCTGGCCCTTTCCCTGCACCCCCGTTTCCCAACCTTAAAGTGTCCCCCTTGGGCTTAGTGCCCAAGAAGTCACCGGGCGAGTTCCGCCTGATTCATCACTTGTCTTACCCAACCTTTGCTCGGTCAGGTATACATCCTTTGACCAAGCGCTGCGCATGGTGTGCTCATGTGGCCCGGGGGCGTTGCTAGCTAAGTGCGACATTAAGTCTGCCTTTCGTCTCCTGCCGGTCCACCCGGGTGACTTTGAGTTGCTGGGTTTCAAGTTCCGGGGTGAATATTATTTCGATAAGGCCATGCCTTTTGGCTGTTCCATATCATGCTCGGCCTTCGAGCGTTTCAGCACCTTCCTACAGTGGGCCTTTGTCCGCAGGTCAGGGTCTCGGTCTGTAGCCCATTACCTGCAGATCTCCCGGTTCCGCGCCTTGGCCCCGGATGCGGAGGAATTTCCCTCACCACTCCCGGACGAGATATGGACCCTTGGCAAGGAGAGGTGGACCGGGTGATCGGCATGTCGCTAGCGCCACGCACGCGTAAGGCGTATCATCACGCATTCATTTCTTTCCAGGCATTCTGTGCCTAATTTCGGCTTCCAGGCACCTGGCCGATCCCAGTGGCCCACATCCTCCAATTCATGGTTTACCTACATGCCCAGGGCCTCGCACCTCGCACCATAGCATCCAGGCTGTCAGCGCTGGCTTTTATGGCCAAAGTAGGAGGTCATGCGGACAGTACCGCTGACTTCCGTGTGAGACACGTTTTGGAGGGGTGGGCGCGGGAGCGTGGGCGTAGGCCGGATGACCGCCACCCAATTTCCCCAGGGGTTCTTACCCAACTGGCGCGGGGCTGGCATGACCTATGCTTGATAGGTATGAGGCTGCCCTGTTTCATGCGGCTACAACGGTGGCCTTTTTTGGAGCACTCCGCATCAGCGAGCTTGTGATGCTGTCTAAGGCGGATGCTAGTCGTAGGGCACTGGAACTCGAAGATGTCTATGTTGGCTATGATTGGGCTCAGTTGAGGATACGTTCCTCTAAAACGGATCAGCATGGCGTAGGCAGTGGAGTTAGACTGCTACGGTGTTCTTTGGCAGACATCTGTCCGGTTGGTGCCCTACAGGAGTTTCTGGCACTGCGTGGCACGCACCATGGCCCGTTTTTCTGTCACCAAGATGGGTCTCCCCTGACTAAATTTCAATTTTGGAAGGTGACCGGCAAAGCGCTGGCCAGTGTTGGCCTCCCAGAGGGCCGTTACGGCACCCATTCATTCAGGATAGGGGCGGCTTCCACTGCGGCTGCTTTTGGGTACTCCGGGGCTGAAATACGCCGCATGGGGAGGTGGGGATCGCAATATTTTCAGTTTTATGTCCGCCCTCTTTCACAGTGAGTACCAGTTGCATCACCGCACCTTTTCTCTTCCCCTTGTTTTTCCTTGACAGACCCTGGGTGTCGTATTACACCGGTGACAGTATGGCTGGTGGGCCATAGCAACGTGCACAGGGCAGCGCGTTACGCTGCGGCGACAGAGTGGGGACCCCGACTGGGACTGGGTGCATACGCAAGTCTCACATGGTATGGTAAGCCCGGGATGTTATGGCGGGAACTGTTGCCGTTCCTTTTCTTGGGCCGGAATGCTGACCCGCCTGACATTCTGATCATACACCTTGGGGGTAATGATTTAGGTCGGGTCCCCGGCCTATCGCTGAAGCATGCGATTTGCGGCGACCTCGCCTATCTACATTACGTGTGGCCTGCCACAACCCTCGTTTGGTCAGACATGGTACCGCGGCACTCTTATAGGGGAGGGTTCGACCTCTAGGCCCTTGACCGTGCTAGACGCATGGTAAATAGGGCTGTTGCCCGGTTCCTTGTTGACAGGGGTTGGGGGGCGGGTCAGTTGTCACCCCGCCATTAGTCTGCAAAATTATGAACTTTTCGCAGGGGATGGGGCCCATCTGTCGCGAGGAGGTATGGACCTCCTGTTAGGTGATTGGCGAGCAGGCCTGTTGACCGAGCTGACAGTCTGGGGGGGGGGGGGCGTCGAGCCTTCATTGAAGCCTCTCCGTGTGGCGGGTAGCACTGGTAAGGTAAACATTTATGACCCACAGGTATCCGACAGGTTCGCAATTGACTGGACAACACTAGACAGGCATAAGTTGGTTAATCGTTGTCCGGTCAACGACGAACCAGGCGACGGGGTGATGGCTACAGCTAGACAGCATGCATCACCCCGTGATTTTATGGATACGCGTCAGAGGGTGGGGTCATTAGTTAGATATTGACTACGGTCAACAATTTGTTTGTTGTCAACAAACAAATTGATACAAATAGATACATTGTAACAATTGCCGTCGGCAATTTTGGGTGGTACCTTACCAGTGTTACTTCGGCCTGCTTGCCTTAAGAATTATAATTGGTCAATTACCAATAGAAATTTATAATTCGGACTAGGGCATGAATCAATAAATGTGACCCAATGCCGTTATCCACTTTCATCAGTGTCTGAGTCCTTTATTGGGGGGTGCGCCTGCAATGCAAGCGCGGTGCCAAAATGGCCGCCGCGCTCTTTGCGGGCCCCCCCATCGGACGAAGGCATCCGGGTAGTTAGGGGGCGTGGCCAGCACCCTGATAAAAGGGGTGGCCATGAGGCAGCCGAGCTGCCATTTTGCGAAGCGACGGAGCGGAGAAGTTTTTCCCCTCCACCCCCTCCCTAGTTAACAGTGTGATATTTTGGTCGCTTCGGGGCCGGGTGGGAATTTTTGGCTGGGACTCACAATTGGCTCTCGGGTCCTGGTTTTTTCGCCCATCCCACACTGTTGCTATGGTTTGATATAGGGGTTTCTGTTGCTGCTGTTGACTTTGGTCACATGGGCGGGTAGCACTGGTAAGGTAAACATTTATGACCCACAGGTATCCGGCAGGTTCGCAATTGACTGGACAACACTAGACAGGCATAAGTTGGTTAATCGTTGTCCGGTCAACGACGAACCAGGCGACGGGGTGATGGCTACAGCTAGACAGCATGCATCACCCCGTGATTTTACGGATACGCGTCAGAGGGTGGGGTCATTAGTTAGATATTGACTACGGTCAACAATTTGTTTGTTGTCAACAAACAAATTGATACAAATAGATACATTGTAACAATTGCCGTCGGCAATTTTGGGTGGTACCTTACCAGTGTTACTTCGGCCTGCTTGCCTTAAGAATTATAATTGGTCAATTACCAATAGAAATTTATAATTCGGACTAGGGCATGAATCAATAAATGTGGCCCAATGCCGTTATCCACTTTCATCAGTGTCTGAGTCCTTTATTGGGGGGTGCGCCTGCAAAGATAGAATGGAGGCACCAATAATAGAGAAAGAGATAGAAGAGGTGATACAGAGATTGAAAAATGGTAAAGCCCCTGGTGAGGATGGTTTTACAGCGGAGTTTTATAAACAATTTATAAAATTGGTAACACCAAGGCTTTTGAAATTGTTTAATTATATATTAGAGGGTGGTTCATTACCGACTTCATGGTATAGATCAGTAATTGCCTTGATTTCAAAACCAGGTAAAGATTTAGACAAGATAGAATCATACAGGCCAATTTCGTTGATAAATCAAGATGCAAAAATATTTACTGCAATATTGGCAAACAGGTTAAATGAATTTATGAAGGAATTTATAAATAAAGATCAAGCTGGATTTTTGAAGGGTAGTTATATGGCAGATCTTATAAGAAGAGTAGTTGACTTGGTGAATATAGCAGAACAAAATAAAGAAAAGATTGGACTGCTATCTTTAGATATTTTTAAAGCTTTTGATTCATTGCAGTGGATTACAATTAAAGAAATTATAAGAAATTTTGGGTTTGGTATGAAATTTATAAATTTAATTGATCAATTATATCAAAAAGGTATAACTAGAGTAAAAGTGAATGAGACACTTACAGAGGATATAAATTTAGAAGCTGGTACCAGACAAGGTTGTCCATTGTCTCCCGTACTTTTTGTGATGGCTTTGGAACTATTAGCAACACTTATAAGAGAAGATAAAAAGATTGAGGGAATAGAAGGAGTAAAAATTAGTTTATATGCAGATGATACAATGGTCATAATGAAAAATTCCGTGAAAACTATGGAACGTATTCAGGCACATTTGAGGGATTTTGAAAATATGACGGGTTTAAAGGTAAATTGGGATAAATCAGAGATGATTATTTGTAATGGAAATGAAGAGGATCAAAGAAAGATAAAGGAGAGGTATAATATACAAATTAAGAATAGTGTGAAGTATTTGGGAATAAATATTGCAAATAAAGTTGAAGAACTCAAGAGACTGAATTATGACAAACAAAGAATGGAAATTAAGAAAAAAATAAAGCAATACAGTAAGTTGAATTTGTCTTGGTTTGGTAGGATTGCCTTATGTAAAATGAAATTATTGCCAAAGATTAATTTATTGTTTGATGCTTTACCAATTCAGTTAAGGGAGAAAGATATAAAGGATTTTCAGAATATGATAAATAATTTTTGTAATAGAGGGACAAGATCGAGAATCACAAAAAGTTTATGGTATATATCACAAAAGGAAGGTGGCTTGGGTATTCCAAATATTAAACATTATTATAGAGCATTTCAGTTAAAAATATTGTAAAAATTATAACAAAAATTGAAGTCATCTGAGATGAGATAGAGATAAAAGAGTTACAACGAATTGGCAATGCAATTTTTTTTGGATAAGGAGATGAAAATAAAGACTAATAATCCATTGACGAAAGCAATGTTAGATATTTGGAAAAATATTAAAGGGAAATTGGTACCGGGCTTCTCCCCATTAATGGATATGGAAGATGTAAAGACCTTTCCTGTAAAAGTAGATGAAACAATAAAGGATATACTTCTGAGATATGATGTGTTTCTGTTAAAGGATTGGATAAAAATGCTGGACGATCGGGAACTAAGAGCTGAAGTGTTTAAGCAGATGAAATTAAATTGGTTACAAGTAATTTTAGTAAATAAATGGGGAAAGGGATATAAAGATGAATTTAGTATACCGAGGGAAAAAACAGAATTTGAAGTGATGATTTGTAAAATAAGAAAGGGAGAAATGGAGATAAAAGGTTTAGTAAGTAAGATATATAGAATTTTAAATAAGGATGTGGATTCACAGAATATGTTGAGAAGTTTATGGGAGGAGGATTTAGGTATAAAAATCCCCGAGTCACATTGGAAAAATAAATGGAAACGAAGAATTATGAAAAACCTTTTTATTAGATTAAAAGAACATAATTATAAAATGTTATGGAGGTGGTACCTGACTCTAGTTAAATTGTATCCTATGGACAATACTAAATTGAGAGATTGCTGGAGATGTAAGAGTAAACTTGGAACATACAAACATATGTGGTGGAGCTGTAAAGTGACAGAAGTATTTTGGAAGCTAATAGAGAAAGAAATATTAGCAATTATTAAAATTGATTTAAAATTGGAGCCAGGTATCGCCTTGCTGATGGAATTGGAAGATATAAATATGAATATGAATAAAAAAGAATTGGTGTCAATAATGTTAACGGCTGCAAGATTATTATTATTTTTACTTTTATTAAGAACTGAAATAATACAAAAACAAATAAAGAAAATAATACAAAAATACAGTAATAAATCTATACATTATAAAAGATACCTAAAACAGTAAAACAATATAACCCGACAACCTGTGCTCTGTCGGGGGATGTCGGCAGGGGTTTCTTGACCATTTACCTTCAATTCTGTTTCCAAAATTGGATCATGTCAGGGCTTGGGTTAAACTTGATATCACCTAATAAAGCGAAGTTGACAAAGGGACCCCAAATCTCCCAAAATGGTGTCTTTATTGGTAACCCCTTTTTCTGGTGAACTTGGATAGTTAATTTCTCATTGAGAGCCAATTGCCAAACATCTGCGTACCATCTAACTTTATTAATATTATTTCCACTCTTCCATTCCTTGGCAATTAGCTGTCTGGCTACCATCAATAGAGATAACAATAATTCTTTTTTATTATTTTCCAGATGTAAATCATCCACTTCACCTAGTAATACTATCTTTGGACTTAGCACTATTGTTATTTTTAATATTTTATTTAATTCTTCTTCTATAACATCCCAGAAATTCCTCATTTTATCACACAGCCACCACATATGAATGTAAGTCCCTTTTCCTTTATTACATCTCCAGCATAAATCAGAGTTTTTATTATTTATTAAATGTAATTTGGCTGGAGTGAGATACCACCTCCAAAGTACTTTACAATTATGTTCTTTTTCCTTTATTGAAAGTGATTTCATACTTCTATGGGTCCATTTCTTTTTCCAGTTCTTTAGTGTAAGGGACCAAAGACAATACAACAGCCGAAGGGTTGGCTTAACACAGGTTTATTGCATGATGATCCGGAGGAACATGTGGTAATGGCGGCTGGGTAGCTCAATATATACAGCTGGCTATACATTTGAATGTGGCTCGTTGGCAGACTATTGGTTGCTGCCTGCGTGACGTCGTAGGGGGTCACGCCCTTCTTGACCAGGTGAGGAGGTCGCGGGGAATCTTCCCGCGCTGCTGATCCAGGTGGCTGTGAACCATTAGAGCTGGACGCTCGCTACTGTCCTCTGGTGGTCACTAGCTCGCGTCCCCTTATTAAGCATACATTGATAACACATGGCAAAGGTACATTGTTAAAGGCACTGCTTTACAGAACACAACATCCCTCCCCCCTAGGATGAGACGAAGTCTCTCAGCCAAGAAGGCTTGTTGCGTGTGCGTGTGGGCCGTGAAGGAGGCTGCCCCCCGGGGGCGTTATTGCTTCTTTGTTCCCTGGTCCCTTGTCCTGAAATGGGAGAGGGAGACTCGTTAGTAGCTTGCCGCTGTCTGGCGGTCTTAGGGGAAGGGAAAAACTCCATTGTGGGCAGACCGGGGGGTGTCGGGACTAACGGAAAACCCCTCTTCTCGCTTGGACGGGTGGGGGACCACTCCGAAAAAACCCCCCAGTTCTGAAAATCAAAATCTAAGTTGGTCGGGGTACCCGCATTTGTGGGGACTTTCCGCGAGATATGTATGGGGTCGGGTTCCTCTCCCTCGGAAAGATCCCCCAGGGTATCTATGAGGATATCCTCCTCCCCCCTTGGTGGGGGCCCACGGTCCCCTTCTCCTCCCCCTTGGGCTAAACGGGTGGGGGAGAACCCTAACGCTGACTTATTTCCTGCGTGAACCGCGTCCTGCTCGTCGGGGACCCTGCGTCGGAGCTGGTCTGTGTGCCGCCTCCATAGGAGCCCTGTGCTGGTTTCCACGCGGTACGACACGGGGCCGGTTTGTTCCACGACTACGCCGGGCACCCAGGCTGGGCCTGTGCTGGCGTAATTCCTGCAATGCACGGGGGCGCCTATGCTGAAACTCTTTGTAACTTCCAGCCCGATGTTCCTTCCTTTGTCCTCTACCCTCGTTGGGTCTAGCCTAGTAAGGATGGTGGTCAGCTTCCTGCGCATTAAGAGCTCTGCGGGGGAGTATCCTGACGCCAACGGGGTCACCCTGTACCCTAGTAGAAACTGACACACTTGTAGGTTCAAATCCCCTGGGCCCATGCGCCGCAACGCGTCCTTCGTGGTGCGGACGAGGCGCTCTACTTGGCCGTTGGTGGCCGGGTGAAACGGGGCGGAGGTAATATGCCGAACGGCGTTGATCTCCATGAATGCCTTAAACTCGGAGGACGTAAAACAACTAGCGTTGTCGCTAATTAACGTGTCGGGTATGCCGAACGTGGAAAAGAGCCTCCGCAAGTGCCTAATGGTCTGGGCCGAGGAGGTGCTCGTGACCGGGATAACCTCCAACCATTTGGAGAAAGCGTCCACAACGAGGAGGAATAGGGTGCCTCTGAACGGGCCCGCGAAATCAACGTGCACCCGGGACCACGGCCCCTTAGCCGCGTCCCATTCCCTGTGGGGAAGGCGGGCCTCCTCCGGTCTGGAGCATTGGCAACTTTCGCAAGTGCCGACCATGTGCTCGATGTCGGCGTCTAGCTGGGGCCACCAGAAGTAACTCCGGGCCAGCGCCTTGGATCGCACGATGCCGGGGTGGCTGACGTGCAGCAGTTTGAGCACCCGCGGCCGAAGGGAAGTGGCAATCACCACCCGCTGCCCCCACAAGAGACATCCCCTCTCTAGGGACAGTTCTAGCTTTTTTCTGAAAAATGGAGCGAACTCCTCCGCTGGGGAGGATGCGGGCCACCCTTTCTGTAGCCAGGAGCTTACTGTCGCTAACGTTTTGTCTTTCACTGTCGCTTTGGCGATGTTGGCGGGCACTACCGGGGGCGAATCCAGCACCTCTATCATGAGAACCTGATGGTCCCGCTCCCCCATGCTCACCTGGCTGGGCGTTAGGGGAAGGGGAGACCTAGATTGGGCGTCCGCATGGCTGATCTCTTTCCCGGGCCGGTATACCAACGCGTGCTGATACGCGTTGAGAAAAATGGCCCACCTGAGCATCCTTGGGGACAGGATTTGAGGGGTGGGCTTATCCGCGGCAAAAATGCCTAGCAGGGGCTTGTGGTCCGTCACGATGGTGAAGGGGCGGCCATACAGAAAATCGTGAAATTTTTTCGTCCCCGAGACTATCGCTAATGCCTTCCTGTCCGTCTGTGCGTAGTTTCTCTCTGTTTGGGACAGGGACCTGGAGTAAAATGCTATCGGGGCCTCCCTTCCGTTCGCCAGCACGTGGCACAGCACTGCCCCCACCCCCACTGGAGATGCATCACAGATCAGAACTACTGGGCGTTTGGGGTCGAAGTGGGTCAGTATGGCGTCGGACGCCAGGAGGCTTTTCAGCTCACTAAATGCCCTTTCCTGGTCATCGCCCCACTTCCATGCCTGGTCTTTCTTAAGCAGCCTGTGTAGCGGTTCGGCCACCGCTGCCTTCCGGGGGAGGAAGGAGTGGTAAAAGTTGAGCAGCCCTAGGAACGACTGCAACTCGGGCTTGGAGGTGGGGCGGGGGGCTTTCTTGATGGCTGCCACCTTAGACTTGGATGGTTTTATCCCCTCAGGAGTCACACAAAACCCCAGGAATTCAACCTCGGTTGCGAAGAAGACGCATTTGTCCTTGCGCAACCTCAGCCCCGCCTTTTCGAATATAGTCAGGACCTTCCCCAACCTCTTGGCCAATTCCGCCCAACTCCCCCCTGTTATTAACACGTCATCAAAATAAGGCAACACCCCCTCCAGGCCCTTCAGGAGGCGTTCCACGAGTGACTGGAAAATTCCTGGCGCCGAGTTCACGCCGAATTGGAGGCGCGTCACCTGGAACGCCCCCTTATGGTTGATTATGGTCTGCGCAGCAGCTGCGGCGGGAGACACCGTGAGCTGCTGGTAGGCCTGTGCTAAGTCGAGCTTAGCGAAACATTTCCCCCCGTGTAATCTGGCCAGCAAATGGCTGACTACCGGCACCGGATATGCATTCGGGCGGATCGCCTTGTTGATGGTGCACTTGTAGTCGGCGCATATGCGAACCTCCCCATTGGACTTAAGAGCGGTTACAATTGGAGTTTCCCACTCCGCAGAATCTACAGGCACAAGAATCCCCTGACCCACCAATTTGTCCAGTTCCGCCTCTATCTTGTCCTTGAGTGCGAACGGCACCCGGCGTGGTTTTAGGCGAACAGGGCGGACCTCCGGGTCCAGGTCGAAAGTCACTGGGGGCCCCTTGAATTTCCCCAGTCCCATTTTGAAGACTTCGGGGTGCGCCTCGCACACCTCCTGAATCGGGTCAGTCCCAACAGCGTGCATCCCCATGGCATGCACCCCCCCAATGAACAAACCCAGGGGCTGGAACCATTGAGTCCCGAGGAGGCTGCAGTTTCCTCCCTTGAGCACGACCAGGGGAAGGGACGCGGCGTGCTCCTTGAATTTGACCTGAAATTCTCCAACCCCCAACACTGGAATACTGTTCCCTTGCACGTCCCGTAGTGTGGCCCTCAACGCTTTGAGCTTGGGCCGCTTTTGGGGGGCAATTCCACAAAACTCCCTCTGGGAAATGATTGAATATGAGGACCCCGAGTCAATTTCCATCCTAATGGGCACCCCTTGGACTAGTACCTCAACAAAGTAGCGGGGGTGTCTCGCAGACACGCTGAACACCGAGGCGTCGTCCTCGCTGCTGTCGGCGATGCGACCCACGCCGTCCTGCTTCCTCGTGGCCTGGGCGCCGTCTTTTGGTTTCGCTGGGCGGTCTCGTCCCGCGGAACGGTCTGGGGAGCTCCTCCGGGACTCGCGCTTCTTCCTGCACACCTTGGCGATGTGCCCGCGGCGGCCACAGTTGTGGCACTCGGCCTTCCGGAAGGGGCATTTCACGCGGTCGTGGGCCGCGCCACAGCCGTCGCATCGTCGGCCCTCCTTCCGGACCTTCTGCACGTCCTCGTCGTCGCTGCTCTCCGTGGACGACCTCGAAGTTCGCCGGGCCGCCTGTACCGGAGCCTCTGCTTTCCTCGACTTTGGCCGCCAGTCCTGGAGCTCTTGGACCCCGGCCTTCGTAGCTTCGGCGGCCTGGGCCGCTCTAACGACCTCCTGCAGCGTGGGAGGCGGCTCTTGGTTCATTAATGTGCGCTGGGTCTCGGCGTCGTTCAGGCCGCACAGCACACAGTCTCGGAGGGTGATTTCGACGTTCTCCCATTTGCACGGGCCGGCCGCCAGCCGCAGGGCCGCCACGAACGCGGCGACCGTCTCCCCGGGCGCTTGGACTCGCCTCCAAAACGCACTCCGAGCGGGAAACATCGCCGTGGCGGGCCGGACGTGCTCACGCAGCAACTGCATGAGTTCCTTGGCCTTGAATTCACTCACCCTCCTCGGTGCAATCAGGTCCACCAAGGTCCTTTTTGTTTCTTGTCCGAGCATTCTGGTGAAGATGGCTCTTTTCTTCGCCTCTTCCGTAACTTCGGACTCGATCAGTGCGGCCTGGAAGTCCATTTCGAAGATCTCCCAGTCGCCCGGTTTCCTGATTTCGAAACCGGCGCATGTCTTGGTCCCGTGGGCTGCCATCCCACCTTCGTCGCCAATTTAGTGTAAGGGACCAAAGACAATACAACAGCCGAAGGGTTGGCTTAACACAGGTTTATTGCATGATGATCCGGAGGAACATGTGGTAATGGCGGCTGGGTAGCTCAATATATACAGCTGGCTATACATTTGAATGTGGCTCGTTGACAGACTATTGGTTGCTGCCTGCGTGACGTCGTAGGGGGTCACGCCCTTCTTGACCAGGTGAGGAGGTCGCGGGGAATCTTCCCGCGCTGCTGATCCAGGTGGCTGTGAACCATTAGAGCTGGACGCTCGCTACTGTCCTCTGGTGGTCACTAGCTCGCGTCCCCTTATTAAGCATACATTGATAACACATGGCAAAGGTACATTGTTAAAGGCACTGCTTTACAGAACACAACAAGTTCTCATCTTTTATTATGATTCCCAAATCCTCCTCCCAAGTTTTTTTAAGCCAGTGCTGAGTATCTTCACTAGAATTTAGCAATTGATAAATCTTACCCACTAAACCTTTTAAATTCTTTTTACCATTCCTTACTTCAAGAATCAGATTTTCAAAGGGGGTTGATGCCCGATTTGTTGTATTGTTTTCCCTCATCTTTCTATTCCACGCCTCCATCTGTAGTTCTTGCAACCAGTTTAAGCCTAACTCCGTATAAATACTTTTTCTTTGGAAGATGGTATTACAATTATCAATCCAATCCGTGATTAACAGAGCTTTTTTGCGTGTTAAAATTTCTCTTGTACTTATTGTTACCTCTAAAGGACAATTTTGTTGGTCTAAAATTTCCATTATGGGTGAAGAATTTGGAGATAATATTGGTTTTAATCCTTTCCATATTCTGAATATATTCTTTAAAGAAAAATTACAAAATTGGGGATTAGTTCTTATCTCACCTAAAAATAATTCGCCCTTCCAATTTCTAAACTCTATATAATCTAATTCATACTTTTGCACACAATTTTGACTTAATAGTTTAATAATTCTCTTTAAATTGAAAGCTCTGTAATAGAGTTTAACATTCGGGATATTTAGCCCTCCCAACTTGTTTTTTAAATACCATAAACTTTTATTAATTCTTGGCTTTTTTCCGTTGTTACAGATTTCATTTATCAATTTCTGCCAGATTTTAAGCTCTGTTTCTTTTATTTGTATTGGTAAATTTTCAAATAAAAAGTTTAGTTTTGGCATAATTTTCATCCTGCACAAATTTATCATCCCAAACCATGATATTTTCAATGATTTCCATTGATCCTTAATTCTTTTTATTTTCTCTTTTAACTTATTAAAGTTGATCTTATACAAATCCTTAACTTCATCTGACACCATTATTCCCAAATATCTCATTCTATCTCTTATTTTAAATTTATATTTCTATATTACTTTCTTCTTTTCCCCCTCCGATAGATTACAAGTAATAGCTTCTGTTTTATTCCAATTTATTTTTAATCCTGTAACTTGCTCGAATAACTTCAAATGATGTTGAATTTTATTAATATTTAGAAGAGGGTCCTTGACCACTAGCAAGGTATCATCTGCAAATAGACTAATTTTTTTTGTTTTTAACACCTGTCAAACCTTCATCTTGTCGAATACTTCTTGCTAACAACTCCATTGCTAGAATGAAAAGTGATGGGGAGAGCGGGCAGCCTTGTCGGGTACCAGCCTTGATCTCAATTTCTCCACTTAACCTATTATTCATTTTTATTCTTGTCACTGAATCATTATATAATTGATCAATTGCATGTTTAAATTTAGAACCAAACTCTAATCTGCAACATATTTCTTTAATAGTAGACCACTGAATAGAGTCAAATGCTTTGTAGATATCTAGTGCCAAAATACAAACTTTTTCCTTACTCTTTTTAACCAAATCTATAATATTAACTAACCTACTTATCAATCCCTCCATCTGTCTGCCCTTCAAAAAACCAGCTTGATCCTCTCCTATATAAAAGCTTAAAAAGCTATTAAGTCTATTATTCAATAAAGAGGTGAATATCTTAGCGTCCTGATTTAATAAGGAGATAGGGTGGTAGGCATCAATTTTTCCCTATCTTTACCTGGTTTTGGGATCAATACCATAATTGAACGACTCCAGGATTTTGGCATATTTCCCCCCCTCTAATATATAATTATACAATTTCTTTAATTTGGGAATCATTACTTCCTGACATTGTTTATATATTTCCAATGGAAAACCATCTTCACCTGGTGCTTTGTCATTTTTTAAGTTTTTAATCACTATTTCAATTTCTTTGTCTTGAATTTCTTGCTCCATATAATCTGAATGTTCTTTTTTTAATTTTATATTTAAATTTTGATCTAAAAAAGTTCCTAAATTTGTCACATTAACAGACTTTTCTTTGTATAAATCCGCAAAGAACTTTTCTGCAATATGGAGTTTTAACGGCTGCAAGATTATGTATAGCGAGGAAATGGAAAAGTGATTCAGTATTGAAAATTGAGGAATGGTACAAAGAAATGTGGGAAATTGCTTTAAATCATAAATTGACATGTGAATTGAATGTGAAGAAAGGTATTTTGAAGGAGAATAAGTTTTGGGACATATGGAAACCTTTTGTGGAATATGTTTTAATATGTGACAAAGGGGACAAACCAGTACCTCAACATATGAGTTTTTGGGAAGATTAAATTGGAAGCTTGACCCTCATGGTTTGCAAATATCACTGGGTGTTATTATTTGCAACTTGATAGTATGAACCTTATAAAATTTTTGAATTTTCAATTTATAATAAAATAAAATAAACATGTGTATGTATATATATATATAAGACTTAACGGATTGTAGCAAGACGATATATATAAGGTTCTAGAATCAGCATTGTGTACAATGCTAGAATAACGAAAAGTAATGTAATGTGGTTACTTTATTGTTATGTGTTTTACAATTTTTCTTGATTCTGTTTATGTATTGTTTATTTTAAAAATAAAAACTTAATTAAAAAAAAAGAAACAATGGGCCAAATCTGAAAAGCAACTTTTAACCTCCTCTCTAAGGGAAGAATGTTCTCAAGATAAAATAATTAACATGAAAATAATCCCAAAGTGTTGCTACTGTCAGAGAAGTGACTAGATAAAAATGTCACCTTCCCACTCAATATATCTTTCCCCATGTGCCTTTGAGTCATATCTTCTCCTTTGTGTGACAAAAACAGATTAACTGTTTGAGTACTACACATGTCACATATTGGCATGGAAGACATGAGCTGTGTAGCTGCTGGCTTGTCCTCCGACCCAGTAGCAGAAAGGATCTGCTCAGTTTTCTATTTGAAGATTCTTTCTATCTTTATGTCTGTGCTGGAGAAAAATAATCCAAAGCAGTTTTTTTTCAGTGTGCAGATTGCTAAAAGCTTAATTTATCAGAGGATAAAATAGACTTCTCTGAACAAAACTGAGACTATTTACTGTTTATGAGCGCTTTTCTTGCAATGTAATTAAAATTCATCACTTAAGGTCAATAGGTGTCAGGAATACACCTTGAAATTTTGGTTTTGAGGTCAATTTTTGGGGGGTCCCATGCTTTGTACCTAAAATCTCAGAATAATTTCACAATTCAGATTGTGGGTTTAATTCTCATGGTTTCAAGACATACATGTCGTTTTGAAACTACAGGGTGGCCCATAAGTCCCTACCCAGCATGTAAGTCTCTACCCATCCATATATCTAATGTATCTCTGTGCCATCCCTCATTCTCACTGCATAATATTATGTGACACCATGTTCTGTGAGACATTTCTCTCAACATGGCAGTTCAATTGTTCAAAATGCCACAGTAACAGCTGCCTTTAACATTGTTTAAACATAAAGAGAGTAGGGCTCTGCTAGGGGAGGAGGAAGCGCTCCCATTGGGATGCCGAGCAGAGGGGCGGGGTGGACTCTGTGCTGGGAGGAGGGAGGAAGCACTTTCATTGCACTGCTGGAAGAGAGGCGGGGCGAATCCTGAGGAGATGGTGCATGTGCCCACAGAAAGAACGAGTAGGGACTTACAGGCCACCCTGTAGAAGCACTCTAGTTTCAAAAGGTCCTGTGCTTTCAAGATGAAACTCTCTGTGTGTGTGTGTCAATTTTGCCATGTTTGAGAGGATTCAAGTACCTTTGGGTCCTCCCAATTTTTAATCTTACAAAATAAACAAATCTTCCCATACTACAAGAGGGCTTTTTTTACCGACAAAGAAACTATTTTTCTAAGAAAAATGTTTTGAGGACAGGGGTTGCAAGACCATGTATGGCACTCCATGGTCCAGCAATAAGTGCATGCAGTTCATCCTGGGCTTAGATCTGAAGGTCTCAGGGAATAGGTTGCTGCTTGCCCTTCCCATAGTCCTTCTGCAAGGAGATCCATATCAAGAAACAAGCTTCTAGTGAGAGCAGGCCTTTTGTAAACCTATTGGCTTCTATTTACTCATTCAGAAATGAGCCATCATAAATTACTTGACATTACAACAGGAATCACATCAGTATTTTGGAGAAAAAAATCCACTCTTCCCACACAATATACCATTGGAAAGACATCAACTAAGCTCAAAAAGAAAAGGGAAGCCTAAGGAGGAAATCTCAGTAAACTGATCTTGTGAGTCCTGACCCTGTTATAGGTCTATGGTCATCATTTAATTTCTGAACCCTTTATAAACATATGTGCTTCTTCAGATGAAGCTCAACAAAGATGGTCTTCTTGCGTTGATAAGGACAAGACATTTAGGCTCTTCCTTTTTGGTTTTTTTCAAATCATATATATTTGTGTGTGTGTGTGTGTGTGTGTGTGAATATATGTTCAAAAAATATAGCCAGGCCACAAAGGTTTGTTCCTTTGTCCAACATATGTTAGTTCTTTGATTAGCAGAGGCCCTGTCAGTTGTGAGCTGGTGAAAAAAATTCTGCTATATTTCATCCTGTGTGGAAATATGTTTCATCTCATGTTGCGACCATACTATAAACAAACTAGGTTTCTCATGATATAGAATGGTGTGAAGAGAGGTAAGATTCTCTTCAGAGGGTATGCTCTCTTAATGTCATAGCATCTCTAACAAAAGATGTCATACTTTCCTATTTCTTGTTTGCAAACTTCTTTGGCGCTGGCTGTTTGATCCTCCCTGGGTCCTCTGTACCCAACTGTCTGTGGCGATCTGCCTCAGGGCTTTCCAGTTCTGCCTTTCATGACATCAGTATTACCAGCTGGTCCTTCTTAGGAAGAGTCAGATAAATATGCCGTGCTAGTGTTGCACTTCTAGGTCTTCTTCCCCTTGGATGATTACGATCACAAGATCCATCCCTTCCAGATGTCCCCAAGGTGTTTCCAGTGTCTGTTCCTCAGTGGCACTTGCACATGTTGAATCCTGTCCTCTTCTTGTGAGAGTCTTGCCTTCCGGTTCTGAATAGCTTCCAGCAAGTTGTACAGTGTGTGATCACCCTCAGAGTTACTCTGAATGAAAAAAGTTCCCGTGCTTATCCAAAGTGTAATATTTCAGACTGCAAAAAACATAACATGATCATACTGTAGCTAGGTGTGATAGTTTGCTACTTTCCCCACATTCTACTTCTTCTTCCAGTATATCCCACAATGAAGCAGCAATAATTGGGGACATGTTTCTTGTCTCCATGCACCCCACCCAGACCACAGCAAAATGATTTATTAAGCTGTGTGAACACACATTCACTGCCAATGACACAGTTATGTGTTTGTTCTCCAAGTGAATCTGATTCTTTCAAGGATGCTTGAATCCATGGCTACAAAGCAACACATAACATAGTTTCACCTTTGACAACATAACACTTCATTGTTTTTTCTAAACACCAAGTTGTTTAGGCAATGGTGGTATGTCACATTATAGTTGTTTTCTAATTTCTTTCTGTTTGGCAATGGGTGAGTATGTTTTTCCAGTTTTTGAACCATATTTTGACCATAAAAATGGTCTCCCGGGTCAAGGGGCCAAGGCTCAAATCTCATCATAAAATTACACAGTGGTTGTAGGACAAATCTCTGGGCTATGCAGTTTGGAAATAATACTTATTCTACCCAGCTTAAAAGATTCTTGTTAAGCGATACAGAAATAACTTTCAAATACAAAGGGCTTTATACACTCCAAAAGGTGCTGTGTTGTCGTTCTTATACTGTTGCTTCATCTCTTGCTTTCATCCAGCACATTTTTCATCTGTATTAATGTGTAATTTATGTTCTTTTGAAAATGCAAAGTGCTATTTCTGTAGCTGGAAATGTGCCTGCTAGGATAGGCAATATAATCTTTTTTCCTCTGCTAGTGATTTTGTAATGAAACAGATGATTTTTTTTAAAAAAAAAACAGAAACCAAACTGAGCTTCCATGATACAGTAGTTAAGCTACAATACTGCAGTTCTGAGTTTGATCACTATGAGCTCAAAAGCTCACTCAGCCTCCCATCCTGCCAAGATTGGTAAAATGAGTATTTAGCTTGTTGAGGGCAAAATGTTAATTATCTTGTGAACTGCCCACAGAGTGCTCTAAGCAATGTGGGGTGGTATAAAATTGCTAAGTGTTATTTATCACTTCTGTGCATCTGCTCTTTTTCTTTTTTCTTTATATGTATCAGAACATTGAACAGTGTAAAATTATGGATTTACATAAAACATAGATAAAATTCAAACAAATTAAAAAGTTAAAATGATTAGACTGTTTTTGATCAGAATTGGGCAACTTCAACAGCATTATCTTAGCAATTTACCAGGTCTTCTTTTATACATGTAGCAGAGAATAAGCTACATGCACATAAATACTGCACTGATTGTATATCTCCACATCCTTACTCTCGAGTAGGCCCTATTGTCCTTCTGAGTTGGAGCCCCCTGGCTGGACAACCCAGGCATCAGATGTGTGTAGAATCAGGTAGCGTTGAGCCAAGAAATCACTCCAATTTGTCCTGTGTCTAATAAGGTAAAGGTTGCCCTTGCTCGAAAGCCAATTGTATCTGACTCTAGGGTTCAGTGCTCATCTCTGTTTATAACCAAAGAGCCAGTGCTGTCTGTGTTTGCAGACGTTTCCGTCAACATGTGGCAGGCATGACTAGACACCGGTGTGCAACGAACGCTGTTTACCTTTCCACCGAAGTGGGGCCTATTTATCTACTTGCAATTTCTTGCTTTCAAACTGCTAGGCTGGTGATTATTCTTTGATCTTCCTACTTTGAAGTCTATTATGTGATGGCGCAAGACTTCTAGATAGGAAGGATTAGCTGGCTACATGCCATTGCCTAGAGGAAGCCTGAATGTACTCACAATGCTTTCCACTCTTCAAGTAAGCTCCTTCTATGTCGCTCGTCTTCCCTTTGGCACTATAATTTACAACAAGAATGAGAAGAGAATAAAAGAAGAACAGCTTTTCAGCTGCCTCTCCTTCTTTAACTGAATAATGCTTTCTGCCACATTGCTTGAGTATTGAAATGTTGCTGTGAAAGGCACTCATCCTGAACCACCAAAGGGACATAGTGCAGAGGAAATGATGTCCTGGCATGAGCTTCTCTTGGCATTTTCACTAATGCTTGCAAAAGTTCTTGGAGGGACCTAGTAGCATCTAGAATGTATTGCAGTGTGTTTGCAATGGTCCTGCATTGCCAATGGCTTGGATTATGGCAAGCACACTTGGGCATCCTCTGGGCAATGGTAGGCAACCGGCCAATCTTTCCTATCTGAAGCATTGCGCCACTATTTAACAAAATTCAAGGTGAAGTAGGAAGATCAAAGAATGAAGTAAAATGGGAAGTGGAAAATTAGTGCAGGGAAGGCTTCCTCCCTCTCCCTTTTGGATTTCTCTTTGCTTTCTTGGGCAAAGGCGAAGGGATCTTACATATTTTCAAGGAGGAAATTACACTGCTAACAAAGGAGAACACTGGTTTGCATAATGTTACATATGCTAATTTATATGCAAAATGAGAAATGGTTTTTATAATATAAGCAGAGAAGATGCAACATGTCTTACTTGTGTGGAGAAGAACATGAACAGGTGTCATCTGTGTTTGCTGAGTCCAGCTGTCTCAGTGCTAATACTCTATGGGCAATTTCAAGTCCCCTCATCCCCTTCTTAAAGTTATTGATATGGAGGTCAGATTTGAACAAGATGGAGTATGCTTTTAACTTCTGTGGAAAAGAGACAGTATTGCCACTGCCACACATTAAGATGGTACATCCTTTCCAGTGATGCACTGCAGCAAGTTCTGTCAGGTTCTGCAGAACCGGTAGAGGAAATCGCACAGGCCATGCCCACTTGGTTGGCCACACCCACCTCCATAGCCCATAATGCAGGATGTTTGGCCATGCCCACAGATTTGGCCAGCCCACAGAAAAGGTAGAATTTTGTTTTTTGTTTTGCAGTGCATCACTGATCCTTTCCCTAGTTTCATTGAACTGATGATATATTTTGATGATAATGAGGCATCAGGCTCCATGGCACATGAAGGCAATATGTGTGCTTGGGGGAAAGCAGTCCTAGACAGGCTGTATGGCACACAAAGCTTAGTCCGCCTAAGATGGAAGTGGCATGGAATTTCAGGAAGAATGGTTGGCAGATTGCTTTTGCTGCTGCCACTGCTGCTGCCACCTCCTCCTCCTGGGGCAGTTGCTTCACTTGACGTAATGGTAAACCTATGCTCATCAGACATTGGAACTGTTGAAGGTGACTCTGTATCATACGAAATGTGCCATCTGCTGCTGTGTGAATGGGTTTCTGGATTGTGTGGCTATGGGAAAAGGCGGTATGAATAATGTACCTTTGTATTAATGGATTGAGTAGACCTTTGATTTAAATCCACTTCAAATAATTATGGGAAAGCAGTCTCATTAAGGCAAAAAAAAATTGTAACAGTATGGAAACAATCATAACAATTCCTCCAAATAAACTGTTTCCATATTGATCTATCTTCTGCTTTTAGCTAGTGTTTCAGAATATTCCTATTAATTTCAAACTAATCTATCACTGGTTTTACACTAAACTACAAAGGCTGGGGACACTCTGGAAAGAAATGGCGATCCATCACTTAGTTTAATATTGCACCAGTAGAAATTCAGCCTGTAAAGTTATGCTATTTCCCTGTTGTAATCTTATCCCTTTTTTTGCTTTGGAATATTTCCAATTTTTTTCTGCTATAACACTCAGTTTTTCATGAAATGATTTTTCTCTCTGGCAATAATTACTTGACCCAAAACATGGGCATCCAATTAACTAGGTTCTTCGGCAATGCAAAGTGTGGTTCTATGGAGTCACATATATACAGTGGTTTAAATCAAAGTAGAAAAACAATGGGGAAGCTCATGGGGCCAGGATTAGAAATGTCTTTGCAGGCGCACCCCCCAAAGAAAGACTCAGACACCGGTATTAGATTAAAGGCATCGGGCCACTTTTATTGAATAATGCCCTAGTCCGAATTATCACTTTCAATTGGTGTATCATCCAATTGTAATTCTTTAAGGCAAGCAGGCCGCAGTAACACTGGTAAGGTTCCTCCCAAAATGCCAATGGAAATTGGCTACATGTATCTATTTGTATCAATTTGTTTGTTGACACAAACAAATTGTTGACCAGAGTCAATATCCTATCTACTGACCCCACCCTATGATGTGTATCCGTTCAATATCAAGGTGATGCAGGCTGTGAAGCTTCTGCCATCACCCCTTGCATGGTTCGCCCTTGACCGGCCAATCCTATTTCCCCTGTACCTATCTACGTGTTGGCCAGTCAATTGCGAACCTGCCGGATACCTATGGGTCATAAATCTTTACCTTACCAGTGCTACCCGCCACACGGGGAGGCGTCCGTGATGACTCACCGCCCCCCCCCCCAGACCGTCAGCTCGGTCACCAGGCCTGCTTGCACATCCTCAAGAAAGAGGTTCATACCTCTGGCCGACAGATGGACCAAATCTCCTGCATATAGATCAAAATCCTGCAAGCCTATCCTAGGATGTCGAATGGCTGTGCCAAAGCCATTATCAAAAAGAAACCGGTAACAGCCCTGTTCAATGACCGTCGAGAACGGTCCAAACCACGGAGGTCAATGCCTCCCCTGTAACACTGTCTCGGCATGATGTCAGACCATAGCAGCCGCGTGTACGGCCATAAGTGATGTAAAAAGGCCAGGTCACTGCACACCGACATTTTTAAAGAAAGGCCAGTGATCTGTGCGAGATCATTGCCGCCGAGGTGCAGAATCAGGACATCAGGCGGTCCAGCATCCCTGATGGACATCAGGAATGGCAACAGTTCCCGCCATCCCATGCCGCGCTTACCATACCATCACATACGTGTGGCTGCATGTAGCCCGAGATGGGGTCCCCAGTCTGTCGCCGCAGCATACTGCGCTGCCCAGTGCACAAAACTGTGGCCCACCAGCCATACTGCCACCGGTGTGCGTGGACACACAGGGTCTGTAAAAGAAGGAAAAGGAATTAAGGACATAACTGGCACTCATGCAGTGAGGGGGGCGTACATATAAAGAAAAACTCGCGGACCCCCACCTGCCCATGCGACGTATATCAGCATCAGAGTACCCAAACGCAGCCGCAGTTGAAGCGGCACCTATCCTGAATGAATGGGTGCCGTAACGAGCCCCTGAGAGGCCGACACTGTGAAGTGCCATACCGGTCACCTTCCAAAACTGGAATTTGGTAAGGGGAGACCCATCCTGGTGGCAGAAAAACGGGCCAGGGTGCGTGCCACGCAATGCCAAAAAACGCATGTAGGGCACCAACCGGACAGATGTCAGCAATTGTATACCGTAGCAGTCTGACACCACTGCCTACTCCGTGCTGATCGGCCTTTGAGGAGCAAATTCTCAACTGGGCCCACTCCTGGTTGATAAAGACATCGTCGAGTTCCAGTGCCCTACGAGACATGTCCCCTTTGACAATGGGACTAGCTCACTGATACGGAGCGCTCCAAAGAAAGCTACGGTGGTAGCTGCATGAAAGAGAGCCTCCTCATACCTATCGTAACACAAGCTACGCCAACCTTGTGCAAGGTGGGTCAGAACCTCTGGTGAAACGGGGTGACGTGTGTCTGGGCGGCGGCCACGTTCACGTGTCCACCCTTCTACTACATGGCGTATGTGGAAGTCATTCACGCAGTCAGTGAAGCTCCGTGCCTTGGCCATAAACGCCAATGCTGAAAGCTTAGTGGTGATGGTGTGAGGGGCTAACCCTAGATCGTGCGGGTAAACCATGAACAGTAAAATCTGGTTGACCGGGATCGGCCACACTTCGGGCAACTGCCTTTGCCCACAAAAGTTCCTAAACTGTAGGAACTTACGCGTGTGAGGTGCCAAAGACATGCCGATCGCCCAGTTCACCTCTCCTCGCCAAATGTCCAGATCTCGGCCAGGAGTGGAGAGGGAAGTTCCTCTGCTTCTGGAGCCAAGACACGGAACCGGGGGATCTGCAGGCGGGATAAAGTGTCAGCAATATCATTATCAATGCCTGGCACATGTCTGGCCCTGAAAAGCACATTAAGGCGCAAGGACCTCAAGACAAATTGGCGAACTAATGCCATAACTCTGGGGGATTTGGATGTCTGGGCATTGACAATGTGCACCACTGCAGCATTGTCACACCAAAAGTGAACTACTGAATTAGCCCACCTATCCCCCCAGAGCATTAGGGCCCCCAAGATGGGAAAAAAACTCCAGGAAAGTAAGATCGCATAAACGATCTGTGCCTTGCCATGTCTGAGGCCATTGACCATAGGACCACCTTCCTTCAAAGTAAATCCCATAACCCAGGGAGCTGGAGGCATCCGACTGTACTTGGAAATGCGGGCTGAGCATAAGCTCCGATCTCCAAAAGGAGATGCCATTAAAATCTTGTAGGAATGTGAGCCAAACCGTAAGGTCTGCCCGTAAACCTCTGGTCAGCTGTACCCTGTGGTGATGTTTTAAAAGGCCCGGCATGGCGTCACACAGACGCCTGGCAAAGGCTCTGCCCAGTGTTACAACCCTACAGGCAAAGTTGAGGTGGCCGTGAAGCACCTGCAACTCTCAGAGAGACACCTTATGCCTGGCAAGCATTGCCAGAATCGCATCAGAGATCCGAGTCACCTTTTCCATGGGCAACCTGGATGTCTGGGCAACGGTGTCAATATCAATACCTAAAAAGGTGAGAGTGGTGGCTGGTCCCTCAGTCTTTTCAGGTGCTAGGGGAACACCCAGTTCCCGCATAAGAGCCTGAAAAGTGGCAAGGAGACGAGCACACGTGTCCACGCCGTGTTCCCCTCTGAACAAAAAATCATCGAGGTAGTGGGCTACAGACCGGGACTCTGATCTACAAACAAAAGCCCAGTGAAGGAAGGTGCTAAATCGTTCGAAAGCCAAACATGAGATAGAACAGCCAAAAGGCATGGCCTTATCTACATAAAAATTGCCCCGAAAATGAAAACCTAAAAGCTCAAAGTCGTCCGGGTGCACTGGCAACAATCGGAATGCTGATTTGATATCACACTTTGCCAGTAGCGCCCCTGGGCCACACAAGCATACCATCTGTAAGGCCTGGTCAAAGGACGTATACCTGACCGAGCAAAGGTCATCAGGTTTCGCATCATTGACCGAAGAGCCCGCAGGGGTAAGAAAGGTGGTGAATTAGTCAAAATTCACCCGGGGACTTCTTAGGGACTAAACCCAAAGGTGACACTTTCAAGTTCGGGAATGGTGGGTCAGCAAATGGCCCAGCCACCCTCAGTGCGGTGACCTCCTTGGCTATAGATTGGGCGGCAATATCCTCATTACTCCTGAGAGAAAGTAAGTTCGGGGCATCCTGAGGCCTGCGTACACCCTGAAATGGTATGCGGAAGCCAAACTGAAAACCCTCAAGTAGGTACCTCGCATCATCCCGTCTAGGATAAGCAGCAAGCCAACATTCCAGCACCTGGACATTAATTGGGGAGGGGGCCTTTTGGATGGGTAGCACCGTCAGAGGGAGCTCTGACCGCCGCCTGCCCACCCCTTCCTCTGCCTCGTGACCCACCAGCCCGCGGGCACGCGGAGGCGGCGTGAGGGCCAGAACAAGAGGGGCACTCGTGCCGGAACCGACACTGACGTTTGTTGCACACTCCACTGGTGGAGAAGCTCCAACACAGCAGGCGGGCTGGAACCCCCTGCCCCGCCGGCTGGCGGGGAGTCTGTGTAGTAGCAGCCTGCTGAATGGCATGGCCACAGTGGTACCGGACACCCGGTGCTGGCCGCGTGGGGGTCATGTACAGCAGCCACAACTGCTGGCAGGGTTCATCCCACCTCATCTCAGGATGGAGGGCCACTCTCATCCTAAACTCTTCATCATAAGCCAACCATGACGGGCCAGGGAAATCCACTACAGCCCGATAAATATTATCCAGATATTGGACCATCGGGATGGCCAAATCAGGACGTGCCCTCAGGTATACCGCCATATAAATCAGATAGGCCGGTAACCAATTGGCCCATGTGTGAGGTGGCTTACGACGACGGGACAACTCCTTATCCCTATCGTCCTGCTCCTCCCTCTCCTCCTTGATGAGTTCACAGTTCAGGAGGGAGAAAATGTCCACATATTCCCCCCGCCAAATCTTCTCCCTCGTGGCCTGGGAGAGATGGTCACCCAGTGGTAAGGAATAACCGGCCATCGGCAGGGCCGCCGTTGGCACGGATTGAATTGGTGGTGCGTGCAGTGTGCCCGGAATAACCCCTGACACATTGGGCATGCCCACAGGGGTGGTCACCCCTGACATAACCAGGGGGTAATTGGAAAACCAAGAATTCACAGGACAGTGTGGATACAACTGCCCTCCTACAGTAAGCTGTCATGGCCATGGCCACTGAAACCCCCCCACCCCCCCAGTAGTGCTAGGTAGTGTCACTGGTGTACTTAATTGACCAGGATACTCACTCGGTGCACCCCCGTGGGCCGCCCCCACTGGGGGCTCCGGCCCACAGCGGGCGTCGGAGCTCGCAATCGAGATCGAGATCGAGATCGAGCTCTGCATGCCGCTGCACCCCTGCCACGCAGGACTGGTCCCCGGCGGAAAGCCCCGAAGTGATGTTCTGGTGGAGAGCTGCGAGGCACCAGCTTGGGCTGGCCTGATGGCCTCAAGCAGCTCGACCCTGCTAACGGCCCGTTGGACAGTCGTGGCCGACGTGTGGGCCAGAACTGGAGAGTTTGCAAGCCCAACATCCGAAGGTGGTGGGGCAATGCCCATTGATGCCTACAGCACAGCAATGCATGCAAGGAGGGCATCAACAGTCTCGGACCCACCTGGATAAGGTGGGCCAGATGGTCCGGATTGCCTGCCGGGCAATTGTTGTTGGGATAAACCCAGCTGGGATCCCTGGCCCAAATAAGGCCATGCCCAGTAGTCCGGCCCATGAGGGGCCGGAAGAATGGTGGGGCGGAGACCCGCACCAGGCCCAAGTGGGCCACCCTGCACAGCAGGGGTTGTAACCTGAGAAGGGCCGGCGGAAGCCTTACCCACATTGGTGGCAGTGGGAACTCTAACCCCACCACCTACTTGAGGGGGTGCTGCCCGAGCCCTCTGGCCCAGAGGCGGCCCCCGAGATGTTGGGGGTTGGATGGGCAGAGCCCTCCCCCTCAGCCGCGGCTTAGAAGCCGGTGCCTTACGCTTGGGAGCCATGTCTCCCAAGCAATTGAAAGCAAGAAAAAGGCGAAAAATCCCTTTAGCAACCAAGATCGGGGCAAAACGCCGGGGAGAAAGCGGCGGAGCGAACTTCTCTGCTCCGTCACTTCCAAAATGGCAGCGCTGCTGCCTCGTGGCCACCCCTTTTAAAGAGGGTGGCCACGCCCCCTAACTCACCCAGATGTCTGAGTCCGGGTTGGGGGGGGCGCAAAGAGTGCGGCGGCCATTTTGGCACCGCGCTTGCATTTTCATTATTTTGTATCTTTATGTCTGTTTGCCTGCTCATCTCAGGTCACTTTGAAAGACAATATATGTATCTCTTTAGATGTAGTCCCTCCCCCAAAGATATCATGCTGATTCAACATACCTCTGTTAAAGTGTGCCTGTCACTTAGAGTGGTGCAAAGTCTCTCGTTATCTGAGGGCAGAAACCCAGTAAATTTACCACTCTTGCTGGTCTGCAGCTTGAGCTCAATACCTCTTTTTGGTAATGGAAGGTCTGTGTTGGTTCTGCACCAGAATATTTATTGGTGAAGAATAGTTTATCTCTGTAGATACAACAATCCACACCAAAGACACTACTGCAGATGTTTAACGGTTATAGAAAATAGATATTTCATCCTTCACCCACTAGCAGCTGCCTGTTTAGTGTTCTAGTGATGAATACCAATCATAGAGGAATCTGCTTTCTGGCTGCATATTATGGCTCTGCATAAACATTTGTCCTTGAGAAATAATGGGAACTTTTCTTTTAGTGCCGTGGTTATATGAACCCTGATTAGTATGTAACTAGAAATGACAAAAACGCTTCAAATATGATGGAAGGTCAAAGTTGTTTCTGGACGATCTCTTGTGTTGCCTTATTTTGAAAGATTCAGAAAGAAACCAAACATTACTGTGGTTCTTGTATATCCTATTAGTCAATTGGGGTGCTATTCTGAGTTGATTCAGATCAATATGAAGATTCCAATAGCAGCTGCAGTTGTCATAGGTGGCTTAGTTCTTCCAGAAACCTTTCAGGGTAAGAATTCACATTGCACTTCAAATTGCTATAATTCTGACTGGAATTGCAGGTTGCCCATTCTCCTCTATCATTAACATTTGCTACCTCTTTAGAAAAATACTGCCATATCCTTCAGCAGCATACACCATGTAAGTGAGTACCTCTTCTTTCTCCTCTGAACAATTTTTAAAATTATGCTTTTCTAGTATAGTGCTATGTCAAATCAGCACTAAAGTTCCACATGTTTTTATGACTAATTCAATGTTATGCCACTTGCCTTTAAAAAAAAAGACACCTCCACCAACAGCATCATCCTAGAACACACTCATCACTGCCTCATAGACTGAATTAGGCAATCTCACATGCCAGAAATTGGGAAAAGGTGATGCAAGTGGAAATTGCTACAAAAGACACTTAGATTTATCAACACATGTCCACAAAGGAAGACTGGATTTACTTGCAAAAAGTTGTACATCATGGGGTCACTAGGTGCTGTGGTGTCTCAGTGGTTAAGAAGCTCACCTTGTTAGCTGGAAGGCCAATAAGTTGGCAGTTCGAGACCCAGGTACTGCATGACAGATTGAGTGCCCGTCTCTGTCCCAGCTCCTGCCAACCTAGCAGATCAAAAGCAAGAAATTGCAAGTAGATAAATAGGGACTAATTTGTTGGGAAAAGATCTTGGGGACATGAAAGGAGCCTTATCCCTGGCATCCCCTGAGCAGAATTCCTCTAGCAAAAATCCTTTCAATCCAGAATAATTTCTGACACAAAATTATTATTATTATGGGGTCACTGGAAAATAAATTAAATTTAGTCATGCTATTTTCAGCACAAACTGCAGGTAAATAGGGTATTTGCACCTTTACTTTATGTCATAACCTCAGTACCCTCCTGGTGGCTTAAAGACAATCTACTATAAAAAATAACATAATATACAGCTAATAAGGGATAGCTAAAAAAACTGATACCTGGAGGTAACAATATAGCTAGCAGCAAAAGAGCTTTGCAGGTGCACCCCCCAATAACGGACTAAGACACTGATGAAAGTGGATAACGGCATTGGGCCACATTTATTGATTCATGCCCTAGTCCGAATTATAAATTTCTATTGGTATTCAACCAATTATAATTCTTAAGGCAAGCAGGCCGAAGTAACACTGGTAAGGTACCACCCAAAATTGCAAACGGCAATTGGTTACAATGTATCCATTTGTATCAATTTGTTTGTTGACAACAAACAAATTGTTGACCGTAGTCAATACCTAACTATTGACCCCACCCTCTGACGCGTATCCGTAAAATAACGGGGTGATGCATGCTGCATAGCTCTTGCCATCACCCCATCGCCTGGTTCGTCGTTGACCGGACAACGTGTAATCAACTTGTGCCTGTCTAGTGTTGTCCAGTCAATTGCGAACCTGCCGGATACCTGTGGGTCATAACTGTTTACCTTACCAGTGCTATCCACCACACGGAGAGGCTCAGTAAAGGCTCGACGCCCCCTCCCAGACCGTCAGCTCGGTCAACAGGCCTGCTCGCCAATCTCCTAACAGGAGGTCCATACCTCCCTGCGACAGATAGACCCCATCCCCTGAATAAAGCTCATAATTTTGTAGGCTGATTGCAGGGTGCCTAATGACGCGCCCCCAACCCTTGTCGATAAGGAATCGGGCAATAGCCCTGTTCAATGAACGACGAGCTCGATCAAGGGCCTGGAGGTCGAACCCACCCCTGTAAGCATGCCGCGGTACCATGTCTGACCAAATGAGGGTTGTGGCAGGCCACACATAATGTAAGTAAGCCAGGTCACCGCAAATCGCATGCTTCAGCGATAGTCCAGTGACGTCCCAAATCATTGCCCCCAAGGTGTATGATCAGAATATCTGGCGGGTCAGCATTCCTGCTGGATAACAGGAATGGCAACAGTTCCCACCATAACATGCCGCGCTTACCATACCATCTGAGACTTGCGGACGCACCCAGTCCCAGTCGGGGTCCCCACTCTGTCGCCGCAGCGTACGACGCTGCCCTATGCACGTAGCTGTGGCCCACCAGCCATACTGCCACCGGTGTAATACGACACCCAGGGTCTGTCAAGGAAAAAGAGGGGGGGAAACAATACAATGACTAAACTGGTACTCATGGTTGAAGAGGGCAAACATAAAACTGAAAACAACGTGATCCCCACCTCCCCATGCGGCGTATTTCCGCCCCGGAGTACCCAAAAGCCGCTGTGGTAGAAGCTGCCCCTATCCTAAATGAATGGGTACCGTAACGAGCCCCAGGGAGGCCAACACTGGCCAGCGCCTTGCCGGTCACCTTCCAAAATTGAAATTTAGTAAGGGGAGACCCATCTTGGTGGCAGAAAAACGGGCTGTGGTGCGTGCCACGCAGTGCAAGAAACTCCTGCAGGGCACCAACTGGACAGATGTCTGCCAATGAACATCGTAGCAGTCGCACACCACTGCCTACGCCGTGCTGATCAACTTTAGAGGAGCGTATCCTCAACTGAGCCCAATCATTACAAACATAGACATCGTTGAGTTCCAGTGCCCTGCGACTTGCATCTGTCTTAGACAGCATCACCAGCTCGCTGATGCGGAGCGCTCCAAAAAAGGCCACCGTAGTAGCCGCATGAAACAGGGCCGCCTCATACCTGTCAAAACAGAGGTCATGCCAGCCCCGTGCTAGGTGGGTAAGTACCCCTGGGGAAATTGGGTGGCGGTCATCCGGGCTACGCCCACGCTCCCGCACCCACCCCTCCAAAACATGCCGTATGCAGAAATCGGTGGTACTGTCCGCATAACCCCCAACTTTGGCCATGAATGCCAACGCTGACAGCCTGGATGCTATGGTGCGGGGAGCTAGGCCCTGGGCATGTAGGTGAACCATGAATTGTAGAATGTGGGTGACTGGGATAGGCCAAGCCTCAGGTAGTCGACACTGGGCACAAAAGGCCTGGAAAGTAATGAACTCGTGGTGATACGCCTTACGCGTGCGGGGCGCCAGCGACATGCCGATCGCCCGGTTCACCTCTCCTTGCCAAGTGTCCATATCTCGTCCGGGAGCGGCGAGGGAAATTCCTCTGCGTCCGGGGCCAAGGCACGGAACCGGGAGATCTGCAGGCGGGACAAAGCGTCAGCAATATCGTTATTAACACCAGGGACATGCCTAGCCCTGAATAGCACATTGAGGCGCAGGCTACGCAACACAAACTGTCGCACCAGCTCCATGACCCTGGGAGATTTAGACGTCTGTGAGTTGACAATGTGGACAACTGCCGCATTGTCACACCAGAAGTGTACTACCGAATTGGCCCACTCCCCACCCCATAGCATCAAGGCTCCTAGAATGGGAAAAAATTCCAGATACATGAGGTCGCGCAAGCGATCCGTGCCAGACCAGGCTGGCGGCCATCTGCCGTAGGCCCACCTCCCATTGAAGTACATCCCATAACCCAGGGACCCCGATGCATCGGACTGGACCTGGAAAAGAGGGTAAGCCAGAAGGTCGGACCTCCAGAAGGACACCCCATTGAACTCCCTCAGGAACTGAAGCCAGATGAGCATATCCGCCTTAAGGCCCCTGCTGAGACGCACCCTATGGTGAGGCTTGGTTAATCCTACCATGGCGTCGCACAAGCGTCGAGCAAAGGCTCTGCCAGGTGCGATCACCCTGCAAGCAAAATTGAGGTGACCATGCAGCACCTGTAGCTCACGAAGAGACGCCTTGCATTTTGCCAGCAAGTCGACTATGAGTGCAACGATCCGTGAAACCTTATCAGCCGGTAACCTGGATGCTTGCACTACCGTGTCAATCTCCACCCCCAGGAATGTGAGCTTGGTGGATGGGCCCTCGGTCTTTTCGGGCGCTAAAGGGACACCGAGTTCCATCATTAGCATCTGAAATGTATTGAGGAGACGCGCACACATGTCCCAGCCCCGTTCACCCCCGAATAAGAAATCATCCAGGTAATGGGCTACAGACCGAGATCCCGACCTGCGGACGAACGCCCACTGCAGGAAGGTGCTAAAACGCTCGGAAGCCGAGCAGGAGATGGAACAACCAAAAGGCATGGCCTTATCGAAGTAATATTCGCCCCTGAACTTGAAACCCAGCAACTCAAAATCGCCCGGGTGCACCGGCAGGAGACGGAAGGCCGACTTGATGTCGCACTTAGCCAACAGTGCACCCAGGCCACATGAGCGCACCATGCGCAGAGCCTGGTCAAAAGATGTGTACCGGACCGAACAAAGGTCATCCGGGATAGCATCATTGACCGACCGGCCGGCTGGGTAGGACAAGTGATGTATTAAGCGGAATTCACCCGGGGACTTTTTGGGCACTAGCCCCAAGGGGGAAACTTTCAAATTAGGAAACGGGGGGGGGGCAGGGAAAGGGCCGGCGACCCTGCCAGCATCCACCTCCTTAATAATGCTCAAGGCGGCCACCTCCTCCCTTCCCTTAAGTGACAACAAGTTGGGTGCATCTTGAGGAGCCCTGACCCCCGTGAAAGGAATGCGAAACCCCTGCTGGAAACCCTCAAGCAGGTAAGCTGCGTCTGCCCTCCTCGGGTACATCGTGAGCCAACGCTTCAACATGTCCACATCAATTGGTGAGGGGGCCTTTTGCCTGACCAGCTCCCTCTGCGGCAGTCTTGCCCGCCCCCTGTCCACCTCTACCCCTGCCCCGCGCTCCTCCCGGCCTGGGACAGGCGGAGGCAGCGTGGGGGCCAGCACAAGAGGGACACTCATGCCTATATCGGCAATTTCTTCTGCTACAGGTACCATTAGCCGAGAAGGTCCAGCACAGCAGGCGGGCTGGAACCCCTTGCCCCGCAACCTGGCGGGGTGTCTGTGCCGGAGCAGCTCGCTGGACCGCATGTCCACAATGGTACCTCTCCCCAGGCGCCGGGTGCGTGGGGGTCATATACAGAAGCCACAGCTTCTGGCAGGGCTCATCCCACCTCATCTCCGGGTGTAGGGGCACTCTCATACGAAATTCTTCGTCGTAAGCCAACCACGACGGGCCCGGGAAGTCAACCATCGCCCGGTATATGTTGTCCAAGTACTGGACCATCGGAATTGCCAGATCCGGCCGGGCCCTGAGGTACACAGCCATGTATATGAGGTACGCTGGCAGCCAGTTGGCCCACGTGCGTGGCGGCTTACGACGACGTGCTTGTTCCTTATCTTTCTCATCCTGCCCCTCCCTCTCCTCCTTGGTGGGTTCTCTATTCAGAAGGGAGAAAATGTCCACATACTCCCCCCGCCAAATTTTTTCTTTGGTGGCCTGGGCAAGATGATCCCCGAGGGGCAGAGAATACCCCGCCATAGGCAACGCCGATGACGGCACAGAGGCCGCAGTGAGCACGGTGAAAGGAGCCTGCACCAAGCCCGCCACCCCAATGAAGTTCCCAACGGGGCTGGGGGCGCTGCCCCCGGTGGTGCCCTGGATTGATGGTGCCGCACCCGTATGGCCCGGCGGCGGCTGAACCACCGCGCCAGCCATACGGGGCCACGGCCACTGGACGGCCCCCGCCAATGTAGGTAGTGGTGTGGGTGCACTAGTTTGAACCACATACTCACCCGCTGCACCCCCACGGGCCGCCCCTACCAGGGGTTCTGGCCCACTGCGGGCGTCGGAGCTCGCGACCGCAACCGAGCTTGCGGACGAGGCCTGGTCCGTACCGGACGGCAGCAATTGTTGCACGGGGAGCTGCGAGGCCGCGGCTGACGCCGACCCACGGGCCTCAAGCAGCTCTACCCTTCCGGCCGCCTGCCGATGACCGGCAGCCGATGGGTCAACCTGTGGTCCCAAAAGCGCCCCGGATGGGTTAACCACCCCCAAAGAAGCCTCAAGGGCCGCTACGCGGGCCAGAAGGGCGTCAACATTCACGTAGCCCCCAACATTGATGGGGGACATAGAGCCGGCTGGCCCACTGGCAAGAGGCGCCGGGTCAGGTCTCTGGACCCCGGGTCACGAATATGGCCATGGACCCATCACTGGCCCTTGGGGGGCCGGAGGCATGCCCTGCCAGGGGAGGGAACCCAACCACCCCCCATGGTTAAAGCCCACCGCAGGTAGCTGCGGGGCAAAGGCCGAAGGCCCCGAAGCATAAGCCGGGCCAGAGCCGGGCGCCACCGCTTGAGAGACGGAGGCCCCGGCCCCTGCCGGGCCGGTCTGAGGGTGCCCATTCCCAGGCCACGGGGCAACCGACCCCATCCCACTGGTCCCGGTGGGCGCCGGCAAAGAGGACTGTTGGGAGGGTGCAGTCGCGGTCCTCCGACCCGGCTGGTGCCTCCTAGAGGTGCGAACCGCGTTCGCCAACACCTTCTTTTTGGAAGGCATTCTTGCAAGTGCTGGGAAGCCGAAGAAAAGGAACGAAAAGGACCGCTGCCCAAAGTAGCTTCCCGGCTAAGGTAAGAGCGACGGAGCAATGGGAGGAAAAACTTCTCTCCGTCGCTTCGCAAAATGGCAGCTCAGCTGCCTCGTGGCCGCCCCTTTTATAAGGGTGCTGGCCACGCCCCCTAACTACCCGGATACTCTTCATCTGGTGGGGGGCCCCGCAAAGAGCGCGGCGGCCATTTTGGCGCCGCGCTTGCATTTGCAGCTGAAAGGAATGCAGCCAACATTTTCTCCGATTCCTCTTTCAGCTATTGCTCCCAGCACTGGTATTTGGTGTGTGTGTTTGTCTACCTTCCTTCTTCCAGAAGAAAGTCTCTCATAGATTTCACATTACTGTGTAAAGAGAGAAACCTTCCTTTTCACAACACACAATCTAGTGTTTATAATGCACACATCACCTTTGGTGTATGCAAACCAAGACACAGGACACAGCCTCGGGCTGGGTTAACTCAGGTTTATTGCATCGTGGACAGAGGGAACATGAGGTAATGGCGGATCGATAGCTCTTTATATACAGTGGTAATCATTTGAACGTGGTTCCATGGTAGCCCATTGGCTACTGTCTGCGTGACGTCATTGCGGGTCACGCCCTTCTAGTCCAGGTGTAGGTGGTGGCGGGAAAACTTCCCGCGCTGTTGCCTTTGATGAGTTTGGACCAAGGAGCTTGGACGCTCGCTGCTGCCAGCTGGTGGTCATTAGCTCGCGTCCTCTTACAGGGTTCATATGATGCAGCTGAAGGTTACATTGTTGCTATAGGCAAGGTTACATTGGTTCAGATACATTGTGGAAGGTAAAACCATTAGAACACAACACCCCTCCCCCCTAGGACGAGACAAAGTCTCGAGCCCACACTTAAACACACTCCCCCCCCTAGGAGACAAAGTCTCTCAGCCAAGATGGCTTATTTCGAACACGCTGGGGTCTCGATGCGGGCTGCCTTTCCCCGGGTTTGCTACCTTCTCTTTGTCCCCTGGTTTCCTGTCCTGTAATTGGAGAGGGAGACTCGTTAGTGACTTGCCGCGGCTCCGCGGCGTTGTTGGAAGGTGTGCTCTTTCTTAGGGAGGAACCGGGGGCACTGGGGGCTAACGAAAAACCCCTCTTCTCGCTTGGATGGGTGGGGGAACACTCCTGAAAACCCCCCCGGCTCGCAAAATCAAAATCAAAATTACATTCGGGGGCAGCGGTCGCGAGCTCCTCTCCCCCTTCCCCGGCCCCTGATAGAACTGGTGTATCAAAAGGGTATGGGTCGGGGCCGCTGTCGGGGCCGCTGCTCCTGCCTTCCCCCCTTGCTTGGGACTGTTGTCCGCTGCTGTCTCCCCCTTGGGTTAAGCGGGTGGGGGAGAACCCTAACGCTGAATCCTGTTGCTGAGCCCCACTGACTGGCCTACTCACTCGGTGCCTCAGTTGGTCTGCGTGCCTCCTCCAGAGGAGGCCGGTGTTAGTTTCGACTCGGTACGACACTGGCCCCGTCTGTTCTACAACCGTCCCTGGTACCCAGGCTGGCCCTGCGCTGGAATAGTTCCTGCAGTGAACAGGGTCGCCGGCGGCGAAACCTTTCGAGACTGCCAACCCTATGTTTTTCCCTTTATCCTCGACTCTCGTCGGGTCTAGCCTGGACAGGATCGTGGTCAGTTTTCGCCGCATCAAGAGCTCTGCCGGCGAGTAGCCTGACGCTAAGGGGGTCACCCTATACGCTAAGAGGAATTGGCATACTTGGTGATTCAGGTCCCCCGGGCCCATGCGCCGCAGCGCATCCTTTGTTGTACGCACCAGCCGTTCCACTTGGCCATTCGTGGCCGGGTGAAACGGCGCGGATGTGACATGCCGAATGGCGTTTGCCTCCATGAATGCCCCGAACTCAGCGGAGGTGAAACAACTAGCGTTATCGCTGACTAAAGTATCGGGTAAACCGAACGTGGAAAAGACTCTCCTTAGCTGGCTAATTGTCGTGGCGGAGGACGTGCTCTTTACTGGGATAACCTCCAGCCACTTGGAGAATGCATCCACCACCAGGAGAAACATGGTTCCTCGGAAAGGGCCAGCGAAATCTACGTGCACTCTGGACCATGGCCCCCTTGCTGTGTCCCATTCCCTATGCGGAAGACGGGCCGCCTCTGGTCGGGATCCCTGGCATGCCTCACAAGTGCCGACCATGTGCTCAATGTCCGCGTCCAGCTGTGGCCACCAGAAGTAACTCCGGGCCAGCGCCTTTGAACGAACTATGCCCGGGTGGCTGACGTGCAGCAGTTCGAGCACCCTCGGCCGCAGGGACGTAGGGACCACCACCCGTTGACCCCACAACAGGCACCCCCTCTCTAGGGACAACTCTAGCTTTTTTCGAAAAAATGGGTCGAATTCTGTGCTTGGGGACGATGCCGGCCACCCCTTCTGTACCCATGAACTAACTTTCCCTAGCGTTCTGTCTTTGCCTGTCGCCCTAGCAATGTCGGCTGGTACTATTGGGGGTGCGTCTAAGACCTCAATTAGCAGCACCTGGCGGTCTCTTTCTACTCTCGCCTTTTGGTCGTCCGACAAGGGCAAAGGGGATCTCGAGAGTGCATCGGCATGGCTGATCTCCTTTCCGGGCCGGTACTCCAACTCATGTTGGTATGCGTTGAGAAAAATAGCCCATCGCAGCATTCTCGGGGGCAGGATCTGCGGCGTGGGCTTGCTTCCCGTGAAAATCCCTAACAGTGGCTTGTGGTCAGTCACGATTTTGAACGGGCGGCCATACAAAAAATCGTGAAATTTTTTTGTTCCCGCTACTATTGCTAATGCCTCCCTGTCGGTTTGTGCGTAATTGCGCTCCGCTTGGGACAGGGACCTTGAATAAAACGCTACCGGGGCCTCCCTTCCGTCATCCAACACGTGGCAAAGTACCGCCCCCACTCCCACCGGGGATGCATCACAGACTAAGATCACCGGCCGTTTGGGGTCGAAATGTGTCAGGATTGCCTCAGATGTTAGGAGTTGCTTTAGTTCTTTGAACGCCCTCTCGTGCTCGTCACCCCACATCCATGTCTCCTCTTTTTTAAGTAACCGATGGAGCGGTTCGGCCACGGACGCCTTCCGCGGGAGGAATGTGTGGTAAAAGTTGAGGAGCCCCAGGAAAGACTGTAGCTCGGTTTTGGATGTGGGGCGAGGGGCCTTCTTTATGGCTGCTACTTTGGATTTAGACGGCTTGATCCCCTCGGGTGTGATCCGGAACCCTAAAAACTCGACCTCAGTTTCAAAAAAAAAACACATTTGTCCTTCTTTAGTCTCAGCCCCGCTTTCTCGAACACGGTTAGTACTTTGTCCAATCTCTTTGCCAGTTCAGCCTCACTCCCCCCTGTTATCAACACGTCATCAAAATAAGGCAACACCCCCTCCAGTCCCTTCAGGAGGCGTTCCACAAGCGACTGAAAAAGGCCGGGTGCCGAGTTCACGCCGAACTGTAAACGCGACACCTGGAACGCCCCTTTATGTGTAACTATCGTTTGTGCCGTGGCCGTGGCGGGGGTCACTGGGAGTTGCTGATAGGCTTGTGCCAAATCGAGTTTAGCGAAACACTTCCCCCCATTCAGCCTGGCCAGAAGGTGGCTGATCACCGGCACCGGGTATGCATTAGGGCGGATCGCCTTGTTAATTGTACACTTATAATCAGCGCAAATGCGCACCTCCCCGTTAGCCTTTAGAGCCGTTACAATTGGAGTTTCCCACTCCGCGGAATCAACAGGAATAAGAATCCCCTGACCCACCAGTTTGTCCAGTTCCGCCTCTATCTTGTCCTTGAGTGCGAACGGCACCCTGCGCGGTTTGAGTCTTATCGGGCGGACCTCCGGGTCTAGGTCGAAGGCTACAGGGGGTCCCTTGAACTTTCCGAGTCCTTTCTTAAAAACGGCGGGATGCGCATCGCAAACCGCTTGTATTGGGTCCACCCCCACTGTATGCACTCCCCCTATGAACAAACCTAAAGGCTGAAACCACTGCGTCCCTAGGAGGCTACAACTTCCCCCCTTAAGGACAACTAGGGGCAGTTCCGCAGAATGTCTCTTAAAGTTGACCCGAAATTTCCCGACCCCCAACACCGGAATGCTGTTTCCCTGTACGTCTCGTAGCGTGGACCTCAACGTTTTAAGTTTGGGCCGCACGTGGGGGTCGATTCTCAAGAACTCTTTCTGGGGAATTATAGAATAGGAGGACCCCGAGTCAATTTCCATCCTAATAGGGGCCCCTTGTACTAGTACCTCAACGAAGTAATGGGACTGTCCCGCGGACACGCTGAACACTGGGGCGTCGTCCTCGCTGTCGTCCGAGACGCGGCCCACGCCATCCTGCTTCCTCGTGGTCTGGGCGCCATCTTTGGGCCTCGCTGGACGGTCCGGTCTGGCCGAACGGTCTTGTGACTGCCTCCGGCCCTCCTTCCGTTTTCTGCATGCCTTGGCGATGTGCCCCCGACGGCCGCAGGTGTAACACTCGGCCTTCCTGAATGGGCATCTCGCGCGCTCATGGGCCGCTCCGCAACCATCGCAGCGTCGACCACCCTTTCGGACCTTCTGGACCTCCTCGCCGTCGCTGCCTTCCGTAGACGACTTTGATGCCCGTCGAGTTGCGTGCACCGCCTGTCCGGACTTCCCGTGCACCGAATTTGCCGCTTTGCCGGCTCTAGGACGCCACTCACGCCACTGGTGCATTTCGTCCACCCCAGCATTCGTGGACTCTGCGGCTTCCGCGGCCTCTACGACCTCTGCCAGCGTGGGTGGCGGCTCCTTGTTCATCAAGCTGCGCTGCACCTCCTTGTCTTTCAGGCCACACAGCACGCCGTCCCTGAGGGCCATCTCTAGGATGTTGTCCCATTTGCAGGGGGCGGCGGCTATCCTCATGGCGGCCACGAATGTCTCAACCGACTCGTCCGGCGCTTGGACTCGCCTCCAAAACGCGCTCCGAGCGGGAAACATTGCCCTCGAAGGACTGAAGCGCTCTCGCAGCAGCTTCATGATGTCGTCCGCCTTAAATTCGCTCACCTTCTTCGGAGCGATGATGCTCACCAGCGTCCGCTTGGTTTCCATCCCGAGCATTCGGGTGAGGATGGCCCTCTTCCTCTCCTCGTCGTCTCCTTTGACTTTGAGTTCCACCAGTGCCGCCTGGAAGTCCATCTCAAGCAGCTCCCAGTCTTGCGGTTTGGTGATGTTGAACCCGCTCTGTGCCCTGGCTGTTCCGTGGGGATCCATCATCCCATCCTCGTCGCCAATTTGGTGTATGCAAACCAAGACACAGGACACAGCCTCGGGCTGGGTTAACTCAGGTTTATTGCATCGTGGACAGAGGGAACATGAGGTAATGGCGGATCGATAGCTCTTTATATACAGTGGTAATCATTTGAACGTGGTTCCATGGTAGCCCATTGGCTACTGTCTGCGTGACGTCATTGCGGGTCACGCCCTTCTAGTCCAGGTGTAGGTGGTGGCGGGAAAACTTCCCGCGCTGTTGCCTTTGATGAGTTTGGACCAAGGAGCTTGGACGCTCGCTGCTGCCAGCTGGTGGTCATTAGCTCGCGTCCTCTTACAGGGTTCATATGATGCAGCTGAAGGTTACATTGTTGCTATAGGCAAGGTTACATTGGTTCAGATACATTGTGGAAGGTAAAACCATTAGAACACAACATCACCTAAGGTAGCTGTAGCTCCCCTGGTGGCTTAGTGGTTACGACACTGAGCTTGGAAACTGGAAAGTTGGGTTTCGATACCCCAAGGGTTGCACTTGGGGACATAAAAGCAGCCTCATTCGGACGTCCCCTGAGTGGAGTTTCTCCAGCAAAAATCCTTTCAACCCAGAGTAATCTCTGACATGAAATTATTATTATTTTGAGTGTCTTATTGTTACCTCCTGATGCAGTTACCAAACAATGCTTTCCCTAATAGCTTCAGTTGATTTGGCTCCAAATTGGGAATTATTGCTGAAATGTGTGAAAGTTTGTGACACTCCTAATTTCAAAGGCTAATCAAAATGATTATTATCATTAAAACTCAACAGTTAATTATTAGGGAGGAACAAGTCAATTCATAGTAAATCAGTCAAACCAGTGCAGATTGAAATTTCACAAGACACTTTTAAAAGCATCTTTAGAATGCAAGTTGTCATTTTGGGCCCTGATTTATCTTAGATATTTCCATTTTAGCTTACAGAAGGACAAAGGAAATATTTTTTTTTAAAAAGAACCAACCTGAGCTCTCTTGATTGCAGTATTTTTCTCAACATTTTGCAAGTAAGCATATTGTATGTATTATAACTTTGCTCTCCCTCTGTACCTTGACTGTAAGGATTCCTAGGCAATGGACTTGGATTATGACTGAATTTGCTAATGGCTTTCCACCTGGACTTTTCTGAACCTCAGCACTTACAAGCTTCACATGCTTACCCACGACACTATGGAAGTCACAATTAAGTTTAAGGGCACAATTAAGTTTTATCTGTTAAGGACCCATCTCTGCCAATAGCCAATATCTCTGATGTCCCACTTAGACTATTGTTTGTATAGCATTTTGTTTTCTTGGGGTATTTTTTTGTCAAAGTAACTGTTATAATCTTCTGTTCGGAATATCCTGACTTTATTTTACCCTGGAATTTGTTCTATCTGTGTTCTCTGTCAGATTATAGAGAAAGCTGGCATAAGATATTTTGCCGACAAAAGAACATTTCCTCCCCTTGCATGAAAAGACACTGACCAGACATTTAGCTGAATGTTACTTTAACTCTGGTAATGGACCAACGTCTTCCACTATGTCTGGGGGCAACAGGCTGACTTAGACATACCTGACACTCTGAATTATCCTGGTGCCTCCATGTGTAGTGAAGACACTGGACCATTGCTCATGTTAAAGTAATATTCAGCTGATGGTTCAGTTTGCTTCTTTGTATCTAATAAGAAGGGATGCCATACAAAATTGTCCTCTGAACTCAGTCACTTTCCATCCTTTCTCTTGACCAGCCACTTGAGATGTTTGCTTTTTTATATTTAGTGTCAAGGCTAACATTGACAAGAACCCATAACTTATATGTTTATGGGGAGTGATTTATAATTTTAACCTCTACCCTTCTTCCAATGAAGTAAGGTTGGCATGTATTCCCCTTCCCAGGTGTAATATGCTGAGATGTAATAACTAGTTGAAAGTCACCCAATGAGAAGAGTTGTTATATTTGTGGGCAGAAAGTGCTGGGTTGTATCCTTTTTTGGGTTGACCCAAAAAGTTGGTGCAAGGGATTCGTCACCTTAACATGTAGGACAGGTAGAAGTAGGTTTTATTGACAACTTCTCCACCTGTCGGCAGGCTCCGCTCCCCCTCTGCTAGAGATTTGGCAGGCCACAGCACAGGCAGAGGCCATGAATTGGCTAGTAGGCCGTAAGGGTGGCTTCCACCTGGCTTGGCTGAGGAAGACTTTTGTCCAGATAGTCTGGCTCATAGGTTCGTAGATAAATGGTGATCCAGGACTAACTGTGCAGGGGAAATTGAGCTGCAAAGACCCCTGGGATGGAAGCGCCACTTTCCTATATGAAAATTATCCTTATCTTGCTTCTGGGGAACTTCTGGCCTTGGCTGTGTGAAGGTGCGTGGGGGTAAACCTCTGTTACCTTTGTAGCAGCAACTTGCTGGTCCCGGGGTGTGGAGCAAGGTTTCTTCTCCAGGATAACAGACTCCACAGAGTTGGTAAAATAGACCCAGTCGTTCTTAAAATAAAGGCTTATTGTTAAAGTTCACCCTCCTCAATTTGTTCTGGTGGCAGTGGGAGCAAAAAGGTGTAACCTTGACAAACAAAGTCATTTTTGCCAATTTATTGGAAAGATAGCAAGAGTCCAGAAAATGAGGAGGGAGAAGCCTAAGGTAGCTGGTTGGAGTGATTTCTGCCGTCTCCTTCTCCAGACAAAGAAAAAAGGTCCTATTTGGGCTAAAAGTACCATGGAATTTGCCAAAAGATAGCTACTGTAGTCCTTTGGATGATAAGGTACTGTGGGAGGTGTTGAAGGTCCTGTTGAAAAACTATTTGCTAATAATTCTTCGGTTGAAAAATACCAGAGAGAAAAGTGCTAAGAAGTAGAGGCCTTTGGCTGCAAGGCTTTTAAAGCATTAGGAAAAGAAATGGGAAAACGGCTGGGGTGTAGAAACAGGTGAGGTAAGGTAACACACCCAAAAGGAAGCAAATCAAATCTAATAAACGAAATGAACTTTAATCTACTCATACATATGAAAAATTAATGTGTGCTTAATATGTAATAATAAACAAACAGGTTGCTGGGATGTACAGACATAGAGTTCAAACAACAACAAACAACAACAAACCCGCCCCCCAGTGCCTGCAAGAATCTAAGCTAAATCTCCAAAGCCTCCCCATAGGTGAACATGGTAAAGTTCGTAAGAACGATGGGTAACATAGCTCAGTCCGTCATCAATTTAGAAGCTGTAGGCAAACCTCGGGACAGAATATAAGATGGAAATAATCTTCATGATGAACACCGGCAGGGAGAATGACAAGGCAAATAATAAATGCAGGTAGAGGAGTGGGCGTGGAATGCTAGGTCTCGATATCCATCCAGTAAGTGGACATTTCGCGAGCCTTTTTCAAGAGTATGTAAGATAACAACAATGCAGCTATACTATGGCAACCCACTGGTGAAAACATGACAAAGGACAACATTAAAGACATACAATACATAATTATCGATAAAATCAAATATTGTTACCACAATAACATACCTAGAATATTTTCATAGTGTGCACAAAACCTCCATGGTGTTATTCATATTGGGTTAGAGCGTTACTACAATCCAGTAATGCTGAAGTATAAATACCTATGTTCTTATAATCAATGCATGTGCATTCTATTAACCTTAATTAACAAAATTCTATGACTCATGAAAAACCTGAAAGATTTAAACATAAAAACCTAAATACGTGGAGTCAAGGGAACGATCGAGCTGTGTACATACAGATGGATTCACAGGAATGCCAAGAGATCGAGATCTGTATTCAAGCCCTGCGGAGTTAAAGTTCCAAACCTATGTAACGATACATAGATGATTTGTTTTTCATTTCTAAAGATCAGTCTTTAATTGCAGATTTTTGCCAATGGATTAACTTGCAACACAATAATCTCACCTTTACGCACACTATGGATCCCAGATCTTTACTCTTCCTGGATTTATCTGTTTTTATTCATAACCAAAGACTCCAAACTAAACTTTATCACAAACCAACCGACCAGTTTTGCTACCTTCAGTTTAATTCTTTTCATCCCCACCACTTAAAGGGAAACATACCTTACAGTCTTTTGATAAGGGCCAAACGTAACTCTTCACAGGATCATGATTATTCCACTGCTGCAAACAAGATTTCTACTCATCTACACAATAGGGGCTATCCAATGAGGATTATTGATACAGCATGAAACAAAGTGAACGCAAGCCCCAGGAGAGTTCTTTTTGCTCCAAGGGATCGACCTTCTTATTCAAACTTGTTTTGGTCATTGCACTATACCCCGTTGGCCAATAAGATCAAAAATACGATCCTGAAACATTGGCATGTCCTTGATTCCATACCAGGGTGTCAGGAATGACCCACCACAGGGTATCGCAAAACTAATACTATAACTAGTTTAGTCTCCCGAGCCGACATCATTCCGAGGCAAGCCATTTTCTCAGGTTCGCCAGTGGGCCATCATTCATGCGGACACTGCAAGTACTGTACATATATGTGGCGCACCAACGTTGTACAAATACCGGGCAGTAATTTCACTCTTGACTTAACTACGTTTTCAAATTGCAATACACATGATGCAGTATATATGATCCTCTGCACTTGTCAGAAGGCATATATCGGTCAATCAAGATGGCCCATCAAGATAAGGATAGGGGAACATCAGTCCTGCATCAGAAACCGGGTCAGCACTGCCCCGATGGTCACCCATTTCATCCAGCAAGAACACACACTGAGGGATATGAAAAGCATAGTGTTGGAGACGTATCGCCCTAATAAGTATCAGATGATTGATGTAGAACGCTTCCTCTTACAGAGGGAAGTGTTCTACATACATAGGTTTGGAACTTTAACTCCACAGGGCTTGAATACAGATCTCGATCTCTCGGCATTCCTGTGAATCCATCTGTATGTACACAGCTCGATCGTTCCCTTGACTCCACGTATTTAGGTTTTTATGTCTTTAAATCTTTCAGGTTTTTCATGAATCATAGAATTTGGTTAATTAAGGTTAATAGAATGCACATGCATTGATTATAAGAACATAGGTATTTATACTTCAGCATTACTGGATTGTAGTAACGCTCTAACCCAATATGAATAACACCATGGAAGTTTTGTGCGCGCTATGAAAATATTCTAGGTATGTTATTGTGGTAACAATATTTGATTTTATTGATAATTATGTATTGTATGTCTTTAGTGTTGTCCTTTGTCACGTTTTCACCAGTGGGTTGCCATAGTATAGCTGCATTGTTGTTATCTTACAGACTCTTGAAAAAGGCTCGTAAAATGTCTAGTTACTGGATGGATATCGAGACCTAGCATTCCACGCCCGCTCCTCTACCTGCATATATTATTTGCCTTGTCATTCTCCCTGCCGGTGTTCATCATGAAGATTATTTCCATTTTATATTCTGTCCCGAGGTTTGCTTACAGCTTCTAAATTGATGACGGACTGAGCTATGTTACCCATCGTTCTTACGAACTTTACCATGTTCGCCTATGGGGAGGCTTTGGAGATTTAGCTTAGATTCTTGCAGGCACTGGGGGGCGGGTTTGGTGTTGTTTGTTGTTGTTTGAACTTTATGTCTGTACATCCCAGCAACCTGTTTGTTTATTATTACATATTAAGCACACATTAATTTTTCATATTATGAGTAGATTAAAGTTCGTTTCGTTTATTAGATATGATTTGCTTCCTTTTGGGTGTGTTACCTTACCTCACCTTTTAAAGCAATAGACCTGCCATCTCCCTTTTGTTGCTGTGAGGACTTTCTTTTTCACCTCTTTGCCTCTGATACAATTTTTGGATGAAAAGGCTTCATACAAGATTGGTTTGGAAAAGTTTACAGTTTATCTACTACAGCTGTTTCTTTTTGTTGCCATCCTAATTTCAGAGGGAGGAACTGCCATATTGGGCTGAGCTGACAGAGCTGGCAGGAAGCCAGGTGCTTTTTGTGATAAGATAAAGCTTTGTGGTTGTAAATTAAAATAAAACTGCAGTCTCTTAGTAGCTGGTGGAAAAATATTTATGGACTATTGATAGCTGTAAGTTGCTGAGCAAATAATATCAGGTACTGGAAGAGAGACAACAGTAAGAGACTTTTTTTTACAAGAGTTACTCCAGCAGTGGTGGATGAAAGACAGCCCAATAAACAAAGAAGAATCTGAAAATATGGATGCAAGACTACCCTCTAAGAAAAAACTGAGTGGAGATCTGACTCTGTTGGAATTAAAAGAGTTTATAACTGCAAAATCTAATGAAAATAAAAAGGAAATTAAACAGTTTGTTAAAGAGGTGGTCAGAGATGAAGTGCAATCTCTGGAAAAATCAATTTCTGGATTAAACATGAGAACCAATACTTTGGAGTCAGAGGTTAAGGACTTGGTGGAGATTGCAGTAAGGCATGAAAATACTATGGACAAAAGATTTAAGCAACTGGTGAAGCTACAGGATCAATCGAAAAAGAAAAACATCAGGATTAAGTTTCCCCCCGACATGGATAAAGACAATTTAAAAATTGAAGTGGTTAAATGCTTACAAACCTTTGCTTTGGACTCTGGCCCAATTAAAGAAGAAGAGATCGAAGCAATTTTTAAGGTTGGTTTCAAGAGAGGTCAACGCCCCAGAGATATGATAATTACTTTTGTATCAGGTTATAAAAAAGATCAAGTAATAGACTATTTAAGGAAGCATGGTGACTCTGCATTAAAGATAGAAGTAAAAGTACAAGCATATCATGATTTAAGTAATGAGACTATTCAATGGAGAAGAGAGATGAAGCCGATAACTGAAATTTTGTTTAATTCCAATATAAGATATCAATGGGGTTTCCCTATCTTCTTAAAGATATTTCATGATGGGAAGGTGGTTAGAGCAGAGGACCCAAAGGGAGCAATGAGGCAACTTGAATTACTTAAAATTATAGCAATGGGAGACCCAAACTAGGAAAAACTGGGAAAAAATCTCTATGGAGAAGGTTCAGAAGGATCAAAGGGGAAAGAGGAGTATCAAGCAAAGGGGAGAGACCATTCAAGGGAGAAACAAAGGGAGAAACCTTTGGGTTATGGAAGTGGAGGGGAAATAAGAGAAGAAAATGATGCAGAATTGTCTGGTGCAAAGATAAAGCCAAAAGCCAAAAAGTAAAAATAATATATAAATATAAATAGGCACAGGCAATAAAGTGTTAACAATTTTGGAATATGAATACAAATAGCATAGGGACCAAAATAATTAAAATAGAGGAAAAATAAGAGAAGGAGATGGGGAATAGTGAAAGGAGGAATTAAGAATAGAAGGGATAGGCTCTCCCTTCTCCTCCTCCCCCATTCCCTAAATGGGAGTGGTCGGGCAATATTTTGCCTGGCGGGGGGGATGAGATTTTTGAGTGTTGCATGTTGGTGGGTGGAGGGTTATATGTTATTGAAAAATAAGAAAAATAAAAAAGTCCAGAAAATGCAGAATATAAGAAAACTTATTCTAACTAAACTAAAACATTACTGCCCTAAGAAAGAAATTAAAATAATTAACTAACATTTTCCTAAAGTAAGCAGCAGCGGTCTTTGCCGCCCCATACGAGATGGTATGGATCGGGGCCCATCAAGATGACAAATGATATGGGTCCTCGTAGCATTGGAGAACAGGCTCCTTCTCCCTTTTATCTAAGAAATTGGGTAGGTTTTTATCCCTTTCTCCATGAAAAACTGTCCTGGAAAAGTGCTAATTGACTTCTCAAAGTGACAGTTTCGTGCATAGATCAAAGATAGCAGATGGCTCACTACCAGAGATCTCATCTCTTCTCGTGAGAGAAGTCCACCTCTTGGGTCACTTCCCAGACCTTGGCCTTGAGAAAAGAACAAGAGGTGATTTCCTGTTGTCTTAGGAATGTGCTTTTTAAAATGGCTTCACTTAGGCTAAGTGACTTAACTCATAGAAAGAAAATAAAAGCAGTGCTAGCATTTCTACTTAAAATCCTACTAAACTAACAGGTAATTAACATAAAAATGATGTCACCCCACATGGAATATTTACAGGTTTCTGGAGGACAGTCCAGGCTGTATATAGCCTCCTCGAAGTCCTGGTATTTCCAATCAGTTGTCAAGAGACTTTGGGACATTAACATCACTTTTGCTAAAATCGTAGCCATTGCATTTTTATTGGACAAATTGATTCCACATCTGTCAGGGTTTCCTTACTGCCTGATATCTCACTGGGAGAACTGACCTCAAAACTCATCCAAAGGCTTCCCCAAGGGTGCTGTCAGCTGGATAAGATCCTTCTGTTCACTAGCCCTTTCTAGTTGCAAAATATCATTTTCCCTCTTCAAAGATGGCTGATCATGGTGCGAAATGATATAAGTAGGGATCCGAGTCTGGACTTCTCCAGCACTGTTGCTACACTACACTTGTTTAGTCTATATAATAAGCATCTTGCATCTGGTCAGAACCATAAGATTCTCTACCACCTGGCCAAGAAGAACCATGGCCTGTGTGGAAAGCTTTAATCAGACTGTGTGCCGAGGTAGGAAGATCAAGGGCTAATCTGAGAAAGTGGGGTTTCCCTGTAGATAACAGCCTGTGTGAATGCAGAGGGGGAAAAACTGCCCATACAGTGCACACAATGCCCCTCAATGTGCACTGAGGAGGACCTCATGTTGGCAAGAGGAAATGCTGTTGATGTGGCCTTATATTGGGTGAATGTCATCTAGCCCTTTTAATTTCTTTTTGCTTTAGATATGTTAATTTTAGCTTTGTATGTTATTATATGCTGGTGGTGCATTTGACACGAATAAAGAAAGAACACATCTGGTAATAAAGTCATGTGTAAATTTCCTGTCTGAGCAGTTTAAATTACCTTGTGTCTCAATTCTGGGGAAATGGCAGGACAACAAACAATCAAACAATTCTGCTACAAATTCCATGTTCCCACTGGTGTTCCTAATTGACTGAATGGTGTGAAGGAGGAAAAAAAATACTACTTTTGCCTGTTTTGCATATCCACTGTATTTTTGACAATTGGAGGTGCTTTGCAAAATATCTGCAATGTATCTGTAAAGATACCATCAACTCTCCTAGCACTGTCATATGGCTTAAGTACTTCTGAGACAACTTAATGCAGGAAATCTTCACCGATCATATGAAGACACAATGATGGATTATGCCCAAACTATTTCACACTGTTTGATATCCTTTCTCAGATTGCATAACTCACTTACCACAAATCTAAGCTCTGTCTGACAACTATAAAACACTGCTGACACACTGAAATACCTTAACTCTTATCTTAATCTTTCATTTGACTGATATTGCTACTGTGCTTTAGAAGTTAAAAAACTTTAGGTTCTCATTCTTCCAGTATTTGTATAGGCTCATAGGTCGCCCTTGCTTGAAAGCCAGTCGTATCTGACTCTAGGGTTCAGTGCTCATCTCTATTTATAGCCAAAGAGCCAGCACTCTTTGAATTTGTAGACATTTCCATGTACATGTGGCAAGCATGCCTCAACACCGGAGTGCACGGAACACTGTTTACCTTCCCACCAAAGTGGTACCTATTTAGCTACTTCCAATTTCTTGCTTTCAAACTGCTAGGTTGGCAGGAGCTGAGACAGAGACAGGAGCTCACTCCATCATGCAGTACATGGGAATTGAACTCTGACCTTCCACTCAGCGAGTTCAGCATCTTAACCACTTGAGCCACCACAGTCCTCATACCTTCCTAAAATATATCTGAATTATTGTTACAAAAAGCAAAAGTATTTTCAACATACTGTACATGGAGATTTTAGATGCTTGTGGATTTTAGTCATCTTCATGGCTGAAAGACTTACTTGTTGCATATTTTGTTCAAGTATCATGTGCTTTGATGTCAGATTTATCTTTCTGTGCTTCCAGTAACGTGGGATTCCCCCCCCACACACACACACTACTGAAGAACTCACACCCACCGCTTTCTTTTGTTGACACCATGTTGATTTTTACAGAATGTCTCAAATACTCTGAGATGCTTCAAGTGACTAACAATGCCACCAAAATTTCTATAAATTCTGCCTCTTGGCCCTAACCATTATACTCTGCTCCTTTTAGTTATTATGTTTATAACAATTTTAGTTCTTTTAGATATTGTTGCCCTGCATTTATTACATGCTTGATTTTTGGAATGTATAAAATGTATAAATGTACTCATATCTTTGTTGCAGATGTGACCAGCACTTATTTATCATATCTATGCATCATCTCTAGTTATTTTAGTAGTTAGACAGATCAGTTCTCATCTAATGCTTCTCCTTACTAATGTAATGAAAAACATCACAGATTCTCTATGGAACTTTATTCAAAATCTGGCACAACCACATCATCCTTTTCATAGAGTAAATGTGTGGAACCATTTCTATTTTATTCCCCACACCCCAATTCATTCACTCACCAATACTACAGCATACAATATAAAGTACTGTATAGAGGAAGCACTACAAAATTTTTACTCTTCATGTAAAAAACTGTCAGCAGAATATATCCCATCTGGCAATGAACAAGAGAAGTTCCTGTGGCCATGTGGAGAGTCCCCACCCATCACATACATCAAATCAGGAAACACCACAAAAATCAAGAACTGCATACATTTTTATTTTAAAAAGGCAATTCTCATAGGTTGTAAAGAACAGAGATAGGCAATGTTTGGGGCTATGCTAACTGGGATTCTGGGAGCTTCTTTTTCTTTCATGTCCAGATCTAAGCTTTGGACTGTTAAAATAAAGCCACTTTTTGGCTTTGTCATTGCCCAAACTTGAGTCAACTGTACATGTTTCTGGCATTAATTGGCAGACCAGTAAATGGCTTGGGTTCTGTATTGCTTCACATTTTCACAATGTGTTGTTGTCTGCCAGCAGTCCCCACATGAGCAAGTTGATATGGCATTTAGGGATCCTAACCTTCAGCCTATTCAGGGTCCGCCAAGTAATGTAGCGGAGGTTGACTTTCTCAGCTATATCCTCCTTTAATGTTATTCCTTGTCCATGAGTCCTTTCCTCCATCTTTTAATTTGGTAGACTTGAGGCACATATCCATTCAGAGGATGTCGAGGGTTGCTCTCGTATTTAGTTTTCTTGGCATCTGCTGCAACTTCTCTCCTGATCTTAAGTGGAGTGATACCAATGAGAGGATATATTTTCTCAACTGGTATAGATTTGACACATCCTGTCACTTCATTAACAGTGATATCAACTTCTTTTGCATGTGTGGTAAATGAGTACTGCATGAATGCAGTAAATGAGTATCCTGTTTGTATCCATGTACACATTTTCTTTGGGGTGAATGTAAATGAACCCCATTTGGTTTGGTTTCCTGTTCCTGCCATTCTTAACTATTGCTGAAGAAGCAATCTGAACATATCAGAAATTAGTTCAATAATAATAATAATAATAATAATAATAATAATAATAATAATAATAATAATAATAATAATAATAATAATAATAATAATAATAATAATAATAATAATAATAATAATAATAATAATAATAATAATAATAATAATACTTTCACATCACAGATTAATCTGGGTTGAAAGGATTTTTTAGGGGATGGCCAAATGCGGCTCCTTTCATGTCAATGTTAGTATTGTGGCCAAATCAAGAAAAGCACTGATTGAAGGCAAAATGCCATGTAAACTAATAGAGATCCATGAGTTTCCTTAGCCTTTGTGCTGGGCATGAGCAAAATAATTCACAGGAAGAGAAGAATGTTAGTGTGAAAAATCAATGCAGTCTGATGCAAATGCTAACAACAAACAACAAACAAAAACAAAAAACAAACAAAACAAACCATGGTATTGCTGTGATTCCCCACCACACAGTCTGTGTTGTGTTCCTAATACAGCCTTTAAAAATTAGAATGTATTAGAGCAGTCAAACAGGAGCTGTACAGATTGCCCAAGCTAGCACACACGTCCCTGCTGTGAATTTTCTCTAGCCACTTGGTATGGGAATAGGATGTAGTCCAACTCATGCTCAGCAAAAAGGAAGAGAGAGAGGGAAGACTTCAATTAATGGCAGTGATAAGTGTGTAAATGACATCATGGAGTCAGCTGTGTATGGCTGTGTGATTCTTGAAAGAATTGCCCATGTTTAGGGCTGCACATACATGTATGATCATCTCCTGATTGCTGCACCAGAAATGGACCAGTAAGTTTGGATGCACCTTTACAGAATGCAATAAAGTTTTTAAAATCATGTTAACAGATTACATCTCAGTGGACAGTCATGGTTATTGTGTTTTTATTGTGGTTTACCTGGAGATTCTAAGGTCCGAAGTAGTAACCATATTCAATATAATGGTTGACTAGGGGGTGCCTAATTTCTTATCTGTAATTGGGAGAGTCAAGTTCCAATTCACATGGGCCAAAGGACAGTGCATGTGCACGTAGCATGAGGGAGGGGGGGTGTCACATGCAGAGCCATTGGGCTGTGCTGTGCACATGGCAAAAACTTGCAAAACAATGTACAGCGGTGGCAGTGGCAGCAGCAGCGGGAGCACGGAGAGCCACCCCGGCCACAGCTGCAAAGGAAGGGCCAGCGGCAGGGAAGGGCAGGAAAGCCACGCCAGGGCTGAAGACCAGGGCCTTGGCACTTCATTGCAGTGCTGCTACTGAGGGGCTGGGATGGCAAAAGCAGTGGACGAGATGAGGCCGGACCAGGGACTCGCCCGCCAACCACCCAGGACTCCCGGAGCATGGTTCGCCTAAGGGTGAGCCATGAACGGAGGGATGGGAGGGAAAGAGTGGTGCAGGCTGTGCGTGTGTGCATGGGGTGGGAGGGGGGTACAGGGAGGGCAAGGTTGTGCGTGCGCGTGTGCGCATATGCACACGTGTACATGGGGTGGCCAGGATGGGAATGCATGGGGGGCCAGGTGCGTGCATGTGTGTGCGCACTCGCGCACGTGGGCGTGGGGTGGGGGGAAGGTGAAGAGCCACACCCAAAGCCACTGCTGTTGCACGGGGGAGGGGGGGCAGCAGGGATGGTGCAGCTGACCAGAAAGCCCCACTTCGGGGCAGGTATCTCTCTGGCCTCGGCCTGTCCTGGCCCTTCCCGGGCTCAGGAGGGGGCGGCGAAGAGAGGTAAACTCCCGGGTGAAGCCGAGTACCAAGCCAGTTCCTTGTATTACTGAGGTGTTCACCCATATGTGTCATGAGAAGTCTAGACATCTTACCTGTAAAAACTTTATTACTAGGCCATCTGTATTACAGGTGATATAATTCTTCATAGTGTATATCTTCCAGTCTGTTGCGCTACAAACTCAGTCATATGACACATGTGGTTGCAGTAAATACAGGGTCCACATCATAGGTGTCCTCTTGGTGGAGAAATTTTTAGCAAGGCATTAAAAGTTTTTTGTATATGTTTATCTCTAAATTCATTTCTCAGCAGAATGTCTCCAAGATTTCTAGTTCATTTAATAAACGATGATCTGAGGTTTTAAATAAAATTATTATTATTATTATTATTATTATTATTATTATTATTATTATTATTATTATTATTATTATTATTATTATTATTATTATTATTATTATTATTATTATTATTATTATTATTATTATTATTATTATTATTATTATTATTATTTCGGATTTATACCCCGCCCTACTCAGTGCAAGGCCGACTCAGGTTGGCATAACAACATAATTAAACACAATACAACCAATACAAAAATGCAAACAATATCAAAATACAATATCATCAATACAATGAGAATAATAATAATTTACAAATTACAAATCAAGAAAAATGCAGTAAACCAGGGGGGAGGGGGGTTGGAGCCCAAGGCCTTAACAGGCCTTAACAAAGACCGGGCTCATACAACAACGTCAAAGCCCAACTCCGAGTCCTTAGAAACCAGGGAGCCAGGTGTTGCCTCTTCCCGTGGCAAATGCCGGGCCGGAGAAGAGGGTTGAGGAAGGTGGCGACGCCCTGCTTTAGAGTCTGTCGCCGCACCAGAGAGCACCTGTGTTGTGGTTTTGCCTCTTCCCCGCAGCAAATGGTGGTGGCTTGGCCCCATTCGGGTGAGTGCACGGAGGATCGGACGGGGCTAGTGGGGCCTGGCTAAACATCCTTTGTCACATTCCAACGGTTAAAGCACCATTTTATAGGTATAGATTATATAGTTCACCTGCCTCTTTCCTTATGGTATGGTCTAAGAAATGCATTTCATTATGATCATATTTGGTGTCAAATTGATGATTGATTGATTGATTGATTGATTGATTGATTGATTGATTGATTGATTGATTGATTGATTGATTGATTGATTGATTGATTGATTGATTGATTGATTGATTGATTGATTGATTGATTGATTCACTGACTGACTGACCCCTCTGGGGTATTCTCCCACTCTGGGGAAGTACAACATTTAAATTTTTTACAGATAACTATAAATCATAAATCATAATCCACAACCCATAAAGACAACTCAGCCTTAAACCATCACAACCAATATGCTATATACAAATCAAACAAAGTATATTAAACTGCTTAGAAAATTTTATCCAAAAAACTAATCTACCTAAAAAGAAATCGTTCTTTTGACCCCTCCAAATTATACAGATGTCATATACAGATGAATATAACCCATTATCAAAGTGTCTGGCCAAGTGGTTCTTGCTGAAAATCACATTATTTTCAAATGACTCCATATATAAATTAGCTACTTCAAAGGCCATGGCACACCCCATGGCTATTTTTTTTATCTGCCAGTAGAACTTATTGTTAAATTTGAAGTAATTATTTTTAAAGATAATTCAGCTAATGAATATAAGAAAGAAGGAAGGTGGATGGCTGTCCATTCTTTTGTCTGTTTTGTTAAAATAATCCCACAACCTTCTTCAAACTACATCTTTACCTATAAAATGGTGGATGGGTCGTGCGTGTCCAGCATGCGTGGTCACACCCGGCTCAACCATCCTGTACACTTACTTTATGTCCCTGCGAGCATCACTGCAAGGGTCCGGACACCGAGAGTAATTTCCCCTAAACTGTTTTGAAGGTTGCCAAAGGTGAACAGCCTATCATAAATGGCAATACTGGACCACAAATACTGGAGAGTGAGGTTGTAAGAGCTTTGCAAAGATCCAAAGATGGGAAAGCAAGAGGGCTAGATGACATCCCAGTAGAAATTTTGTAACTTCTCTCTGAAGTTAACAGCAAAGAATTGATGGATCTTTTAAACACCATTTATGACACAGGGATCCTTCTGAGCAATTGGTTGTTATCAACCTTTGTTACACTGCCAAAGAAACCAAACACATTGGACGAGAGAGAAAAAGATAAATTTTGTTATATTGGAAAGGGGGAGACAAATGCCATGATTTTGTCATGCTTTAGGATTGCTTGCTACGATGCATGCTTGTGAGTAAATCATAGAAAAATGTAGTCAACTGAGTTAGCAGGCTAAGCCAGGCCAGAAGAAAGTAGCTAGTTATGTTTTTCTGGTTTTATTTTGGGAAAGGGACCAGCAAATATGTTCCTTTCTTATATTCTTCTGAATCTTTATAATTGTATTCCTAAATAAACCTGATTGTATCCAGAAGAAGTTGTATTTGTTTCTTATATAGCTAAGCTGGTGGGAGAAAGTTCAGTTCCTTTACTTCATTATTGGTAATGCTGCCATTAAGTTAATCTACACTGCAGGTCCTACCTGAAATGGCTGGTTTGTAAGCATAAACAGTCAGTGATTGAAACCTATCATAGATTTCTCTAGCCTTGAGCAGGACCAGAGGTACTCTGAAGTTACACAAAGGGTTGTATGGGCTTCTGGAAGGGGTACAGGTCTCTGGAAGCTTATCCTTACAGAGTAAGACTCCTCAAAGGGCCAAACAATTGCTTGTTGTAGGCTCTGCAAGTTTAATTCTCAGTTCCTCGTAGCCTCTTGAGTGACACCTACAATTTGCTAAAAGCCTGCTTTATAACTAGGTGGCCTTCTACTGTGTATCTTTTGAGAATGATTTGTTTTCCCCTCTATATTTTACTAACACTCATCAAAGATGTTTGAATAGTATAAAATTCAAGGTGCCCAATAGCTTGAAAAAGTTAATTTTTAACTATAACTTTTAGAATTCCTGAGTCAGTCAGTCAGTCAGAAAAGCCAATACTGGCTGAGGGGATTGGAAAGTTGTGCTAATTTGTTCAACAAACACACCAACCAATCTTGTCCAAGCTATGAAATAGCCTAACTTCACCCAACAGACGTTAGTGCAAGAGAGAATGAGGGGTCGGGTTGTCCTCATTTTGATATTTCCAAACCACTAAAAAGCCATCTATATCTGAATTCTAATCTTTGTATTCATTGCACAGCCTTGAGCCATTGAGTTTGACCTTTTGAAGTCTCATTTCATAATAATGAAGTCTGCAGCCAGCACAGGTATGACCAAGAACAAACCTGCTTATTTCTTGACTTTTGATTAGTATAATTGCTCTCCTTACAAACAAAAATGTCATTTGCCATGTGCTATTAATATCTCAGTCTGATGCACTGCAGTAACCTGAAATGGTATGGTAGAAATTAATGACATTATAGGGAGGTTTCTTTAATTCTAATTTAAGATCTGACACTTATCTCAACCTTGAAAGCATTAGTGAATATTTAATGGATCAGTCGTCTACTGAGAGGACCTAGAGTGAACTATTTAATATTTAAAGGAAGCTCAAACTCTTGTGAATGTAACCCCTTTAATTCTAAAAAAAGATGCCCAAAATCCATCAGCTGTTGCCTCCTTATAAGGAATCATCCTTGTTGCTAGCCATTCTTTGACCAGTTCAGTGCAAAACTGTTGCCCAGGGAATTTTTCATTAAAATTAATTGGTGATGGTCTGCAACCATCTTGAATATAATTTTGGTCAAAATCGTCTTTTACAGTTATGCCAGTTGAAGAGAAATAGCATAACTTTGCAAAGGCAAATTGCCACTAATTAATAAGTCCTCAGTTGGTTTTCTGGTGCACAATGAGAAATTTCAAGCACAGGCTGTTAATCAGAGGTAATTTCCCACTCCAATATGTACTATGCAAGAGGATTTTGGCCATTATTTTGATTGCTGGCATCTGCCATTGGGTTTTGATTGCTGACAAGGTTAAACTTCTTGAACCTGGAGAAATGCCAGCTAAATGATACCCATAATCTAACAGACAACTAATACAGAGAGTTATTCCAGTAGGCTACCTCAGTTAAGGGTTTTCCTTGTAATTAGATGAAAATAATCTGAGAAGGGGCCATACAAAGGTTTAACTATCTTGGGAATCCATAGAAATAATTTGTTTATCCTGTTCTGTGGAAGCTGTTCAAAATCCCAAGCCATCTACCTCTGACAAGTGGAAGAGTTCAAATACCTAAGAACATCATTTACTGAAGATGGCAAAATGGACAATGGTCTTAATATGTGATGCAGTAAAACAAACCAAATACTGTATTGGGATAGTTAGCTCTGCTCTTACAACACAAGGCAATAAGGACCAGCACAAACACCTCATACAAAACATTCATTCCCAACTTATGTTCATTCCCAATTTATGTTACCAGTACCAAACATGGACATTTACAACAAAGCATAAACAAAAGTTGGTTAGCACAGAAATGAGATGTCTGAGGAAGGCTGTGGGAGTGACTAGAAGGAATAAAATCAGGAATAGCAATTACACTTATATACCACCCCATAATGCTTAGCACACTCTCTGGGTGGTTCACAAGTTAATTAGCATTTTGCCCACTCGGAACGATGGAAGGCTGAGTCAATCTTGACCCCTGGTCAGACTCAAACTCACAACGTTCTGGCTGCAGTACAGCAGTTTAACCACTATCAGGGCTGGTTTAGATAGGAATGAGATTATAAGGGAAATAATTAAAATAGAACCAATCTTAACCTACATATTGAGACAACAAATAAAGTGGTTTGCCCATTCAGAGAGAATGTCTTGGAAATCCATGCAATACAAGGTATAAGTGAAAAGAGGAGAAGGACAAAGAGCATGAGGCAGACCCAGAGGAAGGAGGAGAGATAACAACAAAGAAATATTACAAGAATACCAAATAATGCTGGCAGAGGCTGCTAGAAGTGCCAGAGCAAGAACTTTGTATCTCCTTCGACACTCAAAGGGATAAAAGGAGGAAACAAAGAAGAAGAAAATACACCAATGGCTTCTGGGATATTCTTTGAGTTGTAGTTTTTTTGTTTAAAGTATTATTTTGTATTTGTATATGTGATAGATACCTTAATCATTGTGGCTGAAGGATTCTGGGAGCTATAGTCTAAAAAAAGAATAAATGTCCCTATCTCTGGTTGTGACTGCATTCATTGTCATTCCTTGATTTGTTTTTAGATCCATTTGTCTCAACACTGCCAAGAGCTTGGCTGCATCTAGATTGGATATTAATGTCTAACAATATTATCTTGTATACTGTTAAAAGCCCCACTAAGTTCACTGAGAATTACACCCAGGTTAGTAAATATATGATTGCACCCTTTTGGTGTCTTGCACAGAAGACAATGAAGGAGTCGCAGTAAGGACTAACACAGGTTTATTGGTTGATGATCAGGATGAACATGTGGTAATGGCGGAGATACATCACATTATATACGGTAGTACAATACATTTGAATCTTGTTGCACGGTAGCTCATTGGCTGCTACCGGCGTGACGTTGTCCCAGTCACGCCCCCCCTTGGTTCCAGTAGTAGTTGTTTGCTTGTGCGGGAGAGTTCCCGCGGCTGTTGGTGATTTGAGGAATGAGAACCATGTGAGTTGAACGCTCGCAGCTGCCCTCTATGGGCAGCTAACTCGCGTTCCTTTAACAGCTGGGCTACATTGTAATTGTGGTCAGGTTACATTCATACATTTCTTAAAGCGACATTGTACATACATAACATCCCTCCCCCCTAGGATGGGACGAAGTCCCTCAACCATTGTGTTTTGCCGCACGTGCGCCTGGGGCGTGCGGCCGCTTGACTTAACACTGGGGAGGCTGGTTCTGCGGAGTCCTGTCCTGCAACGGAAAGGGGGGACTCATTAGCGGCTCGGTGTGGGCTCTGCGGTAACCTTGCATTGGGGGACAGGAATGGAATGAACAGTTGGGAAGTGAAACCCTGCCTACCGTTTGAGGAGCTTGGGGTCCCCCCCAGTACGAACCTCGGGACCGATGAAGAGGCCCTCGTGGCCACGCCACCCCCCGTTACCTGCCCGGGAGTTCTAGAGACTGTGGTGGGCAGACTCCCCCCGTTGCCTGTCTTGGGGGTGTTTGTCTCCGGGGAGCCAGCGGTATGGGATATTCTAAAACAAACGGACTGGGGGGACTGGAGGTACCAGGGGCTGAACTGAAACCCCTCTTCTCGCTAGGACGGGTGGGGGACCACTCCGCTACACCCCCCTGGTATTGCAACTCATAATCATAATCAAACTGATCCCTCTCTTTCAAAGTATCCTCCTCTGTGGTTGAGAACCCAGGATATGCATTTGTATCCGCGGGTTCTGCCGTGTCTCCCCCTTGGGTAATGCGGGTGGGGGAGGACCCTAATGCTGATTCCCCTTCACTGGTGACTCGCCTTCTGAGTTGGTCAGCATGCCTTCTCCAGAGTAGACCCGAGCTAGTCTCGACCCTGTAGGATACTGGCCCCGTCTGCTCAATGATTGTCCCTGGAACCCACGCTGGCCCGAGGCCGCGTAGTTCCTGCAGTGAACCGGGTCCCCTACCGAAAAACTTTTGGAGCTCTCTCCCCCTATGTTTATATTTTTCCCTTCATCCTCCACCCTGGACGGATCCATCCGGTCAAAAAGTGTTACCGGACGCCTCATGAGGAGTTCTGCTGGGGAGAATCCTGAGGCTAGGGGGGTTGCCCTGTAACAGTTGAGGAACTGGCACAGATGAAGGTTCAAATCACCGGGACCCATGCGCCGTAGTGCGTCTTTCGTAGTGCGCACGTGGCGCTCTACCTGACCGTTTGTGGCGGGGTGAAACGGGGCGGCGGTAATGTGCCTGACGGCGTTCCGCTCCATGAACGTCTCGAACTCTGCAGATGTGAAGGTACTAGCGTTATCGCTAACAAGGACGTCTGGTAGGCCGAAACAGGCAAAAAGCTTGCGCAACTGTTTAATGGTTGCCGCAGAGGAGGTGCTGTTCATGGGGATTACCTCCAACCACTTGGAGTAGGAGTCGACTACCAGCAGAAACATGGCCCCGTGGAAAGGGCCAGCGAAGTCAACATGGATCCGGGACCATGGCCCGCGGGCCGTGTCCCATTCCCTATGGGGCAACCGGGACTCCTCGGGCCGAGAGCTCTGGCAGCTCTCGCACGTGCCCACTAAACGTTCTATATCCGCGTCTATCTGGGGCCACCAGAAGAAACTCCTGGCCAGAGCCTTGGAGCGCACGATCCCCGGGTGACTGGTATGCAGTAGCTTCAGTACCTTGGCCCTCAGCTTCTCTGGGATAACTACCTGCTGGCCCCAGAGTAAGCAGCCCCTTTCCAGGGAAAGCTCTACTTTCCGCCTGACAAATGGCTTGAACTGCTCCTCGGGGGAAGTCGTGGGCCACCCTTTTCTCACCCAGGAACTAACCTGGGCCAGCATCTTGTCGGCCGCCGTGGCTTTGGCGAGGTCGGCCGGGAGAATGGGGGGTGAGTCGAGAGACTCGATCAGCAGGACTTGGTGGTCCTGCTCTACCTCGCATGTGGGGTCCCCTACACTTGGGAGGGGAGATCGGGACAGCGCGTCCCCATGGGAGATCTCCTTCCCTGGGCGATAGACCAGCTCATACTGATAAGCGTTGAGAAAGATGGCCCAACGCAGCATCCTGGGGGATAGAATTTGCGGTGTGGGTTTGCCGGTAGTGAAGATCCCCAGAAGTGGTTTGTGATCCGTCACTACCGTAAACTCGCGGCTGTATAAAAAGTCATGGAACTTTTTCGTTCCCGCGATGATGGCTAGGGCCTCCCTATCCGTTTGCGCGTAATTGCGCTCGGCCTTCAAGAGGGACCTTGAGTAGTACGCTACCGGGGCTTCCCTCCCGCTCTCCAACACGTGGCATAGAACCGCCCCCACCCCCACTGGGGACGCATCACAGACTAGAACTACTGGTCTCTTAGGGTCGAAGTGGGTCAGGACAGCACTTGAGGATAGGAGTGCCTTCAGCTCCCTAAACGCTTTCTCTTGCCTGTCTCCCCACCGCCAAACCGCCTCTTTCTTCAATAGCGCGTGCAGTGGCTCAGCAACGGATGCCTTCCTCGGCAGGAAGGAATGGTAAAAATTTAAGAGCCCTAGAAACTACTGCAGCTCCGGTTTCGCGGTGGGGTGAGGGGCGTTTTGCACAGCCGCGACCTTGGACTCGGAGGGCTTGATGCCTTCTGGGGTTACCTTGAACCCAAGGAACTCAACCTCCCTCGCAAAGAAAACACATTTGTCCCTCCTCAGTCAGAGGCCCGCTTTCTCGAATATGGAAAGGACCCTGTCTAGCCTTTGCGCTAATTCTGACTCGCCCCCGCTGTTATCAACACATCGTCGAAGTATGGGAGGACGCCTGGAAGCCCCTTTAAAAGGCGTTCCATGAGGGACTGGAAGATTCCGGGGGCCGAATTCACGCCAAACTGAAGGCGCATTACCTTAAATGCCCCCTTGTGCGTTACGATCGTTTGCGCAGCGGCAGCAGCCGGGGTTACAGTGAGCTGCTGGTATGCCTGCGCCAGATCTAGCTTGGCAAAACACTTCCCCCCATGAAGCGTGGCCAGTAAATGGCTGACCACGGGTACCGGATATGCATTTGGCCGAATGGCCTTATTAATCGTACATTTATAGTCCGCACAAATCCTAACCTCCCCGTTTGATTTAAGGGCTGTCACAATCGGCGTTTCCCACTCCGCCGAATCCACTGGAACCAAAATCCCCTGCCCCACCAATTTGTCCAGTTCCGCCTCGATCTTGTACTTGAGGGCGAAAGGCACTCTCCTGGGCTTGAGGCGGATGGGTCGGATTTCGGGATCCAGGTCAAAGGAAACTGGGGGCCCCTTGTAAGTCCCGAGCCCCTTCTTGAAAACGTCTGGGTGTGCGTTGCACACGTCCCGCATTGGGTCAGTCTCTATGGCATTAATGCCGGACAGTTCAATTCCAAGGGGAGCAAACCACTGCGTTCCCAAAAGGCAGCACCTCCCCCCCTTGAGGACCACTAGGGGCAGTTTCTCGGAGTAGTTCTTGAACTTCACCTTGAAGTTCCCCACCCCCAACACTGGGATCCCATTCCCTTGCACGTCCCGTAGGTGGGACCTCATGGCCCGCAACTTGGGCCGCGCATCTGGGGGAATGCGCATACACTCCTTTTGGGACAGGATGGAATAGGACGACCCCGAGTCTATCTCCATCCTCACTGGGACCCCCTGTAACTGTACCTCAACGAAAAAACGCCGGTGCTCCAGGCCCACGCGGTTCATGCCTGCCCTGCTGTGGTCGTCTGAGACCTTCCTGGTGCTGGCCGCCTTCCGTTGGTGCGTCTGGGGATGGCTCGAATTGCCCTTGTCCTCGACTCGCCCATGCCTGCACACCCGGGCGATGTGCCCCTTTCGGCCGCAGTTGTGACACTCGGCCTTCCGGAACGGGCACCTCGTGCGGTCGTGGGATGCCCCACAACTGTCACAGCAGCGGTCCTGCCGCTCGCGGGTCTGTCGCTTCTCTCCTCGCTTCTTGACCCGCTGGACGTCGTCGTCCTCGCTGGAGCAGGGGTCTGCTGTGGTGGACGACTCCTCGGACGCCGTTGGTGTGCCGGCGGGCAGCTTGGGGGCCCGCCAGGCTGTTTTCGTTGGTGTCCGCCGGGCCGCCTGTACTGGTGACTTGGCCCTTTCGGACGTGGCCCCTCGGGACTTGAACACTCGGACCCCGCTCCTGGCCACCTCAGCCGCTTGGGCCTCCCGCAGTACCTCGTTGAACATGAGGCAGTAGTCGCAGTTCATGAGCTTCCGCTGAAGCTCCTCGTCCCTCAGGCCACACAACATGCGGTCTCGGAGAGCCTGGTCTAGGTCGTCCCACTGGCAGTGCACCGCTGCCAGCCTGAGGGCCGCCGCGTAGGCGGACACGGATTCGTCCGGTCGCTGGTCTCGCCTGTGGAACGCGACCCGGGCCAGGAAGATCGACACGGGAGGCTGGAAGTGCTCGCCCAGCAGCCCCAGCATGCGGTCGATGGGCACCTCTTCTACCTTCTTGGGGGCCACCAGGTTCATCAGGATGCGCAGCGTGGCCGGCCCCACCTGGGCCAGGAAGTAAGAGCGCATCCTCGCGTCGTCATCGACGCCCACAGCTTCCATAGCGTGCCGGAATTGGCATTCGTAGAGCTCCCACTGTTCGGGCTCGCTGACATCGAACTGGTAAGGCTTGACCTTGGGATTCGCCATTATCCCACCTTCGTCGCCAATTTGGTGTCTTGCACGGAAGACAATGAAGGAGTCGCAGTAAGGACTAACACAGGTTTATTGGTTGATGATCAGGATGAACATGTGGTAATGGCGGAGATACATCACATTATATACGGTAGTACAATACATTTGAATCTTGTTGCACGGTAGCTCATTGGCTGCTACCGGCATGACGTTGTCCCAGTCACGCCCCCCCCTCGGTTCCAGTAGTAGTTGTTTCCTTGTGCGGGAGAGTTCCCGCGGCTGTTGGTGATTTGAGGAATGAGAACCATGTGAGTTGAACGCTCGCAGCTGCCCTCTATGGGCAGCTAACTTGCGTTCCTTTAACAGCTGGGCTACATTGTAATTGTGGTCAGGTTACATTCATACATTTCTTAAAGCGACATTGTACATACATAACAACCCTATGTTAGCAATGGGAACTATTTAACTCAAACTTTCTGTTGCTTCTTGAATCCAAAGTTTCCCCACCATTTTTTGATAACTTCTGACATTAAAAATCTCTCCAAGCTAAATCCCATTCTCAAAGGGTGGGTCAATGCCATGCTGATAATTTGCCCAAATACTGAATCTTGATTATCACCTGTTGGTATGTTGCTCGCAGAATGAACATGACATGTACTTCACACTTGGCAGTAGACAAAATTCAGAGAAAGATGGCAAGTATTTCCCCTCTTTTCTAACTGCACGGGTTGACAATTGATGTTGTGGCTTAGTTGACTAGGTGCTGATTTACATATGGGATTCTTTTTCTTCTATCTGGTTTCAGTTTTTCTGAGTAAGGGCTCTGCTCTCATGCTTACTGAGATTTAATTTTAAAAAATAAAATGATGTGCTTTCTGTGGAGAGATCTGCTCCAGCAATCTATGTAAAAACAATCAATTAGAATGAAATGCTTGACATAGATGAAGGATTTCTGCAGCTGTAGTTTCAATCAGCAATATACATACACATGCAAATATCTTTTTTAATCTAAGAGAAGCGATGCAGCACTTCTGTGATTATTAACATATGTTAAAAAATATTTCACTTGCACTGATAATTTGCAAATATCTGATTTGCTGAAGGGGTTTGTCAGCCCATTCAGCATACCAGATATTTACATCACAAATATCTTTGACAACTGCAAGGCTCCCATATATACTGTTTCCATATGGTGTAGATGCAGGGCTGTAGCCAAGATTCTAGATTGGGGAGGGGGGCGTGCGTGCACGAGAGAGAGAGAGAGAGAGAGAGAGAGAGAGAGAGAGAGAGAGAGAGAGTGAGTGAGTTGTAATCCATGGCAGAATTATGGAGGGGATGTATAGGGCCATTTGGAGGAGCAGAGGAAAATAGGAATACAGGGGTAAAAAGAACAAGGGTTCAATCCACCCCACTAACACAAAAAAAAGCCCAAATCATTTTAAAGATAACTAATCAGATTTTGCAATCCTAAACACACAGTGCACATTCAGCCAAAGCTGACTACTTTCTGTGGGATTCCAGTGGAGAATTTAGCCCACTGCTGAAATCAATTTGAGGTGATTTTCTTTGGTTGGATCGTGTGTCTACAGCATGTAAATCCAATATTTTTTTTTAAAACCACAAAAATAGGTGAGTTTCTGCATAGAATTCATTTCCCTATGGAAATGAATATGCTTTGTATGAGGTGTTTGTGCTGGTCCATATTGGTGTGGGGGTGGGGAATGAGACCAACAAGTGTGAATGCCCTAAAAGAAGTGGACCAGCTCGCCTCCAGGAGACTGGCCCTTTCCTATTGTTGTTTTCTTTTTAACCACCTTTCCCCCATTTTTCAGCTGTATAATATATATGTGCACAGGACAGATGTGGAGTAGAACCCTTTCCCAATGTCCCTAAAGCCTGCCAGGAAACCCATAGGCATCAAATTAACAACACATTTTTCTTTTTTATGGCTAATGACCACAACAGCACAGAATTCCCTTTTCTATGTGTTACAGCACAGTATGAGACAGGGCACTTTGAGTGCTTTTACAGAAAGGAAAATTGCATTGGGAACATGGCACTCCATTATAATGTTTGGTAATTTGGCCATGAAAGCCACCTAAATTGTCCAATAAAAAGTGAACTTGCTGTGGAACTGATTAGAAAGTATAGATCTACTATGAGCTTACTAGCTCCCAGCTCCACTGTGTGTAATTGTGTTTTACTGAAATGGTACTGCAGATTCTGAGCCAATTCCAGCTACAGTAGAGACTTCAAATATGATGGAAGCCATTCAATTGCAGGCAAGTCTGCTGTGTATGTTGATCAATTTCTACATCTGACTAGGATTTCTGAGTGCAGAAATATTTGCTGCCTTGCAATTCCTCATCTTCTTGACTTGACCATGTCCCACTCTCACCTTGCCCCCACATCACTTTTTTTAGCATCAATTGTGACATCTAGGACAAACCTGGTGTCCTCATTATGTCATTTCCTGTTTCTGCATCTCCCTAGGCTGTTTTGACGCCAGACTTCCTTCAGCACAGTATCGCATGTCATTGTTCTCATTCAGTCCCATAGCTGTCTGTCAAATGTGAGTTACTAGTTGTTGGGAAGTAGTCAGAAGACTTTCACTTTGTTTCTGCCTGTTTCCCTGAACTGAAACTTAGTCACCAAAGCTGTAGTATTCTGCAATATATTTGCCAATAGTAGGTTTCTGGAAGTGAGCAATAAGTGACACCAGCACATATAACAAAGCAGCATCAGATTACTTTTTGTTTATCATGCCACCAGATTTTCCTCAGGGATTTTATTATTATTATTATTATTATTATTATTATTATTATTATTATTATTATTATTATTATTATTATTATTATTATTATTATTATTATTATTATTATTATTATTATTATTATTATTATTATTATTATTATTATTATTATTATTTCAATTTCTATACTGCCCACTTGGCCAAGGCCAACTCAGGGCGGTTCACAATCATAATAAAAACATGATTAAAAACTCTATCATCTTCCTTTTCCATTTTGTTTTCAGTACTCTTATAGGGATGCAATGTCAGAAGCACAGTTTATGGGTAACTAGTTACAAATAGTTATACATGCAATGCAAAAAAAACAAATACAGTGGAACCTCATACAACAATTGCTCCGTATAGCAACAAAATCACATAACAATTAGTGTTGTTGTTGTTGTTTTTTGGGGGGGATGGCATCCCACATAACAAAATTGTACAACAATTTTTCAATGGGAAAAACCACTTAGCAAAAAAAAAAATCATCGTACGATGCAACCCATAGGGAAAATTGCTATATGATGCATGCATCGTATAGCAATTGTTTCATACAACAACGAGCCCTGTGGAATGGATTAAAATTTTTGTATGAGGTACCACTTTACTTGCAATTTTTTCTTTTCCTCAATAACAAATGTGTCACTACATTAGTTCACAGTTGTAACTTAACAAAATATAACTTTACTCATCTTATGTCATGACTCTTAATTTTTTATTTACAAAATATCACTACACCAAACTGGGGAGGAGAAATATCTCATGGTTTAAGGCAGGGGTTTTAGTGTAAGGGACCAAAGACAATGAAACAGCCGAAGGGTTGGCTTAACACAGGTTTATTGCATGATGATCCGGAGGAACATGTGGTAATGGCGGATGAGTAGCTCAATATATACAGCTGGCTATACATTTGAATGTGGCTCGTTGACAGACTATTGGTTGCTGCCTGCGTGACGTCGTGGAAGGTCACGCCCTTCTTGACCAGGTGAAGAGGTGGCGGGGAATCTTCCCGCGCTGCTGAACCAGGTGAATCTGAGCCATGAGAGCTGGACGCTCGCTATTGCCATCTAGTGGTCACTAGCTCACGTCCCCTTATCAGGTTTACATTGATACAGCTGATGGTTATAATGTTGCACACAGAAAGGTTACATTGTTAACACATGGCAAAGGTACATTGTTAAAGGCACAGCTTTACAGAACACAACAGGGGTTCTCAATGATTTCCATCCATGGGCCAGACCATGCCCCCTCCAGCTGAGTGGGCTGGACTGGTGCTGTAAAAGGCATCCACGGCTGTCATAAATGCATTTAAGACAGCTGTGGACTCATTTACTGCTGCATAAATGTATTTACGTGACCGTAAATGAGTCTGTGGCCGATTCTGGCAGCAGCAGCGGCAGCAGCGGCAGCGGCAGCAGCAGCAGCAGCAGTGGCGGTAGCGGCAGCAGCGGCAGGAGCGGCAGCAGCAGTGGCAGAAGCAAGGTTTGGGGCTAGATTATTTGGTGCCATGGGTCGGATCCAGCCTGCAGGCCATAGATTGTGAACCCCTGGTTTAAGGGCTCACTTATACTGTGCCTTATGCTATTACCTTGTGCTCTGTTGTAGATGCTGATGTGAGAGCAAGGTTTTATATCACAGGACAACAGCTTGTAACATTCAGGTGTGTTCATGTGTGCATGTGCATGTGTTTGTTTCAAATACCTAAAAGTAATTAAGAAATGAGTAGGAAAAGATTAATTGCTGAAATCTTGTTGCTTAGTGTATTTCTTTTTTCCCTCTTTTGTGTCCTGATCAGATCCTAGACTGCCAAAATGAAGCCACTTTCTTTGCTTTGGCATTCCCCAAACACAAGTCCTCATCGGTGCATGTCTCTGGCAGCAATCGGCAGACCAGCAAATGGGCCAGACTCTTTATCTCTCCACATTCACACCATGTGTAATTGTCCACCAACAGTCCCAGCTTAAGTATGTTGGTCTTGCATTTAGGGACTCCAACCCCCAGCCTATTCAGGGTCTTCCAGGTGATGTAGTGGAGATTGAGATATTTAGCTATATCCATCTTTAATGATGTTCCATTCCCAGTGAGCTCCTTCCTCCATCTTCTAATTTGATTTTGCTCTTGTGTATCCTCAAGAATGTTGGTTCTTGCCATAAAGCTCTTCCAGGATCAGAGCAGTTGGACTTGAGGCTCAGATCCATTCAGAGGGTGTCAATGGTCATTCTCTTGCTTATTTATCTCAGCATTTGCTGCTACTTTTCTCATGATCTTGGGTGGAGCAATACCAACAAGGGGGTATATCTTCTCAGCTGGTGTAGGTTTAAGGCATCCTGTTGCTAGCCACATGGCTTCATTAACAGCAATGTCAACTTCTTTTTTGTGTGAGGATGCGTTCCATACTGTAGCAGCATATTCTACTGCAGAGACACTCAGGGCCAAAGGTGATGTGTGTAGTGTGGATTGCTGAGTTCCCCATTTATAATTTGTGAGTTTCCTGATCATGTTGTTCCTTGTACTAACTTTGGCTTTGGTATTCAGGCAGTGCTGTTTAAAAGAGAGTGTCCGGTCAAGCATCACACTGAGGGATTTTGGTGTTGAACAGTGCTGTAATTGATTCCCTTGCCATTATTTATTTATTTATTTATTGTTTAGACTTTTATACTGCTTTCCTTCCCATAAAGGGAACTCGAAGTGGTTTACAACAAGAATGCCAAACAATATAAAATATGATACAAATAATACAACAAAATACAGTTACAGTATGAATTATCAAAAACATTTTCAATACAATATCAAAATTACCCTAACAATCATAAGAGTCAAACAAGTTCAATAATGCAAAACAAAATAACAAACCACAAACTCAAAGTCAAAGAGGGAACCCCGCCCCCTCACACCCAACCCTTCTGCCACCAAACCGCACCTCCCTACAGTCTCGGTCCCAGTGGCGTGGGAGCAAAAGCCCAGGGGTATGGTGGCTCCACCAACACTGAAACTGGCAGCATCCCTTCCAGCTGCGCCACACTTTTTAGCCCCGATGGCATGGGGGCGGGGGCTCGGGGGTGTAGCCGCTCACACACAGCTGCTGCTGGAGCCAGCCAAGCTCTCCTTCGCTGCACAGCTCCTCTCTGCATATTCAGTCCAGGTGGTGTGGAGACAGAAGCCCGGGGGTGTGGTGGCTCCACCAATGCTGAAGCTGGCAGCGTCCCTTCCAGCGTCCCTTCCAGCCGCGCCACACTCCCCAGCCATGTAACATTCAACTTAACCCTCGCCTCTCGGTTTTGAAGGTGAAAAGCAGATGCTTGAGTCTTGCTTGGATTAGGTCTCAAATGTTTGGTGTTGTAATACTGTCCTAATTCTTTTTTTTAATGTATATTTTATTATTTTTATCATACAAAACAAACAAAATACATAATACAACCATAAAAAATACATAAAATGAAAACAGAATTAAACAAGGAAATAAAAACCTATCCTAAACACCCTGTGATAATATAATGTGCCCTGGAGGACCTTGGAAACCACAGTATATTACATCCAAAAACTACTTTGGTCCAGTACAGGCCTGGTACTTTTATCTCCTTTAATTGCATCATCTACAAAAGGCCTCCAAATATTCCAAAAACTGTTCTCTTTTAGGTTATCTCTTTTTTGTTTTATTTCCCAAGTTAATTTATCATTCAATGCTAAATTCCACATTTCTTTGTACCATTCTTCAATCTGTATAGTTATATCATTTTTCCAATTTCTAGCAATACATTGGCTTCCTGTTGTAAGCATTATTTCTAATAATTCTCTCTCATCTTTGTCATGACAGATAGATTCCACATTTGTTAACATGATGGTACCTGACCCCAGCTTAATTCTCTTGCTCATTATTTCACTCATTTCTTTTTCAATTCTTTTCCAGAAATCATTTACCACCTTACAACTCCACCACATATGTTCATAAGATCCCACTGTATCTTTACACCTCCAACACATCCTATCTTTTTTGTTATCCATCTTTTTTGTTACCCCTCACTGGGGTCAAGTACCATCTCCATAACATTTTAAAATTATGTTCTTTTATCCTGACTGACATAGTTCTCATTATTCGCTTCTTCCATTTATTTTTCCATATATCTTTATCTATCTTTATTTTCAGCTCTTCCTCCCAAATTGATATCAATTTTTCTTGTGGATCTCTCTCTTTGTTTAATAAAGAATATAATTTACTAACTAAACCTTTAGTAGTTCTTTCTCCTTTCCTTATTTTCAAAACCAAGTCCTCAAATTCCGTCCTGTCTCTTTCCCTACCGTATTCCATCCTATACCTATCGTTCCATTTATTAATTTTCAATATTTGAAACCAATTCAATTTTAATTGTTTAAAGAGGCTAGTTCTGCCATTAATTTCACTACAGACCTTCAACCAATCTTTCAATAGAAAAATTCCATTCTTATCCAAAATTTCTTTTACTACACTATCTATTTTAATCGGGAAACCCATCATATCTGAAAGTTCCATAATTGGAGAGAAGTTCGGGGCCAGAACCTTTTTAACTTTCTTCCAAATCCTCATTAATCCCTTAATCATGGTACTTTTAGTGTCTAATTTTCCCATATTCTCCTAATTCTTAAAGTGCTCCAGTATGTTTTCCAGCTATCTCATCAAAGCTTGACCCTTGAATGACCATTGCTGTGTCGTTCACATAGCTGAATAGTTTTGTATTGTCAGGAACTGGCTGATCATTTGTATATCTATTATACAGTGTTGGAGATAATAAATTTCCTTGAGGCAGACTATGCTTCTGTACCCACCATCTGCTGTTCTTTCCATTCATTGTCACATAGAATCTCTGGTTCTGAAGGAAGCTGCCAATGACCCTAGTAAGCTTGTTATCTTTGGTAGGGATATTTATTTTATGGAGCAGAATCCCATGATTGATAGTATCATATGCTGCAGTTAGGTCAATGAAAGCCACTCCTGTAATTTGCTTTCTTTCAAAGCCATCCTCAATGTGTTCTGTAAGGTTAAGGATTTGACCACAACATGATCTGCCCAGCCTGAAGCCTGCTTGGTTCTTTATGATCATTTCATCAATAAATTAGGAGATGCGATTGTGAATCATCCATTTCAGTGCCTTATAAAGATGGTAATGGAGAGACATTGGTTGGTAGCTATTTGGATTATCTGGGTCTTTGCCTGGTTTCAGTAAAGCAACAACTCTAGCCTATCTCCACAATTTAGAACCTGAAGTTCATCTATGCAGTTGTTCATTAATTGCAGGAGCCATTCCAAAGTGCAGGGAACAAATTGCTTTATCTGCTCTGTTCTTACATCATCAATACCTGCTGCTTTATTCGGTTTCATGCTGTTTATAGCTTCCTCCAATTCAGATGCCACAAAGGGGCAATTAAGTAAACCCCCTCTTGTTCCTCTGGTCGTGTAGCTCCCCCCCTGCACCTTTTTGCTTTGTGTTTTCCCATTCTTTAGCAACTGACTAGCTCTTTGATCTGCTGTTACTCCACTATAATTTTGCTGTGGCTGTGTTAAAGCTCCACTTAAATTTTTAAGGAGTTTCCAAGCTTGTCTACTGGTCTGCTTCATATCCAGGTTCTCAACTAATGTACACCATCATGATTTCTGATTTTCAGCTAGAGCCTGCATCAAGTTTCAACAGTATCTTTCTGAAAAGGATCCTGGTTGTAGAGTGCCCAATACCTATCTAGCAGAGATTTGATGTCATCAGTCAGGCCCTGTATGTAATGGGTGTGGCATCCTCTTGGAATATTTTCCCTTGATTTTCACAAGAAGGACAAATTCATGATATTTGTCTGGATGCGGGTGGGGGGATTTCCTCCATGCTTTTGTCCAGCTATTCTCAAAAATTCACCCATTTAGCCTTTTAAAAGTTAAACCATCTGCAAAAAGGCACTTCCTGGGGTTTCACTGTAGCATTTACTATGCACACGATGGGCCTGTGCTGAGTGTGTGGGATTGGATCATCAACAACTTTCATGCACTGTGCTACTATTTTCTTGCCAACAAAGATATTGTAATACACTACTGTTACCAGAAAAATGGTTACTGGATACAGTTACAACTTCGGTTCGAGTCACTGGTGGAGCCCTTCTCCCAAGAACGAGGAGGCGTTTAATTTAGGCAAAATTAAAATTGGTTTATTGAAAAGGGGTTTAAGCGTCACTGGCCAGGTGCCGGGAAAAGCCCTATTCTCAACCTTTTTGGCTATTAAAGTCCCTTAAGGGAGCAGCTCTGTTTGGTTCCGACGTCTTGCATGCAAATGTGCAGAGAGCGCTCCTGACATTTTCTATCAAGAGATTTTTATACCCTCCATCCAAGGCAGCCCAACTAGTTCTACTACTAGCTAACAAGTTTACAAAATAAAAGATTTACAATGGTGAACAAAAACCCGGCACCAGACTCTTTAGTTACATTAAATGGTCAATCATACAGAGACAAAACAGGTCAATTACATAGAACAAAAGGTGATGGGTAGAGCAATTGCTCTGGAAATGACAGAGTTCATAGTTTAGCAAAATTCAGGTTGTGACGTCTTCCAGGTGACACCCAATGGGTGCCAGGATTGTAATTGGCACAAATCAAAAAGTCCAGATTTGAATCCGGGATGCAAAAGGACCAATGACGAAGATGGGCATCCTTCAGACTCCTCTGACGAGGAGCATTGCTTGAGGCTCTTGGCAAAATTCCATTCCCACCCAGCAATTAATCTATCCTGAGTCAACCCAAGCACTATCTACAATTGAATATAGGAGGGGTCCCAAAAACAATGAGCATGCCAGGTGCAAGAGTAAACAAAACAATACAACAGGTAAACAGAGGAATCAAGGTGGCTTTTCTTGGGGCAAAATGTCAAGTGATGGCTTCCTGTGGCATTGAGCCTTCCTGGATGCTTGCAGGAGATAGGCTGAGGTGCAAGAAAAGATCCTGATTTGAGATACAAACAGAGCATGTTAAAATCAAATTTAAAATATTTTTAGAGTCTTTTTTGGGGACATAATCTATACAGAGCAAAGGAAATATGCTAGCTTGAATAGAACAGTTCCAGGTATTTGAAAACATTTTTATTAAGTTATCTGACATTCCAGGTATAACTGCCAATGAAATAATATTTATTAGGAGTGAAAGGGGCCAAGTCTGTTGTGTCAACCTTTGCAGACCCCACTCTTTACTTCCCTCCACTTGGAGAAGTGTCCATTTAGTGCTACCCTCTGTTTCCTGTCCCTTAGCCAGTTGCTGATCCAGGACAAGACCTGTCCCTTTATTCCATGACTGGTAAGTTTATTCAAGAGCCATTGGTGTGGGACCTTGTCAAAAGCCTTCTGAAAGTCCAGATAAACAATGTCAACTGGATCCCCCTTATCCACATGCTTGTTGACACTCTCAAAAAATTCCAACAGATTAGTGAGGCATGATTTGCCCTTGCAAAAACCATGTTGGCTCTCCTTTAGCAGCGCCTTCTCTTCTATGTGCCTATTAATTCTATCTTTTAGGATGGTTTCCATCACTTTACCTGGGACACATGTCAAACTGACAGGTCGGTAATTTCCTGGATCACCCCTGGATCCTTTTTTGAAAATTGGTGTTACATTCGCTACCTTCCAGTCATCAGGCACAAAGCCTGATTTGAGGGAAAGATTATATATTTTGGCTAGGAGATCAGCAATTTCATCTTTAAGTTCCCTGAGAACTCGTGGATGGATTCCATCTGGTCCTGGTGATTTGTTAGTGTTTAGCTTAACAAGACATGCAAGGACCTCCTCCCTGGTTATTTCTATCTGGCTTAATTCTTCGGTCTCCCTCCCTATGAAGATAGGCTCTGTTTTGGGCATGTGGCCTCTGTCTTCTTCAGTGAATACTGAAGCAAAGAATTCATTGAGTCTCTCTGCAATCTCTGTTTCCTCTTTAATAACCCCTTGCCTTCCATTGTCATCTAATGGTCCAATGGCCTTCCTAGTTGGGTTCTTACTTCTAATGTACTTAAAGAAGTCTTTGTTATTTCTCTGAGTATTTTTAGCTATACGCTCCTCAAAGTCTTGCTTTGCTTTCCTGATTGTTGCCTTGCATTTGTTCTGCCAGAATTTATGTTTCTGCTTGCTGTCCTCATTCGGACAAGCCTTCCATCTTCTAAATGAGCTTTTCTTGCTCTTGATCACTTCCCGAACAGCTCCTGTAAGCCACATTGGAGTCCTCTTGGACCTGGCAGTGGCCTTTTTCCTTTTGGGTATGCATTCCAATTGAGCCTCTGTTATTGTTTTTGTAAACAGCCTCCATGCCTCTTGGAGTGTTTGGACTCTCTCAATTTTCCCTTTCAGCTTCTTTTTTACTAGTTTCCTCAACTTTGGGAAATTTCCTTTTTGAAAATTTAAGGTCTCTGTGTTAGATTTTATCAGTGACTTGCGGTCTATGTTCAAGTTAAACATAATTGAGTTGTGGTCACTGTTCCCTATTGGATCAGTCACATTAACATCTTGCACCAGATCCTGAGTATTACTCAGGATCAAGTCAAGGATTCTTGTACCTCTAGTTGGGTCTTCAACCATCTGTCCCAGGGAACAATCATTTAGCATATCTAGGAACTTTATCTCTTTATCATGTGCTGAACAACAGTTCACCCAGTCTATGTGAGGGTAATTGAAGTCCCCCATTATAACCAGGCTTCCCTTCTTGGATGCCTCCTTTACAACATTCTCTAACTGCCAGTCTCCCTCAAGAGTTTGGGTCGGAGGCCGATAGTATATGCCTACTGTTAGACCATCCTTGTGGCCTGGTACTCTTACCCACAGAGCTTCTAATGGTGACTCCAAATCACCTAGATATTCCAATTCATACGATTTTATCACTTCTTTGACATACAAGGCCACACCACCTCCCACTTGCCCCTTCCTATCCTTCCTGTACAGTTTGTAGCCTGGGATAACTGTATCCCATTGGTTATCATCCGTCCACCAGGTTTCAGTGATACCAATAATATCAATATTCTTATTTATTGCTAAGTATTCCAGCTCCCCTATTTTGTTCCGGAGGCTTCTAGCATTTGTATACAAGCATTTATATATGCTTTTCTGACACAGTCTTTTGTGTCTAGTTGCATTGTTAGACTGCCTCTTGCATCCTTCTGCTAGAATGCTAGTGACTAGCTCCTTGCTCTGCTCAGTAATTTTTGCATCCTCCTCACTACTCAAGTACACATTTTCCCAAACCGGATGCTGCCCAGCTCCTGTCGGCTTTCCCCCAGTTATCAGTTTAAAAGCTGCTCTGCAGCCTTTTTGATGTTGAGTGCCAGCAATCTGGTCCCATCATGGTTCAAATGCAACCCATCCCTCCTGAACAGATTTGGCTTGTCCCAAAATGTTCTCCAGTTCCTGACAAATCTGAAACCCTCCTCTCGACACCACCGCCTCATCCACGCATTGAGGCTTCTGAGCTCTGCCTGCCTGGTAGGTCCTGCGCGAGGGACAGGCAGCACTTCTGAAAATGCTACCTTGGAAGTCCGGGACTTCAATCTTCTTCCTAACAACCTGAATTTGGCTTCCAGGACAGACCGCTTGGCCTTCCCAACATCATTGGTACCAACATGTACCATGACAACTGGCTCGTTCCCAGTTCTCTCTAACAATCTATCTAGATTTCTTGTGATGTCTGCAACTTTTGCACCTGGCAGGCAAGTCACCATACGGTTATCATGTGCATCACAAATCCATTTCTCTGTATTTCTAATTATTGAATCGCCTAGTACAAGGAGCCTCTCTCCTGCAATCTGTTCATCTACATGCACCTCATCAACCATATTAAGGGAGAGAACCTCAGTTTGTTCCTGTTGTTTATCTTCCTGGACCTCATCAAGTGTGATGAAAGAGAGATCATCAGGTGGAACCAGTTGTTCCTCTGTGTGTTCCTCATCAGGTCGAGCTGCTTGAGGCGCATGGCACGGCCTCGGCCACTGCCTCGCAGTTCCCCAACCTTCGGCCGGTGCGGGTCAGCCCCCAGTGACGAGCTCTACGGCGGTCGTGAGCTCCGACGCCCCCAGCGGGCCGGAACCCCCGGTGGGGGCGGCCCGCGGGGGTGCAGCGTGTGAGTATGCGGTTCAAGCTAGTGCACCTACACACGTGGCCATGTTGGGGGGGGGCTTTCCAAGGGCCTTGGCCTCGCGTGGGTGGTGCGGCGGTACAGCCGCTGATGCCCCACCCGGCGACGACAACTACCACCCAGGGCCCCGTGGTGGGGGGTGTTTCCTACCCTGAGGGGAACGTGTTGGGTGGCTGGGTTGGTCCAAGCCCCTTTTCAGATGCCCGCAGTCTCTGCGGTGCCTGTATCGGCCTTGCCGACAGCCGGGTATTCCTTACTGCTGGGTGACCACTTGCCACAGGCCACCGGAGAGTAAATTTGGCGGGGGGAGTACGTGGATTTATTCTCACTCATAAACAGAGAGCCCACCAAGGAGGAGAGCGCGGGGCAGAAGGGGTAGGATAGTAGCAGGCACATCGTCGCAAGCCAACAAGTATGTGGGCCAACTGGTTGCCGGCCTACCTCATAGGCATGGCGGTGTACCCCTGGGCCCGGCCGGATTTGGTAATTCCGATGGTCCACTATTTGGACAACGTATACCGGCCGATGGTTGACTTTCTGGGCCCATCGTGGTTGGCTTATGATGAGGAATGCCGTAGGCGGATTTCCCCGCGCCCCGAGATTAGGTGGGATGAGCCATGCCAGAGGCGGTGGCTTTTGTACATGACCCCCACGCGCCTTGCTCAGGGGGTTCCAGCCCGCCTGCTGTCCTGGACTTTCTTGTCCAATGGTTCCTACAATGGGGAGAATTGCAAATACAGACAGGAGTGTCCCACATGTGTGGCCCCCATGCGGCCCCTGCCTGTCCCGGGCTCGGAGGGATGCGGGGCAGAGGGAGGGGCGGACAGGGGGCTGGCAAGACTGCCGCAGATGGATCTAGTCCACCGAAGGGCTCCCTCCCCGATTAAGGTGGGCATGTTGGAGCGTTGGCTCACATTGTACCCGAAGGGAGAGGACGCGGGTTATCTCCTTCAGGGTTCTAGGCAGGGGTTCTAGATCCCTTTCTGGGTAATAGGTCCCCTCAGGATGCCCCCAATCTTTGATCCCTTAGGGGGAGGGAGGAGGTGGCTGCTGCCAGCTTTGACAAGAGGGTCTATGCGGGCAGGGTCGTTGGCCCTGTCCCTGCACCCCGTCCCGGGGAGCATATTATTTCAATGATGCCATGCCTTTTGGCTGTTACATTCGGGCTCGGTATTCGAGCGTTTCACCACTTTCCTAGAGTGGGCTTTTGTCCGCAGGTCAGGGTCCCGGTCTGTAGCCCATTCCCTGGATGGTTTTTATTCGGGGCAGAACGGGGCTGGGACACGTGCACACGTCTCCTCAACTCATTTCAGACGCTAATGGAGGAACTCGGTGTCCCTTTAGCGCCCGAAAAGACCGAGGGCCCATCTCCGCAGCTAGTATTCCTGGGGTGGAGAGTGACACGGTAGCGCAGGCTTCTAGGTTGCAGTGAGATAAGGTGTCAAGGCTAGTGGCCCTTATCTCGGACTCGCGGGCCGAGCGCATGGCATCACTGAGGGAACTGCTGGTGCTACATGGTCACCCCAATTTCGCTGGCAGGGTCGTCACTCCGGGCAGGGCATTTGTTCGGCGCTTGTGCGACGCCATGGCAGGATTATCCAGGCCCCACCATAGGGTTAGGCTTACCCGGGATATCAGGGCAGACATGCTTGTCTGGTTGCAGTTCCTGAGGGAGTTCAATGGGGTCTCATTTTGGAGGCGTGACCTCCTGGCTTCCCCTCAATTTCAGATTCAGTCTGATGCCTCGGGATCCCTGGGTTATGGAATGTACTTCAATTGGAAGTGGGCCTATGGTGGGTGGCCACCATCCTGGGCAGGCACGGGTCGCCTGCGTGGTCTCACGTATCTGGAATGTTTCCCTATCCTGGGTGCTTTGATGCTATGGGGCAAGGGGTGGGCCAACTCGGTTGTGCATTTTGGCGTGACAAGGCGGCTGTTGTCCGCATCGTCAATGCACAGAATTCCAAATCGCCCGGGGTTATTGACCTAGTGCGCTAGTTTGTGTCGTGCAGCCTGTGCCTCGACATTCTCTTCAGGGCCAGGCATGTCCCAAGGGTTGATAATGATATTGCTGCTGCTTTGTCCCGTCTGCAGATCTCCCGGTTCCGTGCCTCGGCCCCGGATGCGGAGGAATTTCCCTCGCCACTCCCGGACGAGAGATGGAACGTTGGCAAGGAGAGGTGACCCGGGCGATTGGCCTGTCACTAGCACCATGCATGAGTAAGGCGTATCACCACGCATTTAGTTCTTTCAGAGCATTCTGTACCCAATTTCGACTGCCAGGAACCTGGCCGATCCCAGTGGCCCATGTTCTGCGGTTCATGGTTTACCTGTATGCCCAGGGCCTTGCACCACGCACCATAGCATCTCAGCTGTCAGGGTTGGCTTTTATGGCCAAAGTGGGAGGTCGTGTGGACGGCACCAATGACTTCCGTGTGAGACATGTTTTGGAGGGGTGGGTGCCCGTTCGCGGGTGTTTCCCGGGCGCCCGCCACCCGATTTTCCCAGGGGTTTTTTGCCCGATTGGCCCGGGGCTGGCCTGGCCTCTGTTTTGATAGATGAGGCAGCCCATTTCATGCGGCTACTACGGTGGCCTTTTTGGGGGCGCTCCGCATCGGCGAGCTTGAGATGCTGAATAAGGCGGATGCAAGATTTTCCCAAGGATTTTACCAATTGGCCCGGGGCTGGCCTGGCCTCTGTTTTGATAAATGAGGCAGCCCACTTCATGCGGCTACAATGGTCGCCTTTTTGGAGCGCTCCGCATCAGCGAGCTTGAGATGCTGAATAAGGCGGATGCAAGATTTTTCCAGGGTTTTTTACCCAATTGGCCCGGGGCTGGCCTGGCCTCTGTTTTGATACATGAGGCAGCCCACTTCATGCGGCTACAAAGGTGGCCTTTTTGGAGCGCTCCGCATCAGCGAGCTTGAGATGCTGTATAAGGCGGATGCAAGTCGTAGGGCACTGGAACTCGAAGATGTCTGTGGGGACAATATTGGGCTCAGTTGGGGATACGCTCCTCTAAAGTGAATCAGCACGGCGTAGGCAGTGGAGTAGACTGCTAGGATGTTCCTCGACAGACATCTGTCCGGTTGGTGCCCTACAGGATTTCCGTGCACTGTGTGGCACGCACCATGGCACATTTTTTCTGTCACCAAGGTGGATCTTCTATTACTAAATTTCAATTTGGGGGGTGCCGGGAAGGCACTAGGCAGTGTTGGCCTCTCAAGGGCTCGTTGCGGCACCCATTCGTTCCGGATAGGGGCGGCTTCTGCTGCAGTTGTTTTGGGTACTCCAGGGCTGAAATACGCCGTATGGGAGGGTGGGGGTCACAATGTTTTCAGTTTTGTCTTCGCCCTCCTCCACTGCGAGTACCAGTTTTAGTCACTGCACTGTTTCTCCCCCCCTCCCTTTTTTACTTGACAGACCCTGGGTGTAGTTTTACACCGGTGACAGTATGCCTGGTGGGCCGTAGCCGCATGCACAGGGCAGCACGTTACGCTGCATGGGGCAGCGCGTTACGCTGCGGCGTCAGAGTGGGTACCCGACGGGGACAGGGTGCATCCGCACGTCCCAGGTGCTATGGTAAGCGCGGCATGTTATGGCGGGAACTGTTGCCATCCCTTTTCTACATCAGGGATGCTGGCTCGCCAGATGTCCTGGTTACGTACCTTGGGGGCGATGGTTTGGGGCGGGTCACTGGCCTATCGCGGAAACTTGCGGTTCGCAGTGACCTGCCCTACTCACATTATGTGTGGCTTGCCACATCCCTCAATTGGTCGGACACGATACCGCGGTATGCTTACAGGGGGGCGTTTGGCCTCAGGGCTCTGACTGAGCCGACGCTCCGTGAACGGGGCTATTGCCCGGTTCCTTTTGACAAGGGCGGGGGATGCGCCATTAGCCTCCCTGCCATCAGTCTGCAAATTTACGAGCTTTACTCAGGGGATGGGGCCCATCTGTCGCAGGGAGGTATGGACCTCTGGATTAGTGGACTGGCGAGCAGGCCTGTCGACCGAGCTGACGGTCTGGGGGGGGGGGGCGGTGAGCCTTTTTGGAAGCCTCCCCGTGTGGCGGGTATCACTGGTAAGGTAAACATTATGACCCACAGGTATCCGGCAGGTTCGCAATTGACTGGACAACAATAGACAGGCATAAGTTGATTAAACGTTGTCCGGTCAACGACGAACTAGGCGACGGGGTGATGGCGATAGCTAGCCAGCATGCATCACCCCGTGATTCCACGGATACGCGTCAGAGGGTGGGGTCATTAGTTAGATATTGACTACGGTCAACAATTTGTTTGTTGTCAACAAACAAATTGATACAAATTGATACATTGTAACCAATTGCCGTTGGCAATTTTGGGGTGGTACCTTACCAGTGTTACTTCGGCCTGCTTGCCTTAAGAATTATGATTGGTCGTTTTACCAATAGAAATTTATAATTCGGACTAGGGCATGAATCAATAAATGTGGCCCAATGCCGTTATCCACTTTTACCAGTGTCGGAGTCCTTTATTGGGGGGTGCGCCTGCAATGCAAGCGCGGCGCCAAAATGGCCACCGCGCCCTTTGCGGGCCCCCCCATAGGACGAAGGCATCCGGGTAGTTAGGGGCGTGGCCAGCTCCCTTATAAAAGGGGTGGCCATGAGGCAGCCGAGCTGCCATTTTGCAAAGCGACGGAGCGGAGAAGTTTTTCCCCTCCACCCCCTCCCTAGTTAACAGTGTGATATTTTGGTCGCTTCGGGGCCGGGTGGGAATTTTTGGCTGGGACCCACTATTGGCTTTCGGGTCCTGGTTTTTTCGCCCATCCCACACTGTTGCTATGGTTTGATATAGGGGTTTCTGTGATGCTGTTGACTTTGGTCACATGGGCGGGTATCACTGGTAAGGTAAACATTATGACCCACAGGTATCCGGCAGGTTCGCAATTGACTGGACAACAATAGACAGGCATAAGTTGATTAAACGTTGTCCGGTCAACGACGAACTAGGCGACGGGGTGATGGCGATAGCTAGCCAGCATGCATCACCCCGTGATTCCACGGATACGCGTCAGAGGGTGGGGTCATTAGTTAGATATTGACTACGGTCAACAATTTGTTTGTTGTCAACAAACAAATTGATACAAATTGATACATTGTAACCAACTGCCGTTGGCAATTTTGGGGTGGTACCTTACCAGTGTTACTTCGGCCTGCTTGCCTTAAGAATTATGATTGGTCGTTTTACCAATAGAAATTTATAATTCGGACTAGGGCATGAATCAATAAATGTGGCCCAATGCCGTTATCCACTTTTACCAGTGTCGGAGTCCTTTATTGGGGGGTGCGCCTGCAAAGTTGCCCATCTTTCCATAAATCAATCAATTCTGAAGTTCAAAATTATCTAGCTACACTACTATATGTTGTTGTAAGGAGTAAAAATAAGTTGTAAGCAAAACTTTAGTTGATCAACTCTGAAATACTAAATAGAGGCAAAACACTAGATGTCTCATAGGTACATTAAAGGCTCTTCCAGCAATATATGGGGGAGGGGAATACCAGGAAAGCAGAAATTAGTCTCATTTAGGCTGATAATCCAATGCTGACATTTACGAAAAAGCCAAGGTTATATCTAGTTGGCAATGTATATAGACACCTGGGGGTGGCTATTATGAAGCAAAGGGGTCACCTCCCCAGATACATTTCACTGTAACTGAGAATTGGACAATACCAGGTACAAGCAGGTGTCAAGTTATAGACATAATAAAGCTAGTGGCTTAAAGACTCAAGAAATGTGGCTAACATCTGTGGCAGAGACTGGGGCTACAAAGTGATGAGTAATTCAGTAAACTACCTTGTGGAATAACCATCAATGCTAGAAGAGAAACACAGTTTGAAATAAATTTTCTGAATTACAATCCCACTTTTTCAATTTAGAATGCATTTTAATGCACATTTACACATTTTAAAGAAATACGTATGAATGTGCTAAACCACATTCTTTAACATCCTGATCTTGTTCTCAGAGTTCTAATGAGCAAGGCTAGTAAAGGTAAAGGTCGCCCTTGCTCAAAAGCCAGTAGTATCTGACTCTAGGGTTCAGTGCTCATCTCTGTTTGTAGCCAAAAAGCCAGCATTATCTGCGTTTGCAGACATTTCTGTGGACTTGTGGCAGGCATGGCTAAACATTGGAGTGCACGGAATGCTGTTTATATTCCCACCAAAGTGGTACCTATTTATCTACTTACAATTTCTTGCTTTCAAACTGCTAGGTTGGAAAAAGCTGGGAGCTTATCAAAGAAAGCACCGACCTTCCGGTCATCAAGTTCAGTGTCTTAACCACTAAGCCACCGCAGTCCACTATGAGCAAGGTTATATACATTAAAAATGAGTTAAATTTTGGTTGTAAGCACACAACCAAATTCTAATTTTTCACTGTACTTAGAATTTGTTTTGATGTGTTATTTTCTACAAATGGCTCTGCTTTGAATGAATTGTACAAGTGCACTTGCAAAGATGTCTGCTTTAGACAGCCCTCCGTTTTGAGGAAAAAATGGAAGACAGACCACTTTCTAGAATTTTCTCTATTTCAAGGTCTGCTCAGTCCAAGTCTTGTTTAAAGATACTTTCTTGTTCAGGGAATGAAGAAGCATACAAATGAAGTAGTGAATTTCAGCTCTTTATTAGTGGGGTTTGAACACAGTTTGGATGGGGCAAAACTTGGACTTATATCTATACCTATAAAATGGTGCGTTAACCATTGGAATGTGACAAAGGATGTTGCACCAGGCCCCACTAGCCTGTAATGGGCCTCCGTTCACTCGCCTGAATGGGGTTCGCAGGTAACTGTCGGGTTGAAATTTTCGACCCGGGGACAGGAGCCCCCCAGTCGCAAACAAAAAAAGGGAACTTCAATTTCCAACGTTCCTTTCGCCATGCCGCGCCAGAGCCAATCAAGCTGAGATGCGTGAGAAAATTGAACGTATGAAAATGCGGCGCAGCCAATCAAAATGAAGCTGCAGGAAAAAAACCGCCGCACAAACCGAAAACACAAACGGCAAACTACAATCCCCAGCATCCTGCGCCCCATGAGCGTGCAGAACGCTGAAGAAGCCGGCATGTGAAAAATAAAAACACAAACCCACACCGTGAGCGCAAGTCCGCTGCAGGCGGATGCAGCACCCCGAAAACACCCAAACCCCGAAAACACAAAAACCCCGACACCACGCAAACCCCGACACCACTAAACCACGCAAACCCGCCGGCCTTCTTGCACAGAGCTACAGGGAAGAGAGGGACACCCTCTCCCCCACACTGCCCCACCGAAGACACAGCGAGCCCAGCGAGACAAACTCACTGGGAAAAAATCCAAACACCCCCCAACCGCTGCAAAAATCGCCGTGGCAGCGGCAACCAAAAACAAAACAAAAAAAGGCCAGCAAGCAAACCCCCACCCCCAAACACACAAACCCCAACCCAGCCCGGGCCACGGCAATGCCCTCCCCCAAACGCCGCATGAAGCGGCGAAGCAAACCCCCACCTCACAAACACACACACCGCAACCCAGCCTGGGCCATGGCAATACCCCCCCTAAACGCCGCATGAAGCGTCAATGGTATTTCCGCAGTCCAGCCATCAAGACTGGCCCACGAAAATACCCAAAACACAAGTCAAAAACAGACACGTAAAAATGCAAAAACATTAAAAAAAACCAAAAACATTCAAAAACACACACACAGAAACCCCCACCCCAAACCCTAAACACACACAGAATGCCCCCCCCCAACCCAAAACAACCCCCTTAAAAAAACCCAGAGAGAGCTTACTATTAGACGTCTTGCCTCAATGACAACCGGAACTGAAATGAAGATAGGAAGAGACTCACCAGAAGAAGCAATACACAAAAATTGCTCAACACCACCACCCAGTGTCCAAAGAAGAAAAAACATCCAAAATATTTCCAAAAATTCAATTAATCCCAAAAATTAGGGTAATCAATTCCAAAACATTCAAAAATATCCAAAGAAATCAAAAATAATTCACAAATAAATAAATAAGTTTTCAATAAAAAAGAAAACATATAAACACAGTAAAAAACCTTGAGTTTAATAAAACATATATTTACACATTTTAAAAATTATTATCCAAAGTACAACTATTTACAAAAATTCACAAAGTAACACATTCTTTTTTTAAATAAATAATTTAAAAAAATAACATCCTGTCCTCTTTTTAAAATCCAAAAAAACAAAAATAACAACACAGTTTAAAACAGTCCGTGTGTATAAATAAACATTTTCACAAACACAAATAACAGACTAACCTCATTTCCATAAACAAAAAACAAAAACCTTCCAAAACCACTTTAAATAGCCCGGCACCGCTGGTCAAAATCTGATAGTACACTATAAACAGTAACAGTAACAATAATACAACTGAGTGTGCACATTTTCGATCCACTTATTTGCATAAGAATAAATACATGAGGAAATATACATTCTGCTCCTGTCAGAAAACACAGTTAACATACATAACATTCTTCTCCCCCTAGGTAAAAACAAAATTCTTTAACCAGGATGGCGGTCTAGTTTCCCTTCTGGGTCGCACGCTTGGCTGAGCTGGCTCAGGGGCTCATAGGATGGGTGACCCGACTGGAGTGAGGGATTGACTAGAGGGGAAGAATTGTAAACCCAAATTAAAGCCCCGTTTGTCAGATGGAGGAGCAGGGGATCACTCAAAACCAAAATCTAATTCTGTGGATGAATAAGACAACTCAGGGTCCCTCCTGTGTGTACTAAGAGTGGAGGGCGACTCCAAACAAAATTGGTCATCATCAATAAAGGAATCCAGAGTGCTAGGCTGGGACAGTGTAGGGGTACACCTGGCCGGAATAGGGGAGTATTCCACAATTTCCCCTTGAAATTGGTTCCTAGAAGACACTTCTGAGTCAATGTTGACTGGCTGATGACTATTATCTCTGCCCCCTGGGTTTAAATGGGTGGGGGCCAACCCTAGCATTGAGTGTCTGTATTTGTCTTGTGGGTCCAGTACTCTGGGTCTCAATTGATCCATGTGCCTCCTCCAGATCAGACTAGTGGCTGTTTTGATTCTGTAAGAAACAGGACCAGTCTGATCAATGACAAACCCAGGCACCCACGTAGGGCCACCAGCTGCATAATTGCGGCAATGTACAGGGTCTCTGGACGAGAAACCCTTCTGGTGTTGGATTGCTATATTTGTGCCTTTGGCCTCTACCCTAGAGGGATCCAATCTGTCCAACAAGGATGACAGTTTTCTTCGCTGGAGCATTTCAGCAGGGGACAGCCCTGAGGCAAGGGGGGTGAGTCTATATGTGAAAAGAAACTAGCATAACTGGAGCTCCAAATCCCCTTCACCCATATGCCAAAGCACGTCTTTAGTTGTGCGCACCTGCCGCTCTACCTGGCCATTGGTGGCTGGGTGGAATGGGGCGGCAGTGATGTGCCTAATTGCATTCCTTTCCATGAAGGATTGGAATTCTGCAGATGTGAACATGGACGCATTGTTAGGCACCAGCACATCTGGAAGTCCAAATGCTGCAAACAGCCTTCTTAGGTGCATTATCGTGGTGGCTGAAGTGGTCCTAGGCACCCTAATCACTTCCAGCCACTTAGAGAATGAATGCACAACCAGCAAAATTAGGGCACCCCCCTAAATGGACCTGCAAAATCTATGTGCAACCTGGACCACAGGCCCCTAGCAGAATCCCATTCCCGAGAGGGAAGGTGGGATTGCTCTGTGTGAGAGGATTGACAGCTGGCACAAGTGCTGACCATTTGCTCTATGTCTTGGTCCAGTTGAGGCCACCAAAAGTAGCTATGGGCAAGGGCTTTGGAATGGAAAATTCCCAGGTGACTTGTGTGAAGTAGATGTAAAACCTTTTTCCTGAGAGTGACATGAATGACCACCCACTGGCCCCATAGAAGGCAACCTAGTTCCACTGACAGTTCCAAACGCTTGTGGTGGAATGTTCTGAATTCCTTGGCTAGAGGAGAGACAGGCCAGCCTTTTTGTACCCAAGACATTACTTTAGTCAATATTACATCCTTGGCCGTAGCCTTGGCTATATCTGAGGGGATGACTGGGGGTGAGTTGAAAGCCTCAATCATGAAGACCTGGTGGTCGCTTTCGACCTCACAATCAGCTTCTCTGATCCCTGGGAGAACGTGACAGGGCATCAGCGTGACTGATGTTCTCGCTGGGCCTAAATCGTATGCATTTAGGAAAATTGCCTAACACAACATCCTTGGGGACAGAATTTGAGGCATTGGATTCCCGTTCACAAAGATTCTAAGGAGGGGCTTGTGGTCAGTTATGATGGTCAGTTACCATAAAGGTAATCATGGAATTTCTTAGTGCCAGCCACAATTGCCAATGCCTCCTGTCTGTCTGAACGTAATTTTTCTCAGGCTTTGAGAGTGACCGGGAACAGAATGCTACGGGGGCTTCCCTCCCGTCATTTAGTCCATGACATAACACAGCTCCCACCCCCACAGGGGATGCATCACACAAGTACAACTTCCTTGTTATACTCAAAATGAGTTAATACAGCATCCGAAGATAGCAGCCTTTTAAGTTCTAGGAACGCTTTCTCCTGGCAATGGCCTCAGTGCCAAACAGTATCTTTCTTAAGAAGCTGATGTAATGGTTCGGCAACTGAGGCTTTGCAATGGAGAAAAGCGTGATAGAAGTTTAACAATCCTAGAAATAATTGCAATTCGGATTTTCATTTTGGCCTGGGTGCATTTCGCACAGCCGCCACCTTGGAGTCAGAGGGCATGATACCTTGGGGTGTAATTTGGTACCCCAGGAACTCCACTTACTATGTCAAAAACACACATTTGTCTCTTCTGAGACATAGACCGGCCCTCTCGAAACGTGAAAGCCTGGCCGCTAGTTCGACGATATACTTAGCGGAGATCAGGACATCGTCAAAATATGGCAGCACATTGGGCAAACCTTTTAAAATACGTTCTACAAGAGATTCAAATATTCCGGGGGCTGCATTCACCCCGAATTGTAGTGTAGTTACCTTAAATGCCCCCCCCCCTATGTGTTACTATGGTCTGGGCTATGGCAGCAGCAGGAGAAACAGTCAATTGCTGGTAAGCCTGGGCAAGGTCAAGTTTTGCGAAGCAATTTCCTCCATGCAAGGAGGCAAGAAGGTGGCTTACGACGGGCAAAGGATATGCTTTCAGGCGAATAGCTTTATTGATGGTACAATTGTAGTCAGCGCATATCCTGACCTCTCTGTTACTTTTCAAAGCATTCACTATTAGTGTCTCCCACTCTGCGGAGTCCACTGGCACTAGGATGCCCTGCCTCACCAGTTTGTCCAGCTCGGCTTCTATCTTCTCCTTTAAAGCAAAGGGTACCCGGCATGGCTTCATCCGGATGGGCCGGACGGTTGGGTCAAGCTCAAAGTCCACAAAGGGGTCCTTTGTATAATCCTAAACCCTTTTTGAACACCTCAGGATGTGCAGCACAAATGTCCCGGATTAGGTCAGCGTCTATTGCATGAATGCCAGAAAGCCGGATTCCCAGGGGCCTAAACCATTGGGTCCCAATAAGACAGTTAGTGCCCTGCTTAACTACAACCAATGGCAAGGAGGTGCAAATGTTTTTGAATTTGACCAAGACATTTCCCACCCCCAGGACCGGAATCTGGCAACCTTGCACATCCTGGAGGGAAGTTTTAAAAGATTTGAGCTTGGGCCGAGAGGCAGCGGGAATTATCAAAAACTCCTGCTGTGGAATTATGGAAAAGGTAGTACCTGAATCCACTTCCATCTTGAAGGGGATGTCCTGCAGGCTCAGATCTGCGAAGAAACGCTCGCTGACGATGCCCACTTGGCACGGCTCAGGCTCTGGTGACACTTTGGTGAGGGACGTTTTGTGGTGATGACTCTTCTTGGACTCAGGTGCTGGAGTTCTTTGCTTTGACTGTTGACATACTTTAGCAATGTGCCCTCATCGCCTGCAGTTGTGGCATTCTGCGGTACGGAAGGGGCACTTCCTGCGGTCATGCCGGGCTCCGCAGTCATCACACTTGCATAGGAATTTCTTCTCCCGATCGTCATGGTGCTCTCGGTGCTTTTGTCAGAGCACTCGGACTTCTCCCTCTCCGATGAAGAGGTGGAACCAGGCGAAGCTGAGGAGGATGAAGATGAATTTTGCTGAGCTTGCACAGCTGAGTCGGTGGCACTGGTTGTGGAGTGGCGATGCCAGAAAAGCTTGATGCCGGACCGTGTATATCCACGTACATCCACATCCCTTGGAAGAACGAGGTGGGTTGCCAGCTCAAGCATCTCAGAACCGCATTGAGTGAGGAAACAGGAGCGCTTCTGGTCTTTGTCGGTGATTTTCTGCGAGGCCATTGCGTGACGGAATTGGTGTTCGTATGTTGCCCATTTCTCTGGACGCGCTGGGTCAAATGGGCCGATGTTGCTGCCGTGTGGGGACGCCATCCCATCCTCGTCACCAGTTTCATGTTCAGGGAATGAAGAAGCAGACGAATGAAGTAGTGAAATTCAATGCTTTATTAGAGGGGTTTGAACACAGTTTGGATGGGGCAAAACTGCATAAGAATAGATACATGAGAAAAGATACATTCCGCTCCTGTCAGAAAACACAGTTAACATACATAACAGATACAGAATCATAAAAAGGCAGGATTAGAGGCTCTGATATTGCCTGTCAGCAGTTAGTATCTGTAGATCAGACTCAGCAGGTTAAGCAAGTCACGTGGGCAGCCTTCCTTCCTCATGTGGGAAATACTGTAATTCTGCTGAAATTATAAAAATAAATCATGTCTCACTTGGCACTTATATGTGTGTGTTATGTGCTGTCAAATTGGAACTGTACTATAGTTGCCCTAACAGGGCTTTCCAAATAAGTGAGTTATTTTAAGAAGTTTTACCCACCTTCCCCACTATGAGTTTCCATTGTCGCGTGAGTCCTTGTTTGTCATTCTTTCCACTTCAACACATTAGCATATGTAACTTCATGCATATTAGTGTCTTTTTAAACTCTTCTGGTCTGATGACACATGATCTATTTTGGATGAGGTGTGAGTGGCCACCCTACTTCCAAATGTGGCACAGTGGCTAAGCCTCAGTACTGCAGCCAAAGCTCTGCTCACAATCTGAGCTTGATCCTGACAGGTTCAAGATTTACTTAGCTTTCCATCATTCCAAAATGGGTAAAATGAGTACCCAGATTGTTGGGGCAAAATGCTAACTACCTTATGACTGACTCTAAGTGCTTTGGGTATAAGTATAATTATTATTACTATTATCCATGGATCAGTTGTCCGAATCATTTTCTCAGCTCTACAATCTGAGTGCCTGTCTTCTCCTGATTACAGATCCATCCAGATAATGTGACATTTGCCATCTGCCATATCTCTGTGATTTTCTAGTATTAACTTGGAAAGCACACTTGATAATTGGCATAATGACAAACAAGGGGAGATGAATTCATAGGATCATCTTTCATAAACTGAAAACCTCATTTTCAGGGGACCCAAGATTGTTCATCTGACATATGACAGATAAATTAATATTATGATGGAAAACACATGATATATTGTGGGTGTATGTGATACTGCAGTGGCTTGACTTTTATTACAGTTTGGGTTTGTACGTTGCCCTGAATATCAATTAAACAGTACTGAGAGTAGATAGTAATTTATAAATAGATTAAAGTTTAATCATTAATCATAAAAGAACCAACCAAACAAAGCCCATTAGATTTCAACTAGCATGAGGAACCCGAGACTCTTTGGATATTGCTGGACTGCAATTCCCATCATTCTTTACTATATTGGCCTGAACCAATGGAAGCCAACAATATCTGGAGACACATCCTCCATACCTGACTAATCCATTGCTTCTAAAATTAACCTGGAGAATTATGAAATAATGACATAATGGAGAACAAAAAATATTTTTAGAAGTTGTGAGTGAGTCCTTTTTGAAGACCAGGATTTTGATGGTTTTGAGCAGGCAAAGGAGCTGTGCTATATAGTTTTAACCATTAGTTTAAAGACCACCTTGAAATATCTGGATTCATTAGACACCACAGTATTGAAATTCAAAGAATGCCATCCCAGGATAATACATTTCTTAACGGTAATGAGGACTATTTTTAAAAAAAAGAAACTCAGGACTACAATTGTGGAATCCCTGGAAACTTAAGCTAAGATTCCTCCTTGTCAGAAGCAGTTACTATCAGAGAGAGACTTTTAGGCTTTTCCTCTTTATGGCAGGGTATTTATCAAAGTACTGACAAAGTATTGTTATTGTCGTTGTATTATATTTTTTTAGGGCACTTGTTCCAAGGACAAGAACCAAATAAAGGAACTGTAGGTATGGAAGATGTCTGTATATAACAGTTGGAGCTTTGCTCACTATTTTAATTTACTCAATCCTCAAATATTTGAAGGAATGATATAGGTCACCCCCTGTATCCACAGGGTATACATTCCAAGTCCTTCTGCAGATGCCTGAAACTTCAGAATGCAGCAAACCTTGTATTATAGCATGTATGCCTGAGTCATACAAGCAGGAGGTAGAGTGGAAATGTCTCCATCAGTCTTCCTGTGAACTCAAGTAATGGCTCTGTTAGATACAGTGTTCACTAAAACATTTGTTTCTTGTCAAAGTTACATTGTAGATAGTGGCCTCTAGTGGGCAACTCTGGTAATGTGTTTTAAAAATACATATACAGTAATACCTCATACAAAATCCACTTCATACAACATCAGATTCATACAACTTCGCCTAATTCCTTGAAAAAAGTGGCCTCATACAAAGTCGTGCGACTTTGTATGAGGCATTGGGGTTTTCCCAAGTTGCATTGTGCCTGGTCAGTATAAAAGGCAGGACACATGCGTGCATTGCTCTTGTGGGTTTTACATGAGGTGAAGACTGTTTAGGAGTGGTTTTGAGCACAATTTTGGATTTTTTGAATTTTTTTGTCAGAATTTTTAGACACATTCCTCCGATTTTTGCAGCATTCTTCAGGTTCTTGGACAATCAGGGTTGTTTGACATGTTTTTGTAATGTTTTGAGCCTTTAGACAATGATTTCTTAAAGTTCTGTAAGTTTCCTGTCTGTTTCCTTGACTTTGCCCTGAAGTCTGTGCTGTTACAGTACAATGTATCTCTATGGAAATGACGTTGTACGAGGCATCGTGGCAAGGATTTGGATGTTGTATGAGGCATCGCGGCTAGGATTTTGCATGCCTCATACAAAGTCCAAATCCGTATAACGTCCAAGTTTGGACGTTGTATGAGGTATCACTGTACAGTAAAACCACAAGATACGAAATTAATTCATTCCTCAAGGTTTTTTTTGTATTTTGAAAAATTTGTATCTCAAAATGTGGTTTCCCATAGAAATGCATTGAAAAGCAAAAAAATCATTCTAGAGCTCAGAAAAAAAGCAAAATACAAACAAAGAAACCCATTATTTTTTTCTGTTCAAAACTCTTCATAAAGTGCACTCTGGAATTTTTTGTTGCATTGTTTCCACTTTATAAAGAGATCTGAACAGATAAAAGATGTTTATTTGGGTTTTTCTGAGCTTAGGAACTTATTATTTTGGTTTTCAATGCATATTTGGCACATTTCCATCAGAGCTCTCTAGTGGCCAGCTCTGGTAATTGCTGGCTCAGTATCTAACTATCAGCTGTTAAGGGCAGGGGAATTTTCAGCACTTCCTAGTTGTGGGGAAAGCTTCTGGTGGTGCAAAAACACAATGAAAAATTCCAAAAATGGAGTGGAAATGCTCCTAATATCCTCCCACAAATATAGGAAGTGTCAGAAGACACAAAAATATTTTCACATCTTAAATAATTCATATCTCAAAGCAATTTTTCTGAGATTTCCTTTCGTATTGTGAGTTTTTTTGTAGGACAAGCTGTTCATAACTCGAGGTTTTAGTGTATGGTATTGTTATGGCCCCCCTCTGCTGTTGCTGGCACAGCGTGGGTTAATTGCATGAAGCAGCAAGGGAGAGAAACAGAGCATGGATCAAATAGTCAAGTTCAATTACCAGCTCAATCAAGTCGGAAGGATAATCCAAGGAGCGTCGTCAGAATACAGACTGAGATCAGAGTACAGGGTCATTAAGTAGTCAGAGTATACAGAACAAAGAAACACAGCACTGGAGGATCATGTCTTGTTCTGACAAAAGCCTTAGCTGCTGTGGTTGGTTCCTTAAGAGTCCTCTCTCTCTGGTCTCACAGCTGGAAGCTGTCTTTGTATACGCATACTTCTCTCCTTCGCACATGTAGCCTGTGTCTCAGCTGAAAGCGACATCTCTCCGAAGTACTTGGCTCCACCTTCTCATGCTCACTGACATATGGAGCCTTGGTGTGGGCTGGCTGAGCTGCTGTCACTTCCTGGTCTCTTTGATCAGCTTCATCCTGATCAGACAGTTCTGATCTGACAGCAGGCTGGGGAGTTGACTCTTCCTCCCTGAATTCAGTGTCCAAGGCCATCATAGGTATATTAAGAATTTTAAGTTTTTTACTGAATATGTCTGGCCCATTGATAAGTGAAATCATTAACACCTGACCAATGGAAATGAGGGACAAACTCTACAAAGTAAGAGTAGCAGGATATCCTGTTTTGTCCATCACCAAGCCTAGTATTGCCTGCTCTGTGTGGCAGTAGTTCTTTTGGTTCTCAGAGGTAAATATGCTTACATGTTACTATTGAATTTTGGATCTGGAGGGAAGCAGCAGTAATGTCTCTTTCTTGCTTGTCATTTGGCTTATTTTTTAAATTTAAACTAGTTTTATAGATTTATAATACTAAATTATTTAAAGCCTTTTAAAGAGACTTAACATCAAGAAAACCAAGATAATGGCAATAGGCCCTATCAGTCCCTGGAAAATAGATGGGGAAGAAGTAGAAACAGTGACAGACTTTACATTCTTAGGATCCAAGATCACCATAGATGGTGATTGCAGTCATGAAATAAAAAGGTGAATTATTCTTGGGAAGCAAGTTATAAGAAACCTGGGGAACATAGTTAAACGTAGAGACATCACCTTACAAACAAAAGTCCGCATAGTCAAAGCAATGGTATTTCCGGCAGTAATGTATGGTTGTGAGATCTGGACCATAAGGAAAGCTGAGCACAGAACAACAGATGCCTTTGAGATGTGGTGCTAGAGGAGAGTTTTGAGAGTACCCTAGACAGCAAAGAGAACAAATAGGTCAATTTTAAAAGAAATCAACCCTAACTGCTCCTTAGAAGGTCAAATATTAAAGAGGAAGTTAAAGTACTTTAGACATCAAATGAGAAGAGAGGATTCACTTGAGAAAGTCTTGATGCTGGGAAAGATTGAGGGCAAAAGAAGAAGGGTGCAGCAGAGAATGAAATGGCTAGATGGCATTGTTGATGCAATGGACACAAAGCTGGGTGGGCTGAGGAGGAGGATGGAGGTTAGGGGTGCCTGGCATGCGGTGGTCCATGGGGTTGCGAAGGGTTGGAATTGACTGTGTGACTGAACAAAAAAAAGAGAGGAGTGCTGTAGATAACAGAAGATAGAGACAACACTTAGAAATCTCAATGTTGGAGAACACTGTCTTAGAGGGAAAGAGTTCTCATATACAGGTACAGTAAATGAGGAGAAGGCTAATGTTATCTTGGAGGATAAATCATTAGTCAACTGCAAGGACCAGCAAATGGCCTCATTGCTATCATTTTTGAGTAACTCATGTCTCAGTGGGCTTGGAGTTATCTGAAATCATTAGATCCACCAGAGCAACCAGGAGTTGCTCATGGACTGCACACAAAATTTTTCACCATAAGGAGATTTGTATTGCCGATAATAATAATTTCATGTCAGAGATTACTCTGGGTTGAAAGGATTTTTGCTGGAGAAACTCTGCTCAGGGGATGCCTGAATGAGGTTCATTTCATGTCCCCAAGTGCAGCCCTCAGACCTGACCTTCCAAGCTCAGCATTTAAATCAATAAGCCACTGGAAGAGCTGGTGTATTGTTGATGAGTGATTGTTATTTGGGTGATTGTTATTTGGATGCCATTTGGACATATGAAGATATTGCTTCTGATCTGAAGAAAGATTTACTTGACCACCTATTCAAGAATGAAATTTTGTTTTTAATTCTTCCTTCCTTGTTACAATTATAGAGAAGTATTTGTCATCATGTGGTATCTGATCGAACTGTACTTGGGACTTTCTGCATGCCAAGCATGAGCTGTAGTCTTTCTCCTAAACAAACAAGGGTAGGCACAGACCTAGAAGGATGTACCAAAATGCAAGGATGTACCATTGGATATCAAAATGAAGATTATCCATTTGGTGGGATTCCCATATTATAGTGATCCTAATAGGGGTTTCAAGGTAAGTGAGCTATTTTAAGAAGTGGATTTACCAGTTACACACACACAAATAGATCCCAGTGTGTTTCCATGGCCTAGTGAGCTTTCCTGAGTCCCAACCCAACATCTTATCTATTGCACCATGCTCAATATCTATAAATAAATGCTGCATTATGGACAGCCAGGAAACCAGTTAGGATGAGGTCTAAATGCATTGTTGCATGAAGTGAAAGCAATTCTCAATCTTATGTACAGAAACTTGCAATTTACTTTGTTCCTTGGAATGCAACATTGCCCCTTATGACACCTGACAGGTAAGGGGGTATAGGATAGATCTATAGGATGCAATGTAAGCACCATCAGCCCAGTTGAGGAGTTCAAAGGGGAAAGGTGGCATCTCTCTCTTGCACCTGGGCAAAAGGAATTTAGTTTCCATGTGGATCTCTGTCATGGGGAGAAGGACTTGTGGTTTAATTGGGAAAGGTTCACATCTTATTCCGAAATTGGAGGTTGAAGCACCCACCCACCTCTTCCTTTGTTGAGAACATGGGTTGCCTGTGCTGCCTTTACTGCGCAAAACAGGCAGTGCATGAGAGTGAAAATTATAAGTTGTCCGAAAACTCAGCAAGCTTTTCCTAATCGTCTGACATTATAGGTAATTCTTGAACATATCCAGCCAGTTTAGCAGAGGGAAGCCCTCATCTCAGAAATACTGATCATATCATCACTTGTAGCATGGGAAGGAGAATCCAGTGAAGGCTATTTTGTGTGTACAGTTTCTGCATTCAAGAAGGTCAGGGTTGCACCAACAATTTAATTAGACATATTATGACTGTTACTCCTAGTGCTCATCCAGGTGTCTGGAGAGCATTAATCATAACAGAGTTAGGTATAAGATCAAGGTTATGTTTTGCTGAAACTGGGGATAATACAGGAAAAAAGAGGGAAGATATAACACCCACATGGATACAAAATTGAACTGGGTTACCCTAATGAGAGCCAAGATTTCAGAGATAATTCTCCAGTAGTTAGCACTCTTCACACCTACCAGTCCCAGTTAGAAAGGACTCAGTCTATACAGAAGTTAGGAGAAGGGCCTTATTGGCAGGTGATGCTATCTGTCAGTCACATTAGGGGATGGGCACCCTGATACTATTAGGTTGCAGTGGTAACATAGTACAGTTGCCTTATATGAGGTTGATTTGTTCATCCATTTATCTAATTTATGACAGCACTAATTGGCAGCAGCTGTCCAGGGTTTCAGGCAGGATTCTTCCCTAGTTTATCTGGAGATGTCAGGGACAGGCTCTGGACCCTTCTGTATAGTGTACTATGTTGCCATTGACCCACCTGTTGCTACTTAGAAACTGGCAACACTAGGGGGCAAGTTCCTCCATTATGATATATGCTAACAATGGTATCTTCTGTGTCTCAAAGTAAATAAAGTTAATAATGCTGCCAGTACCCTATGTGGCATCTGATGGGAAAAGAAACACTGCTGAGTGCCCCAGTGGTTAAGAAGCTCGCCTTGTTAGCTGGAAGGCTGGCAAACTGGCAGTTCAGGACCCAGGTACTGCATGACAGTTTGAGTGCCCATCTCTGTCCCAGCTCTTGGGGACAGGATAGGAGCCTCATTCAGGCATCTCCTGAGCGGAGTTTCTCCAGAAAAAAATCCTTTCAACCCAGAATAATTTCTGACACAAAATTATTATTATTGGAAACATTGTTCACAATTCAAAATGAGTGTTTATGTTTATTTGATTTGTATGTCGCCCTACTCAGCACACGCAAACTCAGGGTGGCTCACAACACATCAAACAAAATACAGTATAGCAAAATCAAAATGCAAGATGCAGTAGCAAATACAATGTAGCAAAAACAAAATACACAATATGGCAAAGACAAAATACAATATAGCAAAGGACAGGTCAAAATTACAAATAACATATCATATACCATACCACACCTGTCAATCCGGGACCTGCGCAGAACGGTTCTGCACAGGTCGCTTTTTACGCATGCATAAAAGCCTTCTATGCATGCATAAAAGCGACTTGCACAGAACCATTCTGCGCAGCTCACTTCTATGCATGCATAGAAGGCTTTTACGCATGCGTAGAAGGCTTCTACGATCCCCTTCTGCACAGAAGCCTTCTACGCATGTGTAGAAGGGTTCTACACATGCATAAAAGCCTTCTATGCATGCATAGAAGTGAGCTGCGCAGAAGGGATGCACAGTAATGCCTTCCCCCCTGCTGCCAAATTCCAGGGTTTCGGCAGCTCCGGGCAGGAAATGGCAAAAATTGGCGCCAAAAAACAGGAAATCCTGGCCAATCTGGGAAAGTTGATAGGTATGTATCATACACATAATATCAGATATGCAGTATCAATCAAACAATGTGCCAGGAAAAAAGCAAAAGACACCACAAGAAAAACTCCGACCCAGCCACCTCCTTCCAAGCCAACGGCCGAAGGAAAGTCCGGCAGAGTCCTCATCTCCCTCAAGGCAGGGGAGAGGCTGAAAGAGGAAAGTCTGGTGGCAACGCTAGCGATAATTTGGTGCGATAATTGGTGGTGGCTGTGTGTCTTTCTATGCCAAACTAATGGATCATCTACCAGTTAATTGATTGTCCAGTCCAAATCAGGTTTAAAGATGAAGAACCATAAGAAGAGCATGGAGGATTTTGAGGGTACCTAATACTCTGAACTGCAGACCCTACATGACAACAATTACTTAGTCACAGTCTTTTCCATTGTATTTTTGAACCACAATTGGGTATGCCCTGGGCAATGGCAACCTTGTGCTAGCCAATCTTTCTCACACTAAAAGGAATTAAGAATGAATTCACCAAAAGGTGGCTTCATTTTGGCAGTTTCATGTCTGGCCTAGATATGGAAGAAGAACAGTCTTTTCCATTATGATGAGATATATTGTATTTCTGTTTCAGTTACTTTATGTTTAGTATTTACAATTTGGATCTCTATATATAAATTGACTAGAACTGGCCCAGACATTGGAAAGAATGAGGCAACTATATTATTATATGGCTGCTGGGGAGCAATAGTAACAGTCCTTAGACAAAAGTGGTCAATCAGCAAGCAAGCAAGCAATTGCAATCCAACTCTGGATTCTCAGCAACTGACTTTGGGAGGCATACAGCCTCTGACACTAGAGCTAAATAATGAAGGCATACTGACTTGTAGGTATAGATGCCCTCATTCTGCATTAACTCTTCATTTTCCTCCTATCTCCCAGTGGGGAGGGGAGCAGTGCAATGGATACACAGCTATATCAGATTCTTAGAGTTCTGCATTGATGTCCATGGATCGGTTTGGGTTATTTTGTTATATGGGACATTTCACATCTCAGTGTGAATCAAGAAATCATCATGATAATGAGATGGCTCTCAGTTATTCTTTACATTTATACAGTACAAGTCTTCCTCTGTATTTTTGTGTGTGTGCTTACTTTTTCCTTTCAGAAGAAGAAAGAGAAAGACAGAAACAACACATTTCAAATATCTGACAGTATGGTTTTTCTGTTGTTTAGTCACACAGTTGAGTCCGACTCTTCACGACCCCATGGACTACAGCACACCAGGCTCCTCTGGCATATGCAATCCTCCATGATCCCAATCCTCCTTCCCAGATCTGCACCCACTGAGTTAGAGATGCTACCTAACAATCCCATCCTCTGCTCCCTTCTCCTTTTTCCTTCAATTTTTTTCTAGCATCAGGGCCTTCTCCAGTGAATTGTCTCTTCTAATTTGGTGGCCAAAGTATGCTGCTCAAAAATTAAAGGGAACACCTAAACAACACAATGCAACCCCAAGTCAATCACACTTCTGTGAAATCAATCTGTCCACCCTGGTAGCAACACTGATTGACATTCAATTCCACATGTTGTTTTGCCAATGGAAGAGACAACAGGTGGACATCAGGGGCAATTTGCAAGGCATCCCCAATAAAGGTGTGGTTCAGCAGGAGGTGGCCACCTGTGTCCAGAGCATGGAGGCACTACCAGGAGACAGGCCAGTACACCAGGAGACGTGGAGGAGGCTGTAGGAGGGCAACAACCCAGCAGCAAGACCGCTACCTCCACCTTTGTGCAAGGAGGAACAGGTGGAGCACTGCTAGAGACCTGCAAAATGACCTCCAGTGGGCCACCAATGTGCATGTGTCTGCTCAAACAGTCAGGAACAGACTCCATGAGAATGGTATGAGGGCCGGACGACCACAGGTGGGGATTGTGCTTACAGCCCAACACCGTGCAAGACGTTTGGCATTTTCCAGAGAACACCAAGATTGGGAGGTTCGCCATTGGCACCCTGTGCTATTCACAGATGAAAGCAGGTTCACCCTGAGCACATGTGACAGACGTGTCAGGGTCTGGAGATGCCATGGAGAATGTTATGTTGCCTGCAAAATCCTCCAGCATGACCGGTTTGGTGGTGGGTCAGTAATGGTGTGGGGTGGGTGGCATTTCCCTGGAGGGCCACACAGCCCTCCATGTGCTTGCTGGAGGTAGCCTGACTGCCATTAGGTACCGAGATGAGATCCTCAGACCCCTTGTTTAGTGTTTGGGAATCAAGACAATGGAAACGGCTGTAGACTAGCCTAGCACATCTTTATTGCATGGAGTACAGTACAAACATGTGGTAATGGCGGACAAACAGCTCCTTTTATGCGGTGGCTATACAATTGAATATGGTTCTTCGATAGGGCTTCGGCTACTGTCCATGTGACGTCATCCTTAGTCATGCCTTTCTTGTCCAGGTGAGGTGAGCACGGGAATCTTTCCTGCGCAGCTGAAGGCATTTGAGGAATGTGTACCATGTGAGCTGGGCGCTCGCTACTGCCCCCGGTGGCCACTAGCTCGCATCCTCATACAGAAAGTTACAGTGTTACTATTAGAGATTGTTACATCCACTCATTCGTGTGGTTACACATACATTCAATACACAACATCCCTCCCCCCTAAGATGGGACAAAGTCCCTCAACCAAACTGGCTTTCCACATGTGGGTTTTGGGCGTGCGGCTGTTATGCTTGACTCGGCCGTGCCCCCTCGTCTGTGTCCTCTTGGCTCTTGTCCTGTAATTGGAAAGGATGGCTCGTTAGTGACTGGCTGCGGACTTGCAGCTCTGGTTTGGGTAGGAGAAGGGGGAGGATGGGTTTCTGATGCGGATGTGGGCAAACCGGGGGCACTAGGGACTAAAGAAAAACCCCGCTCTTCGCTTGGATGGGTGGGGGAACACTCCGAAACTCCCCCCCCGGTTTGGTAACTCAAAATCTAACTCAGGGGCAACAGGGGCAAACTCATTCCTCTCTTTGAAGGGGCTGGGGGGAACTGCTGTATCTAAAGGATACGGGTTTGAGCTTGTTCTTCCCCCCTTGTTTGGGACTGTTGCCCTTCGTTTTCTCCCCCTTGGGGTAAGCGGGTGGGGGAGGACCCTAACGTTGAGTTTTGCTGCTGGGGACCTCTGTCCGGCCCCCCAATCACTCGATGCCTTAGTTGGTCGGCGTGCCTTCTCCAGAGGAGACCCGTGTTGGTCTCGACACAGTATGACATGGGTCCCGTTTGGTTAATGACTACTCCGGGCACCCAGGCTGGCCCCGTAGTTGCGTAGTTCCTACAATGTACAGGTTCACCTATCTGAAAGTTTTTTGTGGGGCTGTGCTCAATGTTTCTTCCCCTACCCTCCACCCTGGTGGGATCCAACCTGGTTAACAATGAATGCAATTTCCTTTTCATAAGGAGTTCAGCGGGGGAGAATCCCGACGCCAATGGCGTTACCCTGTATGCCAACAAAAACTGGCAGAGCTGCCGGTCCAGATCGCCTGGTCCCATGCGCCACAGCCCCTCTTTCATTGTGCGCACCAGGCGTTCCGCCTGGCCGTTAGTTGCAGGGTGAAAGGGGGCTGAGGTGATGTGCCGAATGGCGTTGGATTCCAAGAACGCCTGGAATTCAGCCGACGTGAAAGTACTTGCATTGTCACTCACAATGACGTCAGGTATCCCGAAGGTACTTATCAGCCTGCGCAGTTGTTTTATGGTTGCAGCCGATGAGGTGCTGCGCATTGGAATCACTTCTAACCACTTGGAGTATGCATCCACAACCAGTAGGAAAAAGGAACCCCTGAATGGACCTGCGAAGTCTATGTGGAGGCGGGACCACAGCCCCCTAGCTGTGTCCCATTCTCTGTGTGGAAGGCGGGACTCCTCAGGGCGAGAGCTCTGGCAACTTTCGCAGGTGTTCATCAGATGTTCAATGTCTGCATCTAGCTGTGGCCACCAGAAATAGCTTCGGGCCAGCGCCTTAGAGCGCACGATCCCCGGGTGGCTGACATGTAAAAGCCGTAGCACCCTTGCTCTTAATGATTCTGGGACCACCACCATCTCCCCCCACAGGAGGCACCCCCTTTCTGTGGACAACTCAACCCTCTTCCTGAAAAACGCAGCAAACTCGTCTGCGGGGGAAACCGTGGGCCACCCCTTCTGTACCCAGGATCTCACAAGGGCTAATGTTTTATCCTTTGCCGTGGCTGCAGCGATCTCCACGGGAAGTATGGGGGGTGCATCTAGGGCTTCTATGAGGAGGACTTGGCTGTCTTGCTCTATCTCACATTTTGGGTCTCCCAGCTGGGGAAGAGGAGACCTTGAGAGTGCGTCAGCATGGCTTATGTCTTTCCCGGGGCGGTACTCTAATGAACCCTTGTACGCATTAAGGAAGATAGCCCACCGAAGCATCCTTGGGGAAAGGATCTGAGGAGTGGGCTTGTCTGAGGTGAAGATACCCAATAGTGGCTTGTGGTCGGTTACAATGGTGAATGGATGGCCATACAAAAATCATGGAACTTCTTTGTGCCCGCCACAATAGCAAGGGCCTCCCTATCTGTTTGGGCATAATTTCGTTCTGCCTTGGACAATGATCTCGAATAGAAGGCAACTGGGGCTTCTCGCCCGTCCTCTAACATGTGGCAAAGGACCGCCCCCACCCCCACTGGTGAGGCATTGCAGACCAAGACTACCAGCTTCTTTGGGTCGAAATGGGTTAGAATGGCTTCTGAGGAGAGAAGCCGCTTGAGTTCCCTGAAAGCCCGCTCTTGATTTTCCCCCCACCGCCAAACCGCATCCTTCTTTAGCAGCCTATGTGGGGGCTCTGCAATCGACGCTTTCCTGGGCAGGAAAGAATGGTAAAAATTCAGCAGCCCCAGGAAGGATTGTAGCTCCGGTTTCGCGGTGGGGCGAGGGGCGTTTTGGATGGCTGAGACTTTGGACTCAGCGGGTTTCACCCCCTCAGGGGTTATACGGAACCCCAGGAACTCAACCTCTCTTGCCAGAAACACACATTTGTCCCTCCGCAGCCTCAATCCCGCGGATTCGAACACTGTAAGGACTTTATCTAATCTCTGGGCCAGTTCTGCTTCACTCCCCCCAGATATCAATATGTTGTCGAAGTATGGCAAGACGCCCGGTAACCTCTTTAACAAACATTCCACAAGGGACTGTAATATCCGCGGCGCCGAGTTCACCCCAAACTGTAGGCGCGTCACCTTGATTGCCCCCTTGTGAGTTACGATGGCTTGCAACAGTACCTCAACATAAAAACGTGGTTGCCCTAAGGGCACGCTGTGGACGTCCAGGTCGTCTTCCGCATGTACTCTTTGGTACACGTGGTACTCCTCCGGGTTGTCGCCGCCATCGTAGACTCTGCCGATGCCATCCTGTCTCCTCGTGGGGCGCTTGCTATCGTCCCACTATTGCTTGCAAACCCTGGCGATGTGGCCCTTCTGTCCGCAGTTGTGGCACTCAGCCTTCCGGAATAGGCACTTGCTCCACTCGTGGGATGCTCCGCAGCTGTCCCAGCACCGACCCCCTTTCCCTTTCTTCTCGCTCAGCCCCTTTCTGACTTTCCGGACTCCCTCATCTTCACTGGAGCCTGGGGTGGCGGAGGCCTCTGAGGATGTGGGCGAGTGCGGGGCAGGGGGCGCCCTCCAAGTTGCCTGGACTGCGGATGCAGCTGCCTCTACTTGTGGTGGCTTTGCTTTGAGAAGCTTGTACCCGACCCTTGTGGACTCAGCGGCTAGGGCCTCTTGCAGTACCTCTTCAAAGGTGAGGTCGTGGCCTCGGGTCATGAGCTTCCTTTGGGTTTCCCCATCTCGCATCCCGCAGAGCAGCCTATCCCTCAGGGCTATGTCTAGAATTTCCCGCCATTCGCATGGGGTTGCTGCCAAATGGAGGGCCGCCGCATACTCAGATACGGACTCACCCGGCTTTTGGTCCCTCCTTGCGAATGCAGCCCTGGCAGAGAAGAAGGATACCTTGGGCTTGAAGTGGTTTCTCAGGGTCGCCAGCAGTTTGGTTACAGAAACCTGTTCCACTTCTCGTGGTGCCACCAGATCCATCAGCGCTTGCACTGCATGGTAACCGAGCATCGTGATGAGAAGACCTCTCTTCTTTCCCGCGTCGGTGATGCCGGCAACCGCTACCGTACTCTTGAAGTGCATCTCGAACCAGTCCCATTGTTCGGGCTGGGTCACGTCAAACACCAGTTGCTGTGAATGTGTCTTGTCCCCGTGGGACTCCATTATCCCACCTTCATCGCCAATTTAGTGTTTGGGAATCAAGACAATGGAAACGGCTGTAGACTAGCCTAGCACATCTTTATTGCATGGAGTACAGTACAAACATGTGGTAATGGCGGACAAACAGCTCCTTTTATGTGGTGGCTATACAATTGAATATGGCTCTTCGATAGGGCATTGGCTACTGTCCATGTGACATCATCCTTAGTCACGCCTTTCTTGTCCAGGTGAGGTGAGCGCGCAGCTGAAGGCATTTGAGGAATGTGTACCATGTGAGCTGGGCGCTCGCTACTGCCCCTGGTGGCCACTAGCTCGTGTCCTCATACAGAAGGTTACAGTGTTACTATTAGAGATTGTTACATCCACTCATTCGTGTGGTTACACTTACATTCAATACACAACACCTTGTGACACCATATGCTGGTGCGGTTGGCCCTGGGTTCCTCCTAATGCACAACAATGCTAGACCTCATGTGGCTGGAGCATGTCAGTGGTTCCTGCAAGATCAAGGCATTGACTGGCCCGCCTGTTCCCCAGACCTGAATCTGATTGAGCACATTTGGGACATCATGTCTCACTCCATCCACCGATGCCACATTGCACCACAGACTGTCCAGGAGTTGGGGGTTGCTTTAGTCCCTCAGGAAACCATCTGCCACCTCATCAGGAGTATGCCCAGGCAGTGTAGGGAGGTCATACAGGTACGTGGAGGTCACACACACTACTGAGCCTCACTCTGACTTGATTTAAGGACATTACATCACAGTTGGATCAGCCTGTGGTGTTTTCTTCCACTGTCACTCTGAGTGTAACTCCAAATCCAGACCTCCATGGGTTGATGAATTTGATTCCCATTGTTAAGTTTTGTGTGATTTTGTCGTCAGCACATTCAACTACAGTATGTGAACAACAATAGGAATACAGTATTTCGGTCATTCAGATCGTGGGATGCCTTATCTTTGTGTTCCCTCTATTTATTTATTTTTGAGCAGTATACTTGAGCTTCAGCTTCAGTATTTGTCCTTCCAAGGAGCAGTCAGCATTGACTGAATTAATCTTGCAATCCAGAGGACTCTCAAAAGTGTTCTCCAGCACCACAGTTCAAAGGTGTCTATTCTTCTGCACTCAGCCTTCCTTATGGTCCAGTTCTCACAGCCATATATTACTACTGAGAAGACCATTGCTTTGACTATGCAGACTTTTGTTGGCAGGGTGATGTCTCTATTTTTGTTATGCTGCCTAGGTTTCTCAGAGCTTGCCTCCCAAGGAGTGTAGTTTTATTTCATGGCAGCAGTTATCATCTGCATTGATCTCAGATTCCAAGAAGGTAAAGTCTGTCACTGCTTCCATTTCTTTCCCTTCTATTTGCCAGAGAGTGATGGGGCTGGATGCCATGATCTTGGTTTTTCCGATGTTGAGTTTCAACCCAGCTTTTGCACTCTTTTCTATCACCTTCATCAAGAGGCTCTTTAGGTCTTCTTCACTTTCTGCCATTAGGGTGGGGTCATCTGTGTATCAAGTTTTTTCTACCTACTTTTAAAAAAGCTGTAGTTATGGGCATGCGGTGGTGGGGAATCTCGCAAGCGCATGCTTTGCTGCCCCCCCCAGAGGATAGAGACACAGGGTGCGAGCACGGTGGGTGGCGTCATCTTAGCCTTTAAAAGGGAGCTCTGCATGCATGTGCCCACCTCCTATGGTTCGGCTGGGCTAGGGCAAGTTTGCTCCTCACCCAGCCGACTCGTCTGTGCCACGCAGCCTGCTTTGTAGACCAGGCCGCGGTGCTTCTTTGAATGGAGCAGGTGTGCTTTGTCGCGAGGCTTTCCCCGCTATGTGCCGGGCCTGGGAGTTTCAGCCTCGGCGCCTTTAGTGACCCGGCAGGACTGTGCTCTGTCGGGAACCTTTCCCTCACTCCGTGCCAGGTCAGGGAACTCCAGACGCGGCCACATTTAATTGGACGGGGCCATGCTCCGCCGGGAGCCTGCCCTGGCAATCCGATGGCCCCCCTTTTGTGGAGAGAATTCCTTGCTCCTGGCCCGTTGCACTGCGTAATGGCACCTAAGAAGAGGGCTTTTCACCTGGGGCCTGCAAGGCCCATGACCTCTTGCCTCACGGGGCCTGCTAGGCCCATGACCTCTTGCCTCACAGGACCTACCAGGCCTGTGGCTGCCTGCAGCCCTTCGGCCCTGAGCAGGCAGCCAGTGCCAGGGGGTAGTACCCCTACCAAGGCCCCACCGCTAGACCTCAGGGCCTTGGTGGCCTGCATCGCTGCACTTGAGTGTGCTGCAGGCCTAGATGCATCATCTGTCATGCGCCAGTCAGCCAGACATTTGGCCAGGCAGGTGGCTGACCCATTGACCACTGACTAGTCTTAGTTGGCTGCCCTCTTTAGCCATAGGGTGGAGCAGCTAGAGGCCGCATGGCCACCGCCAGTGCCCGAGGCTGCAGGCCCATTGTCCTCATGGGTATCTGCCTTCCCCCTGGCTGACACATTGGATCTAGACCAGTCGCTACCATCCCTGTCCGGCCCGCTGGGTTCTCATTCTGTCCTGAGCCCCAATGCTCAGCCGCAGCTGGAGCCCCCGGTGGGAGCAGTTGCCACGAGTGCACCTGGTGAGTTTGGTGGTCAAGTTAACACAGCATACCCATCAACATTGCCTCTGGCCCCTATGGCCCAATGGCAATGGCCTCAGCAGGTGACCCCCCCCCGCTCCCATGGGCGAGTCATCACCGATGGCTTCGCATGCGGTTCCTTGGTGGGCTCCATATCCTCCAGACAAGCCCGGGACCTCTCTCCCATATCCAGTGTGGCCGTATGGCCCACCGGTCAATCCAGCCTACCATTCTGTGCCACGGTCCACCCTCCCCTCTGGTGGCCAGTCTTTGCTCCTGGGTGACCATCTATTACATGCAACCAGGGACAAGATTTGGAACCGGGAGTATGTGGACTTGTTTAGTCTACTGAACTGTGATTTGAATCAGGAGGATAAGGAGAAAGAGGCTGACTGTGATAAGGAATTGGCTTATCGCAGAAAGCTGCCCCATACTTGGGCGAACTGGTTCCTGGCTTACTTGATTTATGTCGCGGTTTTGGTGCGTGCCCGCCCGGATTTGGCAATACCCATGATACAGTATTTGGACATTATTTATAGGGCATATGTGGACTTCTCGGGGCAGTCATGGCTGGCATATGATGAGGAATTTCATATGTGCGTGACCCTCCAACCAGAGATGCCATGGGATGAGCCTCATGAATTGCTGTGGTTGCAGTACATGACTCCGCCCCACCCCATCTTGGTTGACCATTTTCATTGTGGCCATTTGGTACAGCACCCCGGCCCAGCAAAGTCTCCCCACCAACCAGCAGGGCAGGGGGTTCCAGCCTACCTGCTGTGCTGGGACTTCTTGTCCTTGGGCCGTTGCAACCGCAAACAGTGTAAATTCAAACATGAGTGCTCCATTTGCTCTGGACCTCATTCCACCAGCACCTGTTTCTGGTTGGGTGGCTCCCGTGGCCGGGGCCATGACCAGCAAGGCCCAAAGCACTCTCCCACCAATGCTGCTACCACTCCGAAAGGGCTCCTCCCTGGTTCGGCTTGAGGTGTTGCAGCGCTGGCTTCAGGTCTACCCCAAGCAGGCAGACGCTGCCTACTTGGTGGCAGGTTTCCAATTCAGCTCTCATATTCCTTTTGTGGGTGTACATGCACCGCAAGATGCCCCTAATTTTCAGTTGTTGTGGGGCATGGAGCACCTGGCACTGTTAAAAAATTTCAAGGAGGTCCGGGAGGGGCGGGTGGCTGGCCCCTTTGACATGCTGCCATATCCCAACCTGATGGTGTCACTGCTTGGCCTGGTACCCAAGAAGTCTCCGGGCAATTTTCGCCTCATACATTACCTATCATACCCAGCGGGCTCCTCGGTTAATGATGCTATCCCAGATGAACTTTGTTCCATCCGTTATACATCATTTGACCAGGCTCTGCGGATGGTACATTCTTGTGGTCACAGGGTGCTGCTGGCAAAGTTCGACATTAAGTCCGCTTTCCGGCTTCTCCCAGGTCACCCAGACGACTTCAAATTACTTGGCTTTCAGTTTGAAGGTCAGTACTTTGTCAACAGGGCCATGCCTTTTGGCTGCTCGATCTCCTGCTCCGCATTTGAATGCTTTAGCTCCTTCCTCCATTAGGCACTTGTATCCAGGGTGGGGGTCAACAAGGTTGCCCGTTACCTTGATTATTTTTTGTTCGGGGGCAACGAGACTCCGCAGCCTGAGAGCAACTGTTGTGATCTTTTCAGACACTAATGGGAGAACTGGGTGTGCCATTGGCACCGGAGAGGACGGAGGGGCCTGCCACTATCCTTACTTTCTTGGGGATAGAAATCGATATAATTGCTCAGGCATCCCGACTTCCCAGGGACAAGGTGGTCCGCATTTCGGTTGCTATAGTGTCCATGCTGGCCAAGTACAGGGTTTCTCTCAGGGAACTCTAGGCGCTTCATGGATATCTCAACTTCGCTTGCAGGGTTGTTGCACCTGGCCGTGCTTTTGCACAATGGCTATGTGATGCAATGGCTGGCTTATCCAAGAAGTTCCACAGGGTCAGACTCACCCAGGGGATGCGCTCAGACCTCTGGGTCTGGCTCGCGTTTTTGGCTGACTTCAATGGGGTGCCCTTTTGGCACTAGGAATTGACTCTTTCCCCTAATTTCCAGGTCCATTTGGATGCCTCTGGTTCCTTGGGCTATGGCATCTACTTTGATGGCCACTGGTGCTGTGGCCCTTGGCCTCCGGCATGGCAGGGTTCCGAATTCTTATGGGAGTTGACCTTCCTTGAATTTTTTCCCCATTTTGGGTGCCCTTCTGCTTTGGGGGGAGTGTTGGGAGAATTCGGTGTTCCACTTCTCGTGCGACAATGCGGCGGTGGTCCTGATTGTGAACACCCTGACGTCCCGCTCGCTACGGGTCATGACCCTGGTGCAACAATTTGTGTTGCGTTCTCTATGGTATAACATTGTTTTTAGGGTGCGGCACATACCAGGCCTTGACAACAGTATTGCTGATACTTTGTCCTGCCTACAGATTTTGCGGTTCCGGACGCTAGTGCCAGAGGCCAGGGATCTCCCCTCTCCACTTCCGGATGAAATGTGGACCTTTGGCAAGGTGAGGTAAACAGGGCCATTGGCCTTTCCCTTGCTGGACGTACCTGCAGGGCATATCATCAGGCGTACCAGGCCTTTGCTGCCTTCCATCAAGGTCTTTCCTTACTCAAGATCTGGCCTTTGCCAGTTGAGCACGTTCTGCATTATCTGGTTTGGCCCCCCACACCATCGGCGGAAGACTTTCCATTCTCGCATTTGCTGCCAAAGTGCGGGGTTACCTGTACACTATGGGGGCTTTTCGTATCTGAAGGGTGTTGGAGGGTTGGACCAAGGAGTGCGGTCCCCACCCGGACTTGCAGCAGCCTGTTTCGCCTGCAGTCCTTCTACATCTAGCGGGTGCCTGGACAATGCTTTGTGCTGACCCCTTTGAGGCCACCCTCTTTCACGCCACCACTACTGTGGCCTTCTTCAGGGCCCTGCGGGTTAGTGAACTCATTCCCTTTTCCTGGGGCGACTGCTCCCACAGGGCCCTCAAACTCACTGACGTGTCCCTTTCAGCTGAATCGGTCCTGCTGACCATCCACAGTTCAAAGGCTGACCAGCTGGGTTGGGGTGCCACAGTGGTCCTTTTGCATTGTGGCACCCGTGCAATTTGCCCGGTACTGGCCTTGTCCACCTTTATGGCTGCACGCGGTCCACTTTCAGGCCCCCTATTTTGCCATCAGGATGGCTTGCCCCTGACGAGATACTAATTTTGGAGGGTCACTGACTCTGCCCTTGCCACAGTAGGTTTCCCAGGGACCAGGTACTGTACCCACTCTTTTCGAATAGGGGCTGCATCGACCGATGCAGCCTTCGGCTATTTGGACGAGGACATTCGGCTTATGGGGTGGTGGGGCTCTGATCATTTTAATTTGTATATTCGCCCTATGTTGCAATGAGCTCCTCACTGGCATTTGTTCTCTTATCTTTATATCAGCTCCTATTGGGCAACCCGCCCCAGCCCGGATTTGGATTGTTGGGCATAGTTATATTTTCTGGGCTGCCCGGCATGCTGCCTCATCCCAGTGGGGGATGCACCTGGGGCTCCGCGAGACGGCTTACCTGTTGTGGTGTGGTTTTCGTGGAATGCGGTGGTCCCACTTGATCCCCTTCATCCTTGACATGTGGTGTTGTGTTCCACCTGATGTCATGGTTCTGCACCTGGGCAGTAACGATTTGGGTCAGGTCACCGTCCTGGACCTGGTGGTATCCATCCGTAGGGATCTTGATCTTATCCGCCAGCATTGGCCTGATGCCCATTTTGTTTGGTCGGCCATCATTCCACGTTCCACATTCCGGGGAGGCGGTGAACCCCACCGTATTGACAGTGCCTGGTGGTCCATTAATCATGCTATTGCCCAGTATTTCTTGGAGCAGGGCTTGGGCACGGTGGTGGAGCATCTGGGGATCCGGATCGAGGAGCCGCACTTGTTCCACGGAGATGGGGAGCACCTCTCTGCGCAGGGCCTCAACATGTTCCTGGCGGCCATTCAAGCGGGTCTCATGACCGAGTTGTTGGTCGGGGGTGTGTGTCAGTGAGTCATAAAAGACTACTCCCCGTGTGGCGGTTAGCACTGGTAAGGACATTCATTCAACCCCAAAGAACCCGGCAGGTATGCATTTGGTTGGCCAGTAGAAGCACAAGGAATAGGGAAATTCGGGCTGGCCAATCAAATGCAGACCAAAAACAAGGTACTGTGAAGATTGGCGACTTGCAAAACCTTAGACAGTTCATCGGAGTTCTGTCAGAAGTAGGAGTCACCAAATATTACTTCTGACAGGGGTCAATAATTTGGTCAATAAAGTAAACAAATTAGAAACAATTTAACAGAATAATTCAGATAAATGATAAACAGTCCTTACCAGTGCTACTTCGGCCTGTTTGTTCTAACTAAAGTTACTCCAAGTTACAGGTTAATAAAGTGGCCCAATTTTTAAAAACCATGCAATGTGTCTGTCTCCTTACTTGGGGGTGGGCTTGGCAATGAGTTTTCTGAAAAGAGATGTGGAAACTGCCTGTTGTACAAGTCCTGCTTGAATGTGAAGATGAATCCCTGTATTGAATATTAATCTTTATATTGAGAAACTTAGTGGCTTAGTAGTTAAGATGCTGAAATTGATGACTGGAAGGTCAGTAGATCATCAGTTTGAGACCCGAGTACTGCACAACAAAGTGAACTCTGTCCCAGCTTTTGCCAACGTAGCAGTTCAAAAGCAAGAAATTTCAAGTAGATGAATAGGTACTACTTTGGCAGGGAAGGTAACAGAATTGTGTGTGCCTGCCACATGACCACACAAATGTCTGCAGATGCAGACAGTGCTGGCTCTTTGGCTGTGAACTGAGATGAACACCGACCCCTAGGGTCGGATACGACTGGCTTTCAAACAAGGGTAAACTTTTCCCTTACTTATTTAAGTAGGCCGTGGAGCTGAAATGCTTCTCACTGACAATACCTGGACTGGGTAGCCTCACTTGCTTGCCATGAATGGAAAATGGAACTGTTAACTGTAGCTGCCACCGCCAAACTGAAAAACAACAACAATGCCAGCCAGCCAATGCTAAAAAATCTAGCCAGTAGTGAACAGACTGTGATGCTGTTCTTGTTTGTGAAACAGCTCCAACAGCTCAATTTGTACTTAACATTGAGCCTCGATCTGGTACTGTCTGCTGGGAAGCGTCCCAACACTGGTCATAAGAACATAAGAACAGCCTTGCTGGAACAGACCACAGCCCATCCAGTCCAGCATTCTGTCTCACACAGTGGCTCACCATTTCCTTCAGGGTATTCCCAAGCAGATGCCTTCACCTGCTTAGGATTCCCTGGAAATGATATTGAGAGATATCCTGCCTATCTCTCCAACCCGGAGGTTGTCCTTAAGTATCCATAATTATAGCCATTGATACTCTTCTCCTCCATGAACTTGTCTAATCCTTTCTTAAAGCTGTCAAGACTGACAGCTGTCACCACTTCTTCTGGCAGGGAGTTCCATAGACCAGTAATCCTCTGGGTGAAAAAGTACTTTCTCTTATTTGTTTGAGAACTAGTACTCAAAAGTTTCATGGAGTGTCCCCTAGTTCTAGTATTATGCGATAGGGAAAACAGTTTTTCCTTATCTACTTTGTCCACACCGTGCATGATTTTATAAACTTCAATCAGGTCACCTCTTAGACGTCGTCGTTCAAGAGTGAAGAGGCCCAACCGTTGCAGCCTCAGATGGTAAGGAAGGTGTTCCAGTCCCCTAATCATTCTGGTTGCCCTCCTCTGCACTTTTTCCAGCTCCATAATATCCTTCTGGAGGTATGGCGACCAGAACTGTACACAGTATTCCAGATGGGGCCTCACCATAGATTTATAAAGAGGCAAAATGACACTTGCTGACTTATTTTCTATACCCTTCCTAATGATCCCTAGCATTGAGTTTGCTTTTTTCACTGCTGAGGCACACTGGGTTGACACCTTCATTGAGTTGTCCACCAGGACACCAAGGTCCCTTTCCTGGTTTGTCTCAGAGAGTTCAGACCCCATCAGTTTATAAATGTAATTGGGGTTCTTTGCCCCAACATGCATCACTCTGCACTTACTAATGTTGAAACTCATTTGCCACTGTTTTGCCCACTCCCCCAGTGTTGAGAGATCCCTCTGGAGCTCCTCACAATCTCTCACAGTTTTCACTACCCTGTATAATTTAGTGTCGTCAGCAAATTTGGCTACCTTGCTTTTTACTCCTACCTCTAGAACATTTATGAAGAGGTTGAAAAGCAGGGGTCCCAGTACTGAACCTTGGGGAACCCCACTCTTTACTTCCCTCCACTTGGAGAAGTGTCCATTTAGTGCTACCCTCTGTTTCCTGTCCCTTAGCCAGTTGCTGATCCAGGACAAGACCTGTCCCTTTATTCCATGACTGGTAAGTTTATTCAAGAGCCTTTGGTGTGGGACCTTGTCAAAAGCCTTCTGAAAGTCCAGATAAACAATGTCAACTGGATCCCCCTTACCCACATGCTTGTTGACACTCTCAAAAAATTCCAACAGATTAGTGAGGCATGATTTGCCCTTGCAAAAGCCATGTTGGCTCTCCTTTAGCAGCGTCTTCTCTTCTATGTGCCTATTAATTCTATCTTTTAGGATGGTTTCCATCACTTTACCTGGGACACATGTCAAACTGACAGGTCGGTAATTTCCTGGATCACCCCTGGATCCTTTTTTGAAAATTGGTGTTACATTCGCTACCTTCCAGTCATCAGGCACAAAGCCTGATTTGAGGGAAAGATTATATATTTTGGCTAGGAGATCAGCAATTTCATCTTTAAGTTCCCTGAGAACTCGTGGATGGATGCCATCTGGTCCTGGTGATTTGTTAGTGTTTAGTTTAACAAGACATGCAAGGACCTCCTCCCTGGTTATTTCTATCTGGCTTAATTCTTCGGTTTCCCTCCCTACGAAGATAGGCTCTGTTTTGGGCATGTGGCCTCTGTCTTCTTCAGTGAATACTGAAGCAAATAATTCATTGGTCAGCCAAGATAGAAGCCCTCGTATCATTTAGTTTAAAAATCACACCAAAGTGCAGTTTAGAAAACTGCACCAGAGATTGCTGTGCATGAATTCATAGCAATGTCAGTCCTTCCTGAATGTGCAGTTGTGGCCAAAGAGAGAAATGGAATAGAGGCTTTTAAACTCTTCTTCTTTTTCTGTGTTTCCTGCTTTAATTCTCACCCAGTTTCTCCTGCTTGCTTGCTACTTGACCAGTGGTGTTTTCCTTTCCCATTGCTGAAGGAAGGGGCAAACAAAAGCAGAGGTAGTCCTGCTGGTACAACATACATGCCAAAATCCATATTGGCCTGGCATCTTTAATAGATGAACTTTTGTACCCCCCCCGCCCCCCAAAAAGAAGTGTATATGCATGTGCTCATACACAGAGAGGAAGAATAGGAATAAAATGAGAAGGTGCTTGGTGTAGTCAACCAGTCATTTAACCCTTTTGGCCTAGCTGGTCTAGTTAAAGGTAAAGGTTTCCCTTGCTGGAAAGCCAGTTGTATCCGACTCTAGGGTTCAGTGCTCATCTCTGTTTCAAAGCCAAAGAGCTAGCACTATCTGCTTATGCAGACATTTCTGTGGTCATGTGGCAGGCATGACTAGACACCAAAGCGCACGGAACACCTGGCCAAACATAGCTTTCTTTAGCATACTCCCCTCCCCATATTTTCTTTTCCAGTTGACTCTCAGAATGTCACATCTTTCCAAGCATGTGTATTCCTTGTTTACAAAAGAAATCAAGTAGTCTAAATGCAACAAAATAAACTTTTTATTGCTTGAAGGAAACATATTTATTTACAGAATATTTCTTTCTGGAACATTTCTATGTTATTTATAGATACAGTATATACTAATCATGCCATTGCACCAGAGTGTACAGGATACCACCTTGTTGCAGATTACGAAGGGGCCTCCAATTTGTATCAGACTAAATTAAGAATAAAAAAGTCCCAAGGTAAGAATTTGAAATCATCTACAAAATGAAAGCACAGAGGAAATAAAACTAAAGGCTCTTCCAGACAGGACATTTGTGTTTCCTTAAGTACATGGTTCTGGACTGATGTTACAGCCCTCTCATTTATTGGAGTGGAGTCCTTATTTCCCATTTTTAAGGTCTCAATACATGCAGCATTCCTCTTATCTTGCTTTGTAGGATGCTTTTCTATTTTATTTTCTGCTCCTTTCCTTATACCTAATGTCAGTACTTTCTTTCTTGTAACAAATGAATATCCAATTTACATGATATGGTTTAACTTCCTTCCTTTTGTAGCCTACCTTTAACTGCAACTTAACTTTTTAGTTCCATTTATTGCTGTAGGAAAATGCTTTAAGTAAATTTTGAAAGTGGCATATGACATGATACAAGAACCAGCTAGCGCTATAGTCATCATGCTTCATTCATATTTTTCCAAGTTTTGAAAATTAATGTTTTAGTTACATTAGAGAAGTGGTGAAGGAAACAATTCTTTTTTTTAAAAAAATGTTCCATAACGGTATATATAACTATCTGTGTATCTGTGTATGAGTGTAGGTTGCATGGGGAAAAAAGCAACTGCAATGACTTATTTCCTAAGAACAACATGCTAAATTGTATCTTACATAACGTCAATGGGGATCAAAGTCACTGGCTCCTGTTTTCTCTCTCCCCTCAATCTTTGGTGGGGCAGACATAAATGTGCTAAGATAATATTTTCAGTAAAATAAATTACAATTTATACAGATATGTTATTTAGCAGAGAACCTTAAAATGAGAGAAGAGACTGCTTTTAAATAAATGCATCTTAACTATTATTATACATTACTGTCCTCCAGACACTATTATAATATTATCACATGCAAGTGCTGCATAATACCACTACAGAAGCCAGGAATCGGCATTTTAGTTAGAGGAAACATATAATAAGATATACAAAAATGCAAAATTTCAGAGCCCCGGCACAAAGTCTTCCTCAGGATGATGTGCAACACTGAATGGTAGAGTAGAGAGTGGGGAAAACCATTGGCCAATGGGTTGAATATGGTTTACCACACCTCCTCTCCATTTGGCCTTGCTGTCTTGAAAAAAGGAGAGGTCCAGCAACTAGTTTCACCAACTCCTTCCCTGTCCAATTAGGAAGGCGGCAGGGCAAACAAAAATAGTCCAAAGATTGGAAAATTTACTTTCGGAGACTACAGCTCCGACAACCTCCCCAACTCAACGTGTAGTCCAAAACAGTAACTTTTACAAGAGAAGGACCAGTCCAAGTATATGAACATGGATATGTCTGCCTGGGTGAGTATATCAGAGGGGCAGGTGCATGTCATCAGAGGCAGGCCTACTGTAAACATACAATTCCTGATGTGCTTTCTTGGGGTCAATGCAGATTTCAGGCTAAATAATTTCATGTCAGAAAGAATTTTTAGGGGACGCCAGAATGAGGCTCCTTTTATGTCCCCAAGTGCAGCTCTTGGGTATCGAAACCCAACCTTCCAGTCTCCAGCTCAGCGCCTTAAACACTAAACCACAGGGGGAGTTGCAGGTTTCAGGCTGAAAAGATTTCTCTATTCGTTAGACCAGGGGTGCTCAAACTACAGCGTGTGAGCTGTATCCAGCCCACACTGCCTAATAATCTGGACCACGCCACCCTCACAGCTCCCGTAAGTGGAAGTAAAATGCACCTCGCATGCGCAAAATGCTGCTATAAAGCACTCACAGCTGTCGTAAACACATTTACGACAGCCATGGGTGCATTTACGGCAGTGTTTTGCACATGCATGGGCATGTTTTACTTCTGCTTCTAGTGGGAGGAACCACGTGACCGGCCTACTCAACTATGTGACCGGCCCATGGTCCAAAAACCTTGGGCACCCCTGCATTAGGCAAATGATAAATCAGCAAAGAATAAGCCAGAATGGAAGGGGAGATGAATGAACTGGATGACAGAACAGAGCTCTAAAAAAGCAAGAGGCTGAACATTTATCTCCCTGCAAATACCACAATAAAGCTATAAAATGACGCAACATGTTCATACAGAAATTTTTTTAAGTTGGTAGTATGCCCCTCACACTGTTCCTTTCCCTTCGACTCCAAACAGTTTTTACAAAGCAGACAATAACAGAGAATAGCTCTATGAATCCTCACTCCCTGATCTGATCTTGACCAAAAGAACAATAATTTGGCTCCAAGCCTCTCGCGGTGCAGTCAGTGATATCTCTGTTGCAAGTCCCACAGTGACACCCTGTTGCCAATGGATAGGAATGAAATGATTCTGGATGGCCAGCACAGCCTGGCATCTTTACAGTCTCATACACAATGGCTGTGAATGTGCAGACTTCCTGGGTATTTTTTATTATCCGGAATTGCTTATCGACTGAGTCCTAGTTGTGACCAGAAAAGAGAGGAAATTGGTGTTAAAACCCATTTTGAAATAATCAGTAGTGTTTCAATTAACTTTGTTTTATTCCTTTAAAAAATGTGATTGATAGTTCCAAATTCATGGGAGAATGTAATGTATTAGGTTTGTCATGTCTGAAACATTTAGATTACTTCTCTATCCTCTTCTCTAGTGGAGGATACTGCTCTACAACCAAATAGGAATCTGTATAAACTAGACAACCTTTGGAAATGCAAAATTTATTCCCTAATAACTACCTCTGGAATAAATCTGTTTCTGTGTTATCTGATATGCTTCCATGCACATTGCTATAGCTGTGTGAATGACATAAATGTATAATATATGTATTCAGGATCTCTTCAACAACTGGCCTTGCAACTCACAATCATTCTCATGTTATAACTCCACCAAATGCATTGGCAGACCTGGTCATTCCAAGACATAGGAACCAGACTAATTAAAATATGACTGTACAATTTTGAGAAAGAACTGCTGCTCCTCTTGATTATCATGGTATATAATTCCAGGAAACTAAGTTTATGTTTGGAGATCAAATATTTGCAGACCAAAGTTGCAATCCTAAAGCTGTAGTCTGTCAGGACAACTGATCTTCAGAATGAACATGCATAGAAGCCAACTAGTAGCGTATTTATGCTGAAGACTTTGAATACAGCATGTTCATAAATGCAAAAGACTTGTTAGTATTGCTTTTAGTTGCCTTCACTGGCAAGCAGGGCTTTTATTTTACATTTGGTTGGACCTCAGATAGGTTTTAGTCAGAATAACCTGTAAAATGATTTGTTCAATAATGTTACAAAAATGTTTAATTCCTCCTTATTAAAGCAGCCCTTGATCCAAGTGTCTGTCTCTGTGATGCTAATTCCACACTAATGAAGAGAAGCATCCCCGCCCTAATCAGATCTCAAGTCCTTTATGGTCTCCATTATTCTTAATCATTTGGGTCCTCACCTGTGTCAAACAGTAACCGGAGCACCAGGTTGCATTCACACTGATGCAAAAGCCACACTCTTCCTTCTCCAGCACCATTGTGATATTGGACAGCTCACAGTAGTTACAATAAATGGTTTTCCAGTAAAGCAACAAGGCATAGAAACTAACTGTCTTCATCCTGTAGTACAGATCAGAGAATTAAGAGGCATGAGAGGAGAGTTGCTTATAGCTCCACATAACTTGAGAACCAGACAACATTAGTATTCTTTGCATGCTGATTTAAAGGGAAGCTTTCAGAAACAGAGAAAGGTTGGATAAAAAAATCCACACAAATAAAGTCAGCAAAATAGAGCTCCAGGGTTATTGTTAGAGGATAAGAGATTTGTTCATTGTGTATGTACATTCAGTTAGGCCTGAGAGAAAATAACAAAATAAAATATTTCCACTGAGCAGAAGATATTTCTATTGCTCTCACAAATAAGCTCTTTCATATTCTAGAAGAGGAAAAAGAAAAACAAAATAATTGTATTAAAACAGGCAGCAAAAGCCTATTATTCTTTTTTTAAAAAAAATAGAGGTTTTGTATCTAAAGTTTTACAAAGGACTTGCAGTTCCCCAAAACAGCATTAAAATAAGAATTGGATGAAAATTTACCTGTGCAAGACTTGCTTCAAATTAGTTGTTTAGAGAGGAAAGCTTCTCATCGTCCTTTTATACAAAAGCAGGTGTAACTTATACCTGGAGGATTTGCAAGGCATTAAAGCAACTGACATTTGTCTAAATCCCTGGGAGAGAGAACTGTCATTTAGCTAGACACTGAGATGCAGTCTTGTACAAAGATGGCCATGAACTACAGAATTGATATTTAAAATTTTCTATTAAAGCTTTCCCCAGAAGGAATTGACCTGTGGCTAGTAAGAGATGTATTAAGCACCATTGGTGTGTGTGTGTGTGTGTGTGTGTGTGTGTGTAATTATTTAGAATATTATTATGATGCAGTTGGAGTTTGCAGCAAAGAAAATCATTGCCAAGAACTCAAGGAGTGTGACATAAAGTAAGACTGAACCAACAGAACTTGGAAATGTTTCCTGTGTGGTGCTGTGGTTAAAGCATTAATAATAATAATAATAATAATAATAATAATAATAATAATAATAATAATAATAATAATAATAATAATAATAATAATAATAATAATAATAATAATAATAATAATAATAATAGGGAGAGTCAAGTTCCAATTCACATGGACCAACACAATTCACTTGATAAGAATGGGCCAGTCACACTTCTTCAGTCTAATATTGTTCCCATGCTTGTCCTGAGAATAAATTAGGCAGGGAAAGCATTTGAGCTCATGAACGTTTCCTCTTACAAAGAGAGGCTTTTTATATCCACCGCTTTAATACTCTCATGCCTCATGGACTAAATACAGATTGGGAACTTTCAGCATTCTTGTAATTTTGTCCCCTTATCCTGTTAGGCTACGTTTTCTTTTGCCCCTTTAAGGAAAATGCAGTAACTCTCCTAAGAAGGTCGAAAATTGTTAAGCTGTTAGAACGATTAATTGCACATGTGTTCGTTTCAAACTGGGTTATATATGGAGTAGTGATTTGCATACAGGTAACGCGTGCACACAATATAAAATAATCTAAGAGGTGCGAAACGCGCGAGAAATTCGTTTTCAGGTATGTACTTTGTCCGTCACGGATATAACTTGTTGAAGTTGAATTGTTATTTTGAATCGTGTCTCAATTTAGATTGGTGTACATGTCATATAGCCATTGTTATAGCATTCTTAATTTATGCTGTACAAGAGACTTCGTGCGTATATATACATACACATATATATTTTGTTATGCTTGTAGACGCTTGAGAAAGCAACCCGAAATGTCCCATTACCGGAAGGGCATCGCTTAGACGTCTACTCTTCTCTGAGGTCACTGGCCGCGTGAGAACCTATCAAGACTTACCACCTGGGCTTCGTACAGCGTCACCCCACAGCGCATCCAACTATTCTCCGTTCCTTGCAGCACAGCTAGAACGTTGACGTGGCATTACAAACAGATGAACTTTGGTGCTTTGAGCCATTTAGTGACTTTGGGATTTCTATATTACAGTCCAGCCGCATTCATAAAGGTTCTCATCCGGGCACACTTCAATATAAGAAGTTTATCGTATAGTTTTGGACACTGCCTTGAGCATGCACTTAACTTGGTTGCTCAGAGATACATGAGTTACACTGATTTCAAGTGAAAATACTGCAATTTTTATTTTATTTTATGAGACCTCAACATTGTACTTATATTCGAAAGTTGTCCTGCATTAAAGTTACATATACATCCTCATTTACTTCTCGCTCCGGGAGTGTTTCGCCTTCCTTGTTGCTAATCCTTTTTTAAAGCTGTCAAGACTGACAGCTGTCACCACTTCTTTTGGCAGGGAGTTCCATAGACCAGTAATCCTCTGGGTGAAAAAGTACTTTCTCTTATTTGTTTGAGAACTAGTACCCAAAAGTTTCATGGAGTGCCCCTAGTTCTAGGGTTATGCAAAAGGGAAAACAGTTTTTTTCTTATCTACTTTGTCCACACTGTGCATGATTTTATAAACTTCAATCAGGTCACCTCTTAGACACCGTCATTCAAGAGTGAAAAGGCCCAACTGTTGCAGCCTCAGATGGTAAGGAAGGTGTTCGAGTCCCCTAATCATTTTGGTTGCCCTCCTCTGCACTTTTTTCAACTCCATAATATCCTTCTGGAGGTATGGCAACCAGAACTGTACACAGTATTCCAGATGGGGCCTCACCATAGATTTATAGAGGCAAAATGACACTTGCTGACTTATTTTCTATACCCTTCCTAATGATCCCTAGCATTGAGTTTGCTTTTTTCACTGCTGAGGCACACTGGGTTGACACCTTCATTGAGCTGTCCACCAGGACACCAAGGTCCCTTTCCTAGTTTGTTGCAGAGAGTTCAGAACCCATCAGTTTATAAATGTAATTGGATTTTTTGCCCCAACATGCATCACTCTGCACTTACTAATGTTGAAGCTCATTTGTCACTGTTTTGCCCACTCCCCCAGTGTCAAGAGATCCCTCTGGAGTGCCTCATAATCTCTCAGGGTTTTCACTACCCTGTATAATTTAGTGTCGTCAGCAAATTTGGCTACCTTGCTATTTACTCCTACTTCTAGATCATTTATGAAGAGGTTGAAAAGCAGGGGTCCCAGTACTGAACCTTGGGGGACCCCACTCTTTACCTCCCTTCACTTGGATAAGTGTCCACTTAGTGCTACTCTCTGTTTTGTGTTCCTTACCCAGTTGCTGATCCCGGACAAGACCTGTCCCTTTATTCCATGACTGGTAAGTTTATTCAAGAGCCTTTGGTGCAGGACCTTGTCAAAAGCCTTATGAAAGTCCAGATAAACAATGTCAACTGGATCCCCCTTATCCACATGCTTGTTGACACTCTCAAAAAAATCCAACAGATTAGTGAGGCATGATTTGCCCTTGCAAAAGCCATGTTGGCTCTCCTTTAGCAGCACCTTCTCTTCTATGTGCCTATTAATTCTATATTTTAGGATGGTTTCCATCACTCTACCTGGGACACATTTCAAACTGACAGGTCGGTTATTTCCTGGATCACCCCTGGATCCTTTTTTGAAAATTGGTGTTACATTCGCTACCTTCCAGTCATCAGGCACAAAGCCTGATTTGAGGGAAAGATTATATATTTTGGCTAGCAGATCAGCAATTTCATCTTTAAGTTCCCTGAGAACTCCTGGATGGATGCCATCTGGTCCTGGTGATTTGTTAGTGTTTAGTTTAAATAGACATGCAAGGACCTCCACCCTGGTTATTTCTATCTGGCTTAATTCTTTGGTTTCCCTCCCTATGAAGATAGGCTCTGTTTTAGGCATGTGGTCTCTGTCTTCTTCAGTGAATACTGAAGCAAAGAATTCATTGAGTCTCTCTGCAACCTCTGTTTCCTCTTTAATAACCCCTTCCCTTCCATTGTCATCTAATGGTCCAATGGCCTTCCTAGTTGGGTTCTTACTTCTAATGTACTTAAAGAAGTCTTTGTTATTTCTCTGAGTATTTTTAGCTATATGCTCCTCAAAGTCTTGCTTTGCTTTCCTGATTGTTGCCTTGCATTTGTTCTGCCAGAATTTATGTTTCTGTTTGACATAGTACAAACACAAATAATAATTGTAGAAATATAACTAAAAGAATCCTAGCCAGGATGGGAGATTCCAGTCTTGATTGAGATTGCAGGGGACAATGTTAAATTTCTTCTTTCTCAATTCTGTGCTACACAGAAAGAACCTCCTCAAAGATCATGGTATTTTTGAACCACAATCGGGCATACCCTGGGCAATGGCCACTGTGTGTTGGATAATCTTTCTCACACTAGGTCAGGTGAAAGGAACTAAATACAGAATCAACTCACCAAAAGGTGGTTTCATTTTATTTCATTTATTACATTTACAGGTATATACATTTTATATTTTGGCAGTTTCATATCTGGCCTAGACATGGAAGTGGAAGAGATTATTTATCTAGATAAGATGAAGACTCTTTATCTATAAGGAGTGATCCCACAGATGGCAACATAGGTGTAACTGTGCAAACTCATTAAGACAGAAATGGATTTGTGTAATTGGGAGTTTCTTTGAAATGGAACAAACTGATTCCTTTCCACGTCTAGCAGAAGAGGTCACACTGCTGGGTAGAAAAATGTGTAAGCTCAGGAAAACACAGTCATTTGAAAGCACGATATAGCCACCTTTAGCTCATTATTTTGGAACATCTCACAGCAAAACAACTGGCCTCTCTTATCAGAGATCATTTTTAAAACCTAAAAAAGTGCCATGTTTTGAAACCACAACAACTCCAAATGGATCACATAATCTTTGACCTGCCCCACCTGCTCTATGTTTTGTTAAGGTGTTGACTTTCTCCACTTACCTGCTGATTTTGTTGATGCATGTTTTTTCATATTATACTGTGAAGAGATAGACCTCAGGGATAGCAAGGAGTGACTCTCACTGGTTCCTGACAGTGCCACTTCCATATACCTTAGCTCATGTTCAGGTTGTCCTCATGCTCTGGTGGGGGAAAGCTCTCTACCCATCTTTGCAATCCTTTCAGAAACACATCCTCCAAAAATGGGGTGGACTCTTGGACTAGGTCTTAAACCAGTGGTGCCCAAACTAAGGCCCATGGGCCATAGTTTGGGCACCCTTGGTTTAAGCAGAGAAAATGGCAGCCTAAAATTTATCTCATCCTGTTGCAAAACATATCTGTTGCACATTTTATTTCTGCTTCTAGTGGGAGGAACCATGTGACTGGCCAGCTGAACCACATGACTGGCCCACAGCCAAAAAATCTTAAACACTGCCGTTCCTTTTCAGTAGCTGACCTGAGAGTTGCTGCTTTCCATACAGCCAGACATCTGAGAAACAGGAACTGGACTTAGTGCCCTGGAACACCTAGTGAATGTTTTGGCACTAAAATTGTCTCAACACAATATTTTTATTTTGGAACTCATCATCCGTTGAATAAGCCTTGAACTCATCTTTTTCTGTTATTCATAACATTGTCACCATCAGAACACTGGCTTAACAACTTAGATGGAATCTAAGTTGTCAATATCAAGATGCAACATCTCCAGCGGTGGTGGTTACTATGCATAACAAAATGTTCATAAGCCTTGTCATTTTTCACATACTAAGGAAGAAATATTTTTATAATTGATTATGATTCTAGAAAAATCTTCTAGGGATGTGTATTATGAGACTCTTCAGTATTTATATCTATAACTATATCCTCTCAAACAGTATGTGCCATAATGTTTATAGATCCATTTGTCATGTCTGGAGATATATAATGTGAATGTTCTAGAATCTTTTCATTAATTTCTGCTAGTTTTTCACCTTATAAAATGATATGTTCAAATAAATTCCAATTTTGTTTGAATTACGTTAACTGTTTGAGGAATAAACATCTGGATAACATCAATAATGGTTTTTAAATGCTACCTATTAGCTTCAAAAACTGTGGTTCATGGAGGTGCCAGTTGAGATTTCCCTTTTTATTTCCTGCCACATAAACATTGGTGAAGTATGTACCAGAGTTGTAGCAAGTATGTGAAATTTCCCTTGATCTTTCAAGTATGTTCTCTTAAATACAACAGTGTTTACATACTGCTTTTAACATCCCTCGGACCCTGTTTGTATTTGACTACTGACAGCTTTTATAATGTGTACAATTGATAATTGTAGTTAGTATATTAGTTTTATTTAAAATACTGTATTACATTCCTTCCTTTTAATGGTTTATAATTGCATACTTTTCTTCTTCTTTGCAGTGACTTTGTTTCAAAAGGAATTTAAGAATAGGAACCTCTGAAACATTCAGTAAATAAGTCAGGGTGAGCGGGCAACAAAACCTTCATTTGGAAGAAGTCCCAAAGTCTACTCACTTAAGCCTCTCCCTGACAGAGTGATAGTTCATTAACAGAATCACTCTAATTACTTACTACAGACTGGGAAAAATTGCTTGTATTATAGCATCGCCATTGGAGAATTAAATAAGAGAATTGTGAGTCACAATGTTACTGTTTATTTTTTTTAGTCAGTAATGAATAGCGCAGGATGGGGTGCTATTGCTAAAGGGTGAAATACAGGCATTGCTTAAATTTGTTTTAAATTATTATTAAATTTGTTTTAAATTATTTTGTGCACTCCAGGACATCTTACCTGCCAGATGTCCATGGAAATGTCTACAGACACAGACAGCACTGGCTCTTTGGCTATAAACAGAGATAAGCACTGAACCTTAGAATCGGATACGACTGGCTTTCGAGCAAGCCTTTATCTTCCTTTACCTACTGTTTTAACATACTCCTTGGGAGTACATAAAAAGAGCCTTCTAGAAGATTGTGGTATTTTTGAATCACAATAGAGCGTACCCTGGTAACAGCAACTTTGTGTTGCCGGCTAATCTTTCTCACACTAGGTCAGGCAAAAGGAACTGCAGAATGAACTCACTAAAATATGCCTTCATTTTGGCAGTTTCACATCTGGAGGAGAAGAATGCTTCTTGTTATCATGATCATAGTCACTATTGTTTCTTTTTCTTAAATAGACGGAAATGGAAGAAAACAGCCCCCAAGTCAGAGAAAGAGCACGTCCAGACAGGCATTTAGCCCACTCTTTGGAGCTGTTGGGGATCTATCCTGGTTCCATGAGTTCCATACCTGTCAACCTTCCTGGATTGGCTGTGATTTCCCGGTTTTCGGCGTCGATTTTTGCCCTTTCCCGTTCCGCGTTGCCGAAACCCCGGATTTTGGCAGCCGGGGAAAGGAGGCACTGCGCAGCCCATCTGCGCATGTCGTGTTGCACGCATGTGTGGAAAGGCTCTACACTTCCGTAGCTCCCTTCCGCGCATGCGCAGAAGGCTACGCCGTGTGTGTAGAAGGCTACGCAAGCAGCGTAGCCCTCCATGCACATGTGTACAACGCGACCTGCACAAACCCGGTCCGCGCAGGTCCCGGATTCGCCGGAGCCGCGGTTGACAGGTATGATGAGTTCACATTTTGCAGATGCTCTAACACCCCAACTTCCCTTAAGCATTTCTTTTTGAACCTCCATCAACACTTCTTGTTTTCCCTTTTCAGTATGGCTAGCTCAGGGGTGCCCAAACTATGACCCATGGGTTGGGCTGGCCCCTGATGCCAATTCATCCAGACCACACCACCTTTTTTTGCTCCCAGAAGTGGAAGTAAAACACACCCGTATGGCATTGGGGGCTGGATCTGGCCCACAGGCCATGGTTTGGGCACCCCTGGTTTAAGCAGAGAAAATGGCAGCTTAAAATCTATCTCATCCTGTTGCAAAACAGATTGCAAGGCACATTTTACCTCTGCTTCTGGTGGGAGGAACCACGTGACTGGCCCGCTGAACCACGTGACTGGCCCGCTGAACCATGTGACTGGCCCTTGGCAAAAAAGTTGGGGCTTCCCTGGGCTAGCTATTCACTGTAATTTGAAACTGAGTAATTTTATTTGATGTTTAGCAATTCTTTGATATGGAGATATAATACCCACCTTTTTAGGTGAAACAAACCCATAAACATTTCAAGGATGCTTTATATCTGAGCATTCTACTCAGGGTGATTGTGCTATCAGCAGTTGTGAACACTTGTTGTTTTTATGTGGATACTTTCCTGCATACCTGTCAAGTTTTGGATTTGAAAATAAGGGAAATTTCCCAGACAAAACAGGAAACTTGACAGCTAGGCGTATCCTGTGCAGCCCTCCAGTGGCAGCATTAGGGCATTGCAGTCTTCCTAATATGGGAGGATGCCGGGAAAGAGGGTAAAATACAGGAGGTTCCTGGCCAATACGGGACACTTGACAGCTATGCTTTCCTAGCTCTTGACAAATATGTTATATATATCTTCAGTGTGTGGAGATTTTCAAGAAGTTGTATAGTAATAGCAATTACATGTATATATAACTCCATAGCATTTAGAGGACTTCCTGGGCAGTTCACAAGGTAATTAGCATTTTGCCCCAAACAAACATTTTGCCCAAACATTGTGTGATTGAACACACAATGTCAACAGAGTTCTGGCTGCAGCACAGAAGTTTAACCACTGCATCACAAGGCCTCCTTGTTTTGTATCTTGCAAATATATATATATATATATATATATATATATATATATATATATATATATATATATATATATATATATATATATATATATATATATATATATATATATATATATATATATATATATATATATATATATATATATATATATATATATATATATATATATATATATATATATATATATATATATATATATATATATATATATATATATATTCTGAATCAGGAATTTATCCAGTATCCTGTCACATTTTACATACTGCTTTTAACTTTGCTTATACACTGCTTGTGTTTACGTGCTAATTGCTTCTCTGCTTTGTGTATTTAACTACTGTTCAGTATAATAATAATTGTGTGTTATAAGTCAGTTCTAATTTATGATGACCTTTTCCAAGTATAGAGCACTCAGAAGTGATATACTATTCCCTTCTTCTGGGAGCTCCCTGTGATTGTGCAGCTTGCCCAAGGCTGGGTTGGAATCTGACTGTGGAGACAGAGGTTGGGGGTTTGATTCTCCACTGTGCCTCCTGAGATGTGTAGTTATGCGGGGAAAGCTGTACTGTTTCAGGATTCTTCCTGAAAAGAATTGCCATAGGTCAGAATTGACTTGACAGCATGAGACAGGCTGGCTTTTCTCCTGGTAGGTACAGTGGGGGAATAAAACTCATAACATCTGGTTCTGCCGTCTGATAACTAATCTAGGGTATTTGTCCTACATTTTGGTTCAGTCTGTGTTGTGTTCTGATGGTTTTATTGTACACATGGATTACAATGTATCTGAGCCAATGTAACCTTGCCTATAGCAACAATGTAACCTTCAGCTGTATCATATAAACCCTGTAATAGGACGCGAGCTAATGACCACCAGCTGGCAGCAGCGAGCGTCCAAGCTCTCTTGGTCCAAACTCATCAAAGGCAACAGCGCGGGAAGTTTTCCCGCCACCACCTACACCTGGACAAGAAGGGCGTGACCTGCAATGACGTCACGCAGACAGTAGCCAATGGGCTACCATGGCACCACGTTCAAATGTATTACTGCTGTATATAAAGAGCTATCGATCCGCCATTACCTCATGTTCCCTCTGCCCACGATGCAATAAACCTGAGTTAACCCAGCCCGAGGCTGTGTCCTGTGTCTTGGTTTGCATACACCAAATTGGCGACGAGGATGGGATAATGGATCCCCACGGAACAGCCAGGGCACAGAGCGGTTTCAACATCACAAAGCCACAAGACTGGGAGCTGCTTGAGATGGATTTCCAGGCGGCCCTGGTGGAACTCAGAGTCAAAGGAGAAGACGAGGAGAGTCTTTTCCACATTCGGTTTACCCGACACTTTGGTCAGCGACAACGCTAGTTGTTTCACCTCCGCCGAGTTCGGGGCGTTCATGGAGGCAAACGCCATTCGGCATGTCACGTCCGCACCGTTTCACCCGGCCACGAATGGCCAAGTGGAACGGCTGGTGCGGACAACGAAGGAGGCGCTGCGGCGCATGGGCCCGGGGGACCTAAATCACCAAGTATGCCAGTTCCTCTTAGCGTATAGGGTAACCCCATTAGCGTCAGGCTACTCGCCCGCGGAGCTCTTGATGCGGCGAAAACTGACCACGATCCTGTCCAGGCTAGACCCGACGAGAGTCGAGGATAAAGGGAAAAACATAGGGTTGGCAGTCTCGAAGGGTTTCGCCGCCGGGGACCCTGTTCACTGCAGGAACTATTCCAGCACGGGGCCAGCCTGGGTACCAGGGACGGTGGTAGAACAGACGGGGCCAGTGTCGTACCGGGTCGAGACTAACACCGGCCTCCTTTGGAGGAGGCACGCAGACCAACTGAGGCACCGAGTGAGTGGGCCAGTCAGTGGAGCTCAGCAACAGGATTCAGCGTTAGGGTTCTCCCCCACCCGCTTAACCCAAGGGGGAGACAGCAGGGGACAACAGTCCCTAGCAAGGGGGGAAGGAAACAGTAGTAGCGGCCCCGACTCATATCCTTTTGATACGCCAGTCTTATCAGGGGCCGGGGAAGGGGGAGAGGAGTTCGCGACCGCTGCCCCCGATTGTGATTTTGATTTTGAGTTTGCGAGCCGGGGGGGTTTTCAGGAGTGTTCCCCCACCCATCCAAGCGAGAAGAGGGGTTTTTCGTTAGCCCCCAGTGCCCCCGGTTCCTCCCTAAGAAAGAGCACTCCCAACAACGCCGCGGAGCCGCGGCAAGTCACTAACGAGTCTCCCTCTCATATTACAGGACAGGAAACCAGGGGACAAAGAGAAGGTAGCAAACCCGGGGAGAGGCAGCCCGCATCGAGACCCCAGCGTGTTCGAAATAAGCCATCTTGGCTGAGAGACTTTGTTTCCTAAGGGGGGGGGGAGTGTGTTCAAGTGTGGGCTCGAGACTTTGTCTCGTCCTAGGGGGGAGGGGTGTTGTGTTCTGATGGTTTTATTGTACACATGGATTACAATGTATCTGAGCCAATGTAACCTTGCCTATAGCAACAATGTAACCTTCAGCTGTATCATATAAACCCTGTAATAGGACGCGAGCTAATGACCACCAGCTGGCAGCAGCGAGCGTCCAAGCTCTCTTGGTCCAAACTCATCAAAGGCAACAGCGCGGGAAGTTTTCCCGCCACCACCTACACCTGGACAAGAAGGGCGTGACCTGCAATGACGTCACGCAGACAGTAGCCAATGGGCTACCATGGCACCACGTTCAAATGTATTACTGCTGTATATAAAGAGCTATCGATCCGCCATTACCTCATGTTCCCTCTGCCCACGATGCAATAAACCTGAGTTAACCCAGCCCGAGGCTGTGTCCTGTGTCTTGGTTTGCATACACCAAAGTCTGAGAATGGATCGGTTCTCCAATGCATTGGGTGAATAAGAAATGTATTAGTAAGAGTTAATGGGTGCTCTCGTGTCCAAACAAAACTCTAAATCTATGCAATTTTGATAGAAAAAAGCCAAAGTTCTATCACAAACTTTCCCACCACTTCAGTTGGAAAGAAGGGTGAAAATCAATCCCTACAGAGTTACAGTACTTCCAGAGATGGGACAATTTCCTTTTTTGAACTCTTAACTCCAGGAACAGAAGCAGGCTGGTTCTTGGAGTCCGTGAAAGTAATATTTTCTCTCCAACAGTCTTTTAAAGTATTTTCCTACCATCCATGCTGCCGTGGCGTTGTCTGGTTTTGGCTGCGGTGCGTCCTTGAGTTATTCACACATACACCTGTTCTTGCTTGTACACACACTACAGGAAGGGCTTGCCTGTCTCCTCCTAATTTTGGCTTCCAGGCACAATTGCTGTGATATACTCTGGTAGCTTTGTTTGCAAGCTAGCAGTAGATTTGCACCAAACCTTGTGCTTGGAAACCTAACTGATACTAGACAGCCTGTTGGTTTGGCAGTCACATGCTCTCAAAATCATATAAATTCTGCCCACCCCAACTCCATCCACCTCTTCTGCTTTTCATATAGTATTGCTTTGCTATGAACAAAAAAACAATGCATTGCATTTAGGCCTCTTTATTTTCTTTCCTGTACTACATTTTATACTCTGTTTCCCCTTTATGGGTTCCTAAATCTACCCCCTTCTTTCTGTCTCTTTTAGATTTTATTTATTTATTTATTTATACTTCAATTTGTATCCAGCCCTACTCAACACATGGCCGACTCAGGGCGGCTAACAACATATAAATGACCCCAGGACAACTCAAGGGGTTTACATATAAGATACAAGATACAGTGTTCAAAATACAATAATCAATACAATGTTTCACATAAGTACAATAATACAAATTACAATACTAGGCAAAACAATCCACAAAATACAAAATATCAGCACACATCAGAAAAAAGAAAACAAATTCACCTGAAGCCACCCACAAAAAACCCTGCCTCCAGAGTCTTATGAAGGGGGGGACAGGGCCCTGGGACGCCAGCCGGTGGCATGGCTGGAAGGCCTCTTCACCCCCACCGGGGCCGGGAGCGCTGCGTGGAGGATTCGCCTGGCAGACCCCCTCGCCTTTTAAGTCCTGGCGAAGGGTGGAGGGCGGAGCCTGGAACGCCGGCCGGTGGTGTGGCCGGAGGGCCACTTCGTCCCCACCGGGGCCGGAAGCGCTGCGGCGGTGGACTCGCCCGGCAGACCCCCTCGCCTTTTAAATCCTGGCGAGGGGTGGAGGGCGGGGCCGGAACGCCGGCCAGGTGGTGCGGCCGGAGGGCCTCTCAGCCAGGGAACCCTTTTAACCTCCCCGCCCGGTGGCAGGGGGCGGGGAGGGACGGCTTCGCGCGGCGGCTGCGGCGTCCTTCGGCTCCCTCGGCCAGGGAGCCCTTTTAACCTCCCCGCCCGATGGCAGGGGGCGGGGAGGGACGGCTTCGCGCGGCGGCTGCGGCGTCCTTCGGCTCCCTCGGCCAGGGAGCCCTTTTAACCTCCCCGCCCGGTGGCAGGGGGCGGGGAGGGACGGCTTCGTGCGGCGGCTGCAGCGTCCTTCGGCTCCCTCGGCCAGGGAGCCCTTTTAACCTCCCCGCCCGGTGGCAGGGGGCGGGGAGGGACGGCTTCGCGTGGCGGCTGCGGCGTCCTTCGGCTCCCTCGGCCAGGGAGCCCTTTTAACCTCCCCGCCCGGTGGCAGGGGGCGGGGAGGGACGGCTTCGCGCGGCGGCGGCGGCGGCCCTCCCTGCGGCGTCCCATATGTGGTGCAATTGTTGTTGTTCAGTTGCATAGTTGAGTTCGATCCTTTTTGACACCATGGACCATCGCATGCCAGGCACCCCTATCCTCCACCATGGAGGCAAAGGAGGCATCTCTAATACACATTTATGTGAAACACCTTCTTTTGTCCAAAAATAAGCCCTGTGGCAACATTAGTTTTGGTTTGCAACCAGTAAAATGGTTACAGCTCCTCTCACACAAAGTATCGTCTTTTTATGTGACATCTCTGTCCATAAAGCTTTCAGAAGTTCTGCATCTAATGTTTCAAAAATTTTAATGTGGTCAGAAACACTTGTCATGCTGTGTTTTGGTAGCATGTTTTCTGTGTGATGCTCTGTTATACTTATCAGTGAGGTATAAGTGAGAGATTGTTCTTGATATTCAGGTGGTGGAAATGCGAGACCAGATTTTATACAATAATAGCACTATTGTCACATTTTGCAAACTTTATATTAGCTCATAGTTCTTAGGATATTAAAAACCAGCTATCCTGGAAATAATTTTGAGACCTTTGAGATTTATGATTGCAGCAATGCTTCGTGTTTTAGCTCTTGTTAAATTGATATAATTCTCAGTAAATTGAATAGTGTTTATATTTGAAAGCTGTTCCTCACTGAAAATGTAGCTTAAGGCATTTGTATGAATTTATAGGGGAAACAAATTACAGCTGTATTAAATCTTGATGCAGTGCTGCAGACCATGAGGCGTTTCATCTAAATATGATGCTCTAAACTGAGAAGAACAAAGATTGCATAGCATTGATTATGTTGTTCTGTTTCACCAAGGATACAGTCTCTCATAATTTATTTTTTGACAATAAATGATTATTCATAATTAAGGCGAATCTTCAGCACTATCTGTGCTTTCCCTCCTCGCTTCATTTCCTTTGTTGTTTTTCTGGCTTGTTTCCTTCTAAGATGCAACAGTTCTTTCAAGGGAAACCATCACAGGCAAGGCACACTGTTTTGAAGGAAAAGGCCTCAGCAGGGAAATTCATCAAGTGAGTTTTGGTGTGGGTGTTGTGCTTGTAAGCTTCATGGACATATAAGGAGGTCAGAAAGGACACGAGGGCCAGGCCTAACCCCTCTGTCTCTATTCCTGTTGTTCTCCCCATGTTCAATTTATAATCTCTGTACTGTGAGATCCACTAGAAGGGACAAAGACACCTATTTTTTCTCATCCTTGACAGTTTTTAAAAATGTTGTCATGGTGTTATAATGCAGACAAGAGAAAACTCTGAGGGAAGGAAAACACAACCCCCCTGAAGTTAAGGGGGGCTGTACCCCACCCCTCAGTGGCTGGTGAAAACCTACATCACCAACTTTTCTAATGTTAAAAATGCTAGTGGTTCTTCTAGGAAACCGAATGCAAAAGGAGCATACGTTATGCTTCTTGGCAGAATCATATTCTTGGCTATACAATGGTTCTATTGGCAAAGAAGGTGTCCTATCAGTAGAGTCTCCAGGAAATTTCAACAGTGGGGACTAGGGTATCAATGCACAATTCCTCATATACCTGTATAATTAAGTGAGTCATGTATGCTGCCTTGAGCTTCTTGGGGGAAAATGGGATATAACCTTTTGAAGCTGTGATTTGGTTCATGTAGGAATTGGGGCCACTGGGGTGGCCTTAATGTCCCGGAGGAGACTGATCAAGTGACGACACGAGGCAAAAGGAGCGAGATCAGATCAGTACTTTATTGGAAAAAGGCAACATCATTTATAGGGAAAAAAGCGCAATGGTGGCGAAACTGTCATCGGACAGGAAAATTACCTCACCCACGTACCCGGGTTAATAGGGAACCTCTCAAAGGGAAGTTAATTAACTTGGACAAACATGGGGCAAGGAAGACCATTGTGTAGGGCTTAAGCAAGGGTAAATATGGCTGATATTTACACCGGGGATTACCTTGGCCAGAGGATGAGTGATTACTCTAATAGGTAACTGGGGTCTGCGATATGCTTGCTCAGCAGAATCGTCGGTCAGGCTACAAGCGGCCGAATTAATCCCTATCATTAATTCACCCCCCTTATGCCCTGACAAGGGCCAGAGGCCAGGAGTTTGCTCACTGGTTTAACCTCTGCCAGAAGCCACTGATGCCCAACCGGGCACGGGGAATCTTCATCTCCCCTTACTTTTTAATATTAAGAGCCTGACTGGCGACTCTGCGCAGAAGCAGCATCAGCTGTTGATCGGGAATGACGTCACGGGGTTTCTTCTTGGGGCGGCACTTCGAGATCAGTGAGGGAATACATTGCGCAAAGCAGCATAACGCTATGCCTAGTATAGTCACCCCCACTACCACCTTGAGTACCGTCTGAAGCCACCCCCAGGGGATCCATGACCACATCCAGCTCCACAATGAACTCCACCAGGCCCCCCATGCGGAACCCTCAGTGATGCCCTGGACTATGGTGTGGAGATCAGTGAGCTGACTTTGGATTTTCCGGGAGTTGTCAGTAAGGTTGAAACAGCACATACCGTGAAGGGATTCGCAACCCAGATGGTGCAACAATAAGAGGTAGTCGATAGCCGCTCGATTATCGAGGATGGCATGGCGAAGTTCCGCCTGCTCCTGATTGAGGAGCGCTATCGCTGTGGAGGTATGGTTGATGGCTTTTGCCAAACCGCAAGCCAAGCGACCAATTCTCCGTGCGTTGCCGACGGCTAAGCCTGGCACGCCAACTATACTGACTGATAGTGAGACGTATTCGGTTGGGCTTAGGACTCTAAAGCTGCTGTCACATGAGCTGTCTAGTTGGGTGGTGCGAGTGCGCCTGATGGGTGCAGAAACATTTGAAACATTTGAAACATGGGGAACATTAGAAACATTTGTGCTTGGGGCAACCATATCCCTAGTGGGGAGCAACAGTGTCAACCGGCTAAGGCAACATGTGGAATCTGACACATTTGCGGGAATATAGTTGAAGGTATACTGGTTGCATGTGAAGAACCACCCTGAGGGTAGGGTGATATGGGCAGGTAACGAACCAATTGTCTCTGGGTTTGCACAAGTCCAGTTGCTGCTGCCGGTATCGAGGCAGCTGCGCTGGGTCCGGCCGCCTGTGGCGCAGCCAATTATTTGCGCGCAAGTAGAGTTCGGGCTGGCCGCCACTCGCGGGGTGTGAAGAGTGGCTGCATCAGCCGGCAAAGTCATGGTGAGCCGCAATCCCCCCCAGCGAGCGTAGGCTGCAAAAGTCGCAGGGAGGTGTGGTCCAAAAACCTTCTTTAGCAGCCAGTCCCCATCCCTGGCGCGTGCGTCGAGAGTGTGGCACACTGGGATGAGACAGGTGCTGAGGATTGAGGCAGAACCAATGTCCTGCTTCAGGCAAAAATCGGACTGGTTGACGAGACCCGCCAACCTTGCCCACGAGTTGTAGTGCATCCGTGCTGAAAGGTCTTCACCGGGCGGCAGGCCGTTGGCCTGAAGTGAAGCGGCCTGAATGCCTCCCCCCAAAGGCAGGGCGAGGGCCAGGACGAGGGTGAAGATCACGGAGTTGGCGTTAATCTGGGCAAAGACTGCTGCAACGAAGTGCTCCGGTGTCGGCTCCATCTCCTCGCGTTGGAGGGCGTCCTCGGCCTCTCTGCAAAGGGTCTTGACCATCCCCCAGGTGATCCTCGGCGCTGGGGTCCGCAGCCGCCGCTTCTCCTGGTGGGTCTCCTCGGTCAGAGTGAGGTCCTCCAACTCCGGGATCGGACTCGGGCCGGTCTGGGTCCACGCCATGAGGTTCCAGATGGGGCTTGACACACCGGGCCGGAATCCACACGACACCTGTTGGAGACATAATTGCAGCATACCCTCTCCCCCAGGTTATGAGCGGCACCGGGCCCCTCCAAGATGGGTCCGGTGGCACTCGGTACCGGACCATAGGTCGCGGGAGAGCTTCCGAACGGCGGAAGTGCTTCTCCTGCGGCGTACAGTCCGAAAAAACATTGAGGTGATTGTATGTGAACAACACCTTATTCAGACAAAACTGTGCTTCTCCCTGTGATTTGGGGAGGGCTGGTGGCTCCCCCCTTTCTGTTTGTTTGTCAATATAGGACTTTAGCGTCCGATTGACCCGTTCTACAATCGCCTGCCCTTGCGGATTGTAGGGAATGCCAAATGTATGCTTGATGTCCCAGGTGGCCATGAAGGTGGCCAACTGCCTAGAGCAGTAGGACGGGGCGTTGTCCGTTTTCACGTGCCGCGGCTTGCCCATTGCCGCAATGCAGGACAGGAGATGCTGCTCCACATGGGAGGCAGTCTCCCCCTTCTGCGCCGTCGCCCAAACGAACTGGGAAAAAGTGTCTATGCAGACGTGCATGTACTGCCATCTGCCAAACTGCGGCACATGCGTGACGTCCATTTGCCACACCTGATTGGCCTCTGTCCCCTGCGGGTTAACCCCCCACGAGGGCCCCCCCGGTGCCCCTGCACAATGCTGGCAAGAGCGCACTATACCCTGGGCTTGAGAAAGTGGCAAATTGAACTGTCTGGCGAGTGCCTTGGCGTTTTGGTGAAAAAAGGCATGACTTTGAATTGGAGTAGTGAAAACTCCCAAAACTGAACGTTGCTGAATTTCCTGTGCCGCCGCGTCCGCTCTGCTATTGCCCGCAGAAATCGGACCCGGTAGGTCTTGATGACTGCGGACGTGGGCAATATAGAGCGGCTCCGTGCGGTTTCGCAAATGAAATTGATCAGTGAGGAACAGGCTAAGCAGATTCTTGTCTATCGCGGGAGTGATGTATGCTCCCGGTAGACTGTGAAGCAAATTCCTGACATACAGACTGTCAGTTATGATATTTAAACATTCCTTGGCGAAGGTGCGCAAGGCAAGGTTCACGGCTGCCAACTCCGCCCGCTGTGCGGACTTCTGTGGAAGAGTTAGCAGCGTGTGCCAAGCTTCGCCCTCCTGCCAGGTCAGGACACCATAAGTGCGTCCGCCATCAGAAAAAACTGTTCTGGCCCCCTGAAGCGGGACCAGCGAGAGCAATTCGAACAAGCTGACTGTTCCTGTTTGAAGCGAGACGAGTCTGGGGTCTTTAGGCAAATGGTATGCCAAGCTTCCAGTGAATCCTTCCAAGGCTATCGGAAGCGAGTCACCTAGCTGCATCAACTGATGAATTTGTTCCTTGGTGAACGGGACTACGATCTTGGCTAAATCGTGGCCAGAAATGTCCCTAGCTCTCAGCCTGCCGCGGTAAATCACCGCGGAGACCAGTTCTTGGGGCGGAACAATGTTCCGAGATGAGGTGTTAGGCAAGTATACCCACTCCACAATTTTCGCTCCCTTCTCTGAGTCTACTCCTAGCGCCCCAGTGAACATGGATCCTGATCGCACGATGTACAGATTCAGGATTGGGGCATAGGGCCCCTGGGCGATCCTATCTACCCATCTTTAGCTGAGAGCTTGGTTAACTTTCTCGAGCGCCAAGCGCGCGTCTCGAGAAATTTTTATCCGGTCTGCTGGCTGCTTACCGAGCGTTAGCAGCGAGAAGAGCGGTTTCAGAAGATCCGTATCCAATCGAAAATACGGTCTGGCCCAATTAATGTTTCCTAAAACCTGCTGTAATTCTACCAAGGTGACTGAGTCCTGTTTGATTGATCTGAGGCAAAACTGGTGCTGTGAAAGAGCGGAGAAGCCGATGGCCCAAGTATGAGAAGGGCTCGGTTCTCTGCACTTTCTCCGGGGCAATGAGTAACCCTTTGTCCCCCAGGCTGGCCTGGAGGTCTGAAAACACTTCGCTGCCAAGTTTCGGCAACGCTACCAAAATATCATCCATAAAGTGACAAACTAAGGCTTGTGGGTAGAGGTTTCGAAACTTTGCCAGTGCGTCGTGAACGTAAATTTGGCACAAAGTGGGCGAATTGAGCATGCCCTGTGGCAAAAATTTCCACGCGTAACGCTGCGTGGGCTCACTGTGGTTCACGACCGGCACGGTAAAGGCAAACCTCTCCCGGTCCCTGGGGTCTAAGGGGATTGTATAAAAGCAATCCTTGAGATCTACGACTAGGATCTCCCACCCCTCGGGAATCATGTTCGGATTCGGGATGCCGCATTGAAGTGGACCCATTGGCTGTATGCATTTATTGATCTCTCTGAGATCGTGGAGGAGTCGCCACTTCCCCGACTTCTTCTTAATAACAAAAATTGGCGAATTCCAAGGACTTGTGGACTGTTCTATATGTCCTGCGTCTAGCTGTTCCTTAACTAGCTGCTTGAGAGCAACCAATTTCTCCCCTACTACCGGCCATTGTTCTACCCAGACCGGAGTATCGGTGAGCCATTTAAGTGGCAACGCCATTACCCAAAGGTAAGCGTAGCACCGTACTGCTGCAGAATGTCTCGCCCCCAAAGGTTGATGTGCACGTCAAGAATGTGCGGTCGGATCACCGCCGTGCCCTCAGCCCTTGGGATTGTGACTTCTACCCACTCTCGGCTCCTAAACGCTTCCTGGACGCCGCCTACCCCCCACACATCGGAGACCGGCTCAATGGCCCACTCCCTTGGCCACTGGCTTCTGCTTATCACACTGACATCTGCTCCGGTATCTAATAGGCCTGAGAATGATCGATTATTCAGAAATACCTCGATGACCGGGCGCTGTTTCCACTCAATGTTGGTCTCCACTGTCGCTAAGACCTGGTATCCTTGCGCTGCCTCACTGGCGCTCGAGCGGTCCTCTGACCGGGACTCGAAGCTGTCACTGAGCCCTCCCTGGCTCTCTGCTGGCGAGCGACAAGGAACCATGATCAGTTGCGCTAAGGTGTCCCCTTTAGGGATGGTTTGGGGCAGGTGTGTCCAAAGCTGAACTTGGAGAACGCCCGAAAAATTGGAGTCAATGACTCCTGGAATTATAAAAATTCCGCGTGCACCAGCTACACTGCGGGGCAAAACTAAACCTATAAAGCCTCTGGGCAGGGGTCCCATGTACTGGGAATCGACCAGATAGACTGTGCCTGGCAGGTCGCATGTGACGTCCGCCTGGCAAGTCAATTCTAGTCCCGCGCTGCCCCTGGGGCTGGCCTGTGCCCTTGCAATGTCTGGGATGGGGTTGGACTCTACTCTGGCTCTGGGGAGTTCTGGGTGAAGGACGCCTCTGTTTGGACTGGGGCCAGAGACATGCCCGTGTTCCGGTTTCCCGAATTCTGGCAATACCTGGCCCAATGATAGCCTTTCTTGCACTTCGGACAGAGGGTGTTCGGAGCCTTGGGACGGCCGGACTTTTGCCCGCCTCCCTTGGATCGGCACTCCCTAGCGAAGTGACCGATCTTGCCACAATTGTGGCATGCTCCTTTGTTCTTACCATTAGGTCTTTTCCCTCCTTGCACCGCTGCCGCTAGCAGACCCATCTTATAGGATTCTGTGCCAACGTCGGTGCAAGCTCTAATCATGTCCGATAGGGTCAAGTCAGGACGATTGCCTAGGGACTGCAAGATTCTACGGCAGTCCAGGTTGGCATTGTCCTTGGCTAACTTAATCATGAGCTCTTCCTGGGCTTGCTCATTATCAATCTGCCTGCTAATGGCTTCTTCCAGGCGATTGATGAAGTCCATGTAGGGTTCCTGGGCTCCCTGCTTAATGGAGGTGTAATTTTTAGCCGCTTTGCCAGTGGCTGGGATCTTAAAATAAGCCCTAAAGGCTGCCTCGGCTGACATCTCGAGAGTGGCGAGAGGCAGGTTGATCTGAGCATTGATTGACTCGAAATTACCCGAGCCATACAGCTGCTCAGGAAGCACCGCGCCTCCCATCCTGGCAGCCCGAGTTTGTGCCTCTAGGCGGAACTCGCTGTCCCAGATCATGTACTGGCTAGGGGTCAGCATCATCCTCATGATGGCTTTCCAATCATGGGGGATCCACATGGTGGTCTCGCACACCTGCTGAAGCGTGCCCCTAGTAAAACGACTTTGGAGCCCTGTTTCTGCAATTGCCTTCCGCATAGCCATGAGCAGCTTATACGGGACTGGGGAATGAACAATCTGCTGTGCGCCCGTGAGCGCGTCCATTTCCATGCGGATTGGACATATCTGTCTGAGCTCAGCTAGTTCTTCTGCCGGCAATTCCCCCTTCCTAATCTCCTCTTCGATTGTGCGCTGAAGGGGACTTTTGGTAACTCGGGAACCCGAAGCTGTCAGAGGAGCGCCTGCGCTTCTCATGCCCTGCATTCCCTCGGTGACGTCTGCAGCTGTCACCGCGGGAAGGCTCCCTGCGCTACTCTGCTGGTACTTGAATGTCGGATAGAGTGCGGTAGGCGCAGTCGGCTCGACTGGCTGAACTGATGACTTCTCTAACGGGGGTTCTGCCGCTTCTATCCGGACTGGCTCGATCTCAGCTAAGAGTCTCCTACACTTCCTCCATGTGCTAACTATCCCTCCTGGGGCCTTCGGGGGTTGCTGAATGCAGTCTCCTATCCGATCCCAGAGTTGTAGGGTTAACGTACCTACTTCTGGGTAAAGCAGGCAGTGCTCCCTAAGGTACGCCAAAAGTCTCGCTAGCTCCCTGCTGTGAAAGCGTAACTTAAATACCCTGGCCAGGATTCTAAACTCTTCCTCATGAGTTTTTTGGCTAGCGGACGGACTCTGTCCCTGAGAACAAGTCCCCATATTACCTGCGAGTTGTCCTCTGAAGTTTCCTCCTCGGGACGGGTTGACGCGTCTTGGGGCAAGGTAACTGGTTCTGGCGACGATCGTCTGGGTGGAGCTCGGAGCGTGGCCTCCTGCCACGGGCCCTCGGCGGCCTCTGCGCTGTCAGGGGCTCACAGCTGCCCTGAGCAGAATGCGTTTTTCCCTTTGGCGCAAGTCTCCCCGAAAGCCGGGAGCAAGGTGCAGGAATGCCTCTCTTGGAATGCCTCGCCGCTGGCCGTCCTTCTGACCGACTGGCTGCCGGCCAGAGCGCCGCGCTGTCCTCCGGGCGGACGGGTCGCGGTTCAAGCGTAGAACCGGACCGCGTGGTTCGCTACTCGTGAGTAGACCTCTCCTGGGCCGCTTTACTCACGAGTAAATCACGTCGGGGTCACCAGATGTAGGAATTGGGGCCACTGGGGTGGCCTTAATGTCCCGGAGGAGACTGATCAAGTGACGACACGAGGCAAAAGGAGCGAGATCAGATCAGTACTTTATTGGAAAAAGGCAACATCATTTATAGGGGGAAAAGCGCAACGGTGGCGAAACTGTCATCGGACAGGAAAATTACCTCACCCACGTACCCGGGTTAATTGGGAACCTCTCAAAGGGAAGTTAATTACCTTGGACAAACATGGGGCAAGGAAGACCATTGTGTAGGGCTTAAGCAAGGGTAAATATGGCTGATATTTACACCGGGGATTACCTTGGCCAGAGGATGAGTGATTACTCTAATAGGTAACTGGGGTCTGCGATATGCTTGCTCAGCAGAATCGTCGGTCAGGCTACAAGCGGCCGAATTAATCCCTGTCATTAATTCACCCCCCTTATGCCCTGACAAGGGCCAGAGGCCAGGAGTTTGCTCACTGGTTTAACCTCTGCCAGAAGCCACTGATGCCCAACCGGGCACGGGGAATCTTCAGGTTCATGCCCCCTTGGACAGTTTGTGGGCCGGATTGGTGATCCCACTGCCTATAATGGTGGTGTGTGTGTGTGGGAATGGGGGGGGGGACTCAGGGTGGTCCCACCACTTTTACTGCCGGGACCACCAGAGCCCCCACCACTCTCCCACACTGCTGCTACCACCGGCGGGACCACCCCAAGCCCCTGAGCAACCACCATTCCCCCCACACTGCCACTCCTCCCCCTCCCCCCACAATGTTTCCCTGCATACTGGCCTGGATTTGCTGCATGGCATGGGTGAAGGAGGGAATAACGACCCCCAGGAAAGACACAGGCAGCCACATGCGTCCACTGCTTCTGCCATCATCAACTGGAACGAGGGCATGGGCCAGAGGAAATGGTGCCATGTGCTGGATCCAGCCCACGGGCCGTAGGTTGAGAACCCCCACTCTATATGATCATTCCTCTGTGTTTGCTACAAAGGTTTGGTGGTAACAATTTCTCAGACACCTTTTCCCAGAGATGTTACTGCAGCAGGACCATTCTGGACCACAGCATTCCTCAATGGAAATAAAAAGGCACTATTTTCCTTACAATGGTTCCTGGATACTTTCTTCTGTCAGAATAGCACAGTGGTTGCTTGGCAATCTAGGTGTTCTTGGACTTCAGTTCCCAGAAGCCCTGATCAGCAGGAGTGCTGACTTGGGCTTCTGGGAATTGAAGTCCAAGATCACCTAGAGTGCCAAGGTTAGCCATCACTGTACTAGCAATAAACAACTTTGGAGACACATATTGAACTTTAGTGGCCTAATTGTACCACCATTGCCACCTAGTGGATGATTCATTGAGTAAGCCAATTCAAAGCCTTCCCTTCCAGAAAGAGTCTCTTCCACTATCGCATAAAAGTACTGTACAGAGTGAAAATGTTAGTTTTTGGACTAGGGCTCTCTGGCTGCAGGATGCTGGGAGCTATAATCTAAAAATGTAACTTTTTCAAGCTTGGGTTGTGAATAAACTCTTTTCATAATAAAAAGAGAAACACCAACAGTCTTCAGATTGATAGATAATTAACTTGCTAAGAGTATGTTTGCATGGCCTACTGCTGAGATAATCTGAGAGTTTTAACTGCTTTTTATTGCACATTATAGGGACTAAATTATCTGTTTGTTTGATTTAAAAAAGAACCCTGAGCAAGACAGGCTGTAATATCTCCATTTGTTTGCAAATGTGTGGGTTCTACCTGGGGCAATATTCTTTTATAAAGAAAAATTCTGAGATCAGAATGGGCTCTATTGAACTCACTGTTCAGGAACATAGCGTCAGAAAATTTCATTTCAGACTGTCTTTGGATTTCCTTGAATGGAATTCTGTTGCTATGTTCAGCGGTGGGCCTTCAAATTCCATGATAGCAATTATGGTCAGCAGCTTTTCAGGAAGGCCATACTATGGTCTTTGTCTGATTTTATAGATTACTATTACTGATTTTATAGATTACTAATTGCTGGGAGAAACATCAACAATTTGAGATATGCAGACGATACCACCCTGATGGCAGAAATTGAGGAAGATTTAAAGAAGCTGCTGATTAGGTTGAAAGAAGAGAGTGCAAAAGCTGGCCTGAGACTTAACATCAAGAAAACCAAGATAATGGCAGCAAGCCCTATCAGCACCTGGAAAGTAGATGGGGAAGAAATAGAAGCAGTGACTGATTTTACTTTCTTGGGATCTAGGATCACTGCAGATGGTGACTGCAGCCATGAAATAAAGAGGCGACTGATTCTAGGGAGACAAGCCATGAGAAACCTGGGGAACATAGTGAAAAGTAGAGACATCATCTTGCAAACAAAAATCCGTATAGTCAAAGCAATGGTATTCCCGGTGGTAATGTATGGATGTGAGAGCTGGATCATTAGGAAGGCTGAGCGCAGAAGAATAGACACCTTTGAGATGTGGTGTTGGAGGAGAGTTTTGAGAGTCCCCTGGATAGCGAGGAGAACAAATAAGTCAATCTTGAAATAAATCAGTCCTGACTGCTCCTTAGAAGGTCAAATAGTAAAGATGAAGCTGAAGTACTTTGGACACCAAATGAGAAGAGAGGATTCACTTGAGAAAGCCTTGATGCTGGGAAAGGTGGAGGGCAAAAGAAAAAGGGGACGGCCAAGGATGAGATGGCTGGATGGCATTGTGGACGCAGCGGGCACCGAGCTGAGCGGGCTGAGGAGGATGGTGGAGGACAGGGCTACCTGGAGATCAATGGTCCATAGGGTCGCAAAGGGTCGGAATCGACTGTGCGACTGAACAACAACAACAACATAGATTACTATGTGCATTCACAAAGGAGTATCTTGTCACTTTATAACAATATAGTAGATAAAATTTTGATACATACAGTTTTTAACATTCTGTACAAATTTCATTTTCTGTGCCATATCCACTTTCACATTTTACATAACTTGCAGTTGTGATTTGGAAGGATTCACATTTTTCATCCAGTCTAACCCCTTGCCAATGCAGGAATCGACAGATAAATCATACCAGACAAATGGTCCTCCAACTTTTCCTTACAATGGAGGAACATCTGCCACTTTGTGAAATAATCTATTCCACTAGTAAACTACTCTTATCCTTAAGAATTTTTCCTAATGTTGACTCAGAGGCCCAAATCCCCTGGCCTAATTATGCATGTGTAACATAAGCAGTGTAAATTTTAGAGTAGGGACCACTTCGGTGGGAAGGTAACAGCGTTCTGTGCATTCCGGTGTCTAGTCATGCTTGCCACATGACCACGGAAATGTCTGCAGAAGCAGACAGCGCTGGCTCTTTGGCTTTGAAACAGAGATGAGCACTGCACCCTAGAGTTGGATACGACTGGCTTTCGAGCAAGGGAAACCTTTACTTTTACCTTTATTTTAAGTCAAGAAATCACCATAAACTGTGGCATACTGACTTGTGTGCCTCAATGAGCAAATTATAATTTCTATGACAATTTCTCAACATTGGGCAATTTGACTTCAGAAGTTAAACTGTTTGAACTGCTACACAAGAAGATTTTGGTTAGTATCTCCTTTTCTTATAATTTGAATCCATTGGTTTGGACTCATTTGAGTAGCAGAACATACATTTTCTTTGTTTTCAATGTGTCCTTCCTCTGTAAATATGTATATGTGATGATGGCTAGCATGTCACCCCTCACCCTAATCTAAGATGAACTCTCACTTTCAATAGCTCATGTGGAATAGATGCAGCCTAAGATGTTTTGTCACTTCAATCAGAACAGAGAGCCAGTCCACTGGGAGAGACACATTGCCTAAGGCTGGCTAAATTGTTGTATAATTGTAGCAGTGGTGGTGCAAGTATTTCCAAGGCCTGAGGCAGGGAAAGAAGCTCTGCATCCTTGCCCCAAACTACAGGTGAGTTTGTTGAGTATATTATAGCAACCCCTCAATGTAATGGATTGTTAATGTAAATTATGTATATAACCAGCCAACCAGAAGAGTCTTTCCAGTTTCCTGCCTCTAGGGTCACCTGACATGATTAGGTTTCTTGATTGTTCCGGTGTGTTATTCAGTCAGTGTGTGTGCCCCCACCCCCAGCGTGTGTTGTTCCAGTTGTTATTCTGGTGTTCTTGCTCTATCTCTCTCCAAATGATTGCATTGCAAGCAAAGTGTGTTTCTTTAGGAAGAAACTTAGTGTAAAGCATACCTGTCAATTATCCCGGATTAGCAAATGGGCTCTGTGTGTGCGCAGAGGGGTTCTGCGCATGTGCAGATGAGTTGTTGTGGCGCATGCGCACCCAGGCCGGAGCAGTTCCCGTATTTCCAGGAGCCGTGCTTGACGGGTATGTTGTAAAGAACTCATTGTATCAATCAAAGCAACTGCTTACTAATCTTTCTAAAGCAAGCTGTAAGTAAAGAACTATTTTCTTTTACAGGTACTTCAAAAACAAACAAACAGGTATGGAGAGTTTAATTGCATGGCCTAGAATAGGAGTGTAATAGTTTGAGAATTTGCAAACTATAACTATTTATAAAACTGCCCCACCTACTACTGTGCATGCATATACAAATTAACCAAGTTATCTTTACCCCCACAAGGGAGAAGGGGAATAAATGAGGGAGTGGTATTGGCATCTTTTTTCCTTGAAACATCACCTGCCCATCTTCACACCATGGCAGCTTCTCAGATGGCAATTTCAATAATGTCTAGTTTTAAAGGTCCTCATGGCCAAGATAATCAAAAAAATGCTTTGGTAATGAGGACCCTTGAAATCTGGCATAATTGAAACACCTGGCCTAGAAGCAGCTGTGCCTGCTAGAGGTATATGGGTGATGGTTCTTGTAAGGAAGTTAATAGCTGTTGGCCAGGGAGCCATGAGTTGAAAATCATCTGGTCCAGGTAGTAAAAGTTACAAATAAAATAAATCAAAAAATAATTTGCAGCTCTTTCATATCTCCTGGTGTCAGTTAATGCAGTTGGCACTCCCTGGCTCTTTTTGTGTACCTATTTCTCAAGACTAAAATCAGACATGTAGAGAAATCAATTTCTGGTAATACAGCCTCTTTTTTGAGGGGTAAAATAAGGCACAGTGGAGTCAAGACTTGTAGTGTTAAAGTTCTAGGACAGTGATGGCTAGCCTTGGCACTCCAGGTGTTCTAGAACTTCAATTCCCAGAAGCCCTGATCAGCAGGAGTGCTGATTTGGGCATCTGGTAATTGAAGTCCAAGAGCACCTGGAGTGCTAAGGTTCACCATTACAGCTCTAGGACTTTCAGACTTCCAGGGATTATGACATCATCCACTAGCTCAGAGTAGCTAGGAGAGAAATGGATTTTCCCAGGAACACAATGTTCTTGCAAGCTATTGCTGTTCTAATGCTATATATTTGATGATGGTTTGGTCTTGAATGGGCAATTAAGAATCCTTAACTTTACAAAAGAACTAATTTGCATCCATTGAGATGCACTGATCAAGCTACTTACATTTTCGGGCTATCTAATGTAATTGATTATGTGGAGTGACATGATAAACACATGTATTACAACACCTCAACAAGGGTGTGTGTGCTTCATTTTAAATGCTTAAATGCATTTCAATTTTAAAATATAAATATATTTTAAAATATGCCTATTTAGGCTAACCTGGTACCTTTTTTGTTGCCTAGCATCACTGTAAATGCTTGTAACCATTGTTCTTTGAGCCATTAAAATGCCCATTTAATTAGTTTACTAGAGTTGTCAGCAAGCTTTCTGAACAAATGTGACCAAAATTGGAAAAAATCCAAAATGACATGCCTCTGAACAAAAGCCTTAGACTTAAATAATCTGTGTTTAATGGAGCAATATTTCAATGTTCTAATGAAGAAATTAATTCAGGGTTTCATGGTTGAAAGTCTAGGGAAACAGAGAATGGCAGTAGTAAGAGAAGCCAACACACATACGATATGGATGGTTAATATCGATACAGGCCCAAATATGTGTCATGTCTTGCTTCAATAAATAAACTACATTTTCTGAACATTTTCAAGATTAATGAAATATTCTGTTTTTTAAAAAATAACAAAATATATCAAGATTTTCATACAGTGTATCTGAAACCAAAACGTGGAAAAGGCCATTATCTCATTTGTACTTGTGCTGTAGTTATAAAAATTTCATTGAGGATGGAATTTTTATTTGAGGGCAACACAATTCTCATCTGGTTCATTTTGACTGGAATCCTACCGCATGTTTCCATCAACATTAACATCAGCAATGTATCTTTCAGTCGCAAATTGCTGCAAGTTAAAAAGTAGGCATTTCATATTGCACAGAATCCCAAAAATGGCGTGAGTGTTACACCATTACCATTAGCATTACACCACTATGCATAACTATGGATGTGTAGTTATTTTGGATTACAAACCCCATACTTCACAATTATGGGAGTTCTATTTGACAAAGCTCACATAGGAGAAAGGTGGACATTGAAAGGCTTTGTGGTCTTGTTCCTTGTTGAAGAAGAAAGTTTCCAGAAGCATCAGGACATCTTCTTTTTTTGAACAAGAAACTAGGCAGAGCTAGGTCATGAAACTTTCCAATGGAGAATTATGGGATTTATAGTCCAGAAAAACCTAATGGTTCAAGTGGCTAAGATGCTGACTGGGAGGCGGAAGGTCAGCAGTTCGATTCCCGAGTACTGCAGGACAGAATGAGCTTCCGTCTTTGTTGCAGCTCCTGCCAACCTAGCAGTTCGAAAGCAAGACATTGCAAGTAGATAAATAGGGACCACTTTGGTGGGAAGGTAACAGCGTTCCGTGCACTCTGGTGTCTAGTCATGCTTGCCACGTGACCACAGAAACGTCTGCGGCAGCAGACAGTGCTGCCTCTTCAGCTTTGAAACAGAGATGAACACTGCACCCTAGAGTTGGATACGACTGCCTTTCAAGCAAGGGAAACCTTTACCTTTACCTTTACAAACTTAAGTCTAATTAACAAGAATCTGGCTCATGTTTATTTATTGCCATAAACATGTAGGCTTAGAACTCCTATCCTTGCTTGTCCTGTAAAGAGGATTTTCCTCTGCACCACCCCCCCCCGCCCAATCCTGTGGGTCTAGAGGGAGATATGTGGTTCTTGTTCTGACATTTCAAGTGGCATTCGACTGTGTTATTTGGTGTTCTTGTAATATGTCTTTGATACTATCTCTATATCTTACAGGCTAAAGTAAGGGACTGCTAGGATTGAGTTAAGTATTTATTATTTATTTTATTTATTTATTTTAAATATTTCTATCCCGCTTCCCTCACTCAGGAGTGACCCGAAACGGCTAACAACATGATTAAAACAGGAAATAAAAACAGATTAACAAACCCCATTTAAAACCCCATATTAAAACCATCTAAAAGTCCCATCCCTCCCATACAGATAAAACAGTCAGGACAAAAAACCCGTATAGGCTAAATGAGCCAGTGGGAATGAGCAGTCGATGCATCCAAGCCCCATAACCTGCTGGCATAGCCATGTTTTCAGTTGTCTTCTAAAGGAGAGCAGCTCCGTCTGGAGGTGTGGTTCGAGAAGCAAGAGGTTCCAGAGTGCCGGGGCTGACACGGAGAAGGCCCTCCTCCTGGTCCCTGCAAGGTGGGCTTCTTTTGCTGAAGGGACCATAACCGAGCCCCTCCGTTCAGCCCTCGTAGGATGGGTATTACACCTAGGGGTGATGCGGTCTCTTAGGTAAACTGGACCAATGCCATGGCCAGCACCTTGAATTGCACCCAGAGGCACACTGGCAACCAGTGCAGCTCCCAGAGCAGTGGTGAGGCACGAGCATAATGCCCCCGCCCCATCACAACCTGGGCAGCTGCATTCTGGACCAGCTGAAGCCTCCAAATGGTTAACAAGGGCAGCCCCATGTAGAGCACATTAGAATAATCCAATCTGGAGGTGACCAGAGCGTGAGTGACCGTGAGCAGGGAGTCCTGGTCCAGGAGCGGGTGTAATTGGAAGATGACACGAAGATGTGCAAAGGCCCTCCTAGCCGCGGCTGCCACCTGCTCTTTGAGCAGTAGCCGTGAGTCCAGGAGGACCCCCAAATCACGCACCAGGTCTGTCTGAGGCAAAACAGCCCCATCCAGAACCAAAGCTGGTAACTCCATGGATAACATGGGACCCCGGACCCACAGCCACTCAGTCTTGCCAGGATTCAGCTGAAGCCCATTGTCCCCTATCCAGACCCGAACAGCCTCCAGACACCTGGTTAGGACTTTGACTGTATCACTTGGGTCCCCACGGGCTGAGATATATAGCTGGGTATGGTATGTCCTTGTGCCACAGGACCATTACAGCAGCCATGAAGGCCATCCTGGGTCACCGTATGGGCGCGTTTTACATCTGCTTCCGGGAGTGATGAGGGCAGCATGGGCCGGATGAATCACAGTAAACCCATTCATGTGGATTCACAGGGTGCTTGGGCTTCTAGGAATTGAAGTCCAAGAACATCTGGAGTGCCAAGGTTCACCATCACGGCACTAGGAGATCCTAAAACAGAACACTCCAACATGTGAGACATTAGAATTTTTTCACTTGGCCCATCCCTTCTCAAAACAACACAGCACTTACTCAATTTTGATTCCATTCAGAAGAACAAATCACTGGAAATGTATAGGATTTTGAAATATGCATTTTGAACAAAAGTTGAAGTGTTCAACATAAATATAACCAGCAAAGCTAATGTGTTGGGAATTGAGTGTAAAACCTTGAAATTTTCAGAAGTGAGAAAAGTTTAAGAGATAATTATTTGCATAGATAAATAAATAAATAAGTAAATTGCAGAAATATTAGGTTGGCCTTGTTATTTGGCTATTAGTACTGGGTACATCATTAAGGATGTCAGCAACAACTTATAACTGGTAAGGTCTATGGATAGTTACAGTGCCATCTTGTGGTAGGTACTTAAAGGGTGATGCAGTGCCACAAGTAATTGTGCTGCTCTGGTATTCCATGTTTCATCATAATCAATTAAATTACTTATTTGACTTTGCCCCTTTGCTCTTTAGTAAGTTATGTGACATCAAATCAGTACTGACTTTTAGGGGTTCTAACAGCGCTTTCAAAGTAAGTGAAATACTGAAAGAGTGGTTTTACCAGTTCAGCTCCTCCAGTGAGTTTTCATGACCAAATAGGGTTTTGAAGCCTCTTTTTCCTCTGCTGTATCCAAATCTGAATATTGGTGATCCTTATGGTGAACCAAGAAGACCGTCCTGAGAATATAATGCAGTAGCCTTTTATCTGCCTTCCACATCACAGAATGATATCCATACCACTGATCCAGTTCTGTGAGTCACTTTCTTGTCCTGAGCTCTTTTGGCAAACAAAGTCCTCCTCAGCCTCAGGCCAATACTGATGAAGCTGCTGCCCCCATTAAGATGGATTCTAGTAGGATTTAATCCACTTGGGGACCATCATCCTACACCATCCAAGGCGTTAATCCAGTGGTAGGATTCAAATATTTTACTATCTACTCTGTAGGCATGGTATGGTGGGTGTGGCCAGGGGAAAGCCCTGCGTTGCACCCAAATTAGGACTACTTTATTTCAAAACTTTGATGGGCGGGGCCAGCCAGAATTTCTGCTACCGGTTCTGGTGAACTGGGGTGAACCTGTTGAATCCCACCACTGTGTTAATCCTCAAGGTGGCCAGGTTAGGTTAGTTCACACTGTCTGACTCTTGGCGTTGAGTCACTGGCAGTATGATCTACTTTAAGGTAATTTTAAATGCTATATGACAATACTTGCCCTTCTAGAATCAGGGCACACAGAACACCACAGGTCGGGAATAACATTTTCCTTAAACCTTGAGCCATTCCCAATAAATGCTGTAACACATAATTTCTGGAGTTGAGACATGCTTTGCTAGTTACCTTCAGAAATCCCCTCAGATTACAATTACTCATCGTCCGCTGTTGCTTGTATCTGAGCACACATTTTCCCTGGAAGTCATTTTTTCAGTTGATGGATGTGTCTCCGGTGACTCAATAAATCAATCCTGGCATGAAACATGTGACCACACACATTACACTGAATAGATGGTTAAGAATGTAGTTGAGTTTGACGAAGCTTCCATGCTTGTCGTTTAGCCTCTTCATGTCTGTGGCATTCCCCTTCGAAGTGATCAGTAGCAGCAGAGATGGTTTGGCGCCAAAGTGGGTGATCTATGGCCACTGCCTCCCAGGTTTCATGCCCTTCATGGTTTGTTTCAGTTGGTCTTTATAATGCTTCAAATGAGCTCCACGAGCTCTTGTACCAGAGCTGAGTTCCCCATAAAGAATTTGATGAGGGAGCCTGGAACCATCCATATGGTGGACATGCCCTATCTGTCTAAGATGATGGCCTATGATGGAAACTTCAATGCTATTTGCATGTGCCTTCTTGAAAACTGTAGTGTTTGTGACATAGTCATCCCACTTTATGTTCAAGATGTACCTTAGCTTCTGTTAGTGAAAGCGCTCAAGCTTCTTGATGTCTTGGCAATAGAGGGTCCATGTTTCACAGTCATACAATGAGCGTTGTATGAGCTGTTAAATCTTTGTTCATGAAGACCCGGTGTGATAGACGACCAAAGGTAGAATTTGCAGCACTGATTCTCTTCACAACATCCCAAGGTAAGAAAACTGGTCTATCGGTTCCAGTGTCGAATCTGAGATGGTAATACTGAACTCTGGAAAGGCTGTCCTTAGGGCAGGTTATGCAAGTTCCTTGGTTTTCTGAGCATTTATGGTGAGCCCAAAATGATCACAGCATTCTTGAAACAGTTGACTGACTGTTGCAACTCTTCAGGTGTGAGAGGAGGTGATGCAGTATCATTGGCATATTGCATTTCCATTATCCTGTTGATACTGGTCAGTCTTTGGGAGTGTAGTCTAGCTAAATTAAAGAATCCTGCATTGAAGTGATATTTAATCTCTGCACCTCTGTTGTTATTAGATGTTTCATACTGCATGGCAGCCAAGTAAAGGGAAAAAAGGGTTGGAGCAAACACACAACCCTGCTTCAATCCATGGGTGATTGGGAAGGCATCTGATATGGTTTTGATGGAGAACCCTCCCAGACATGCCATCATGAAGCACCTGGACCAGATCTACAAAACCAAAGCATCTCAGCACAGCCCACATAGCAAGTCTCAGGACAGAATCAAAAACCTTTTCCAGATCATAAAATACTAAAAAGAGTGGATTCTGTTGTTGTCTGCATTTTTCCTGAAGTTGTCTTGCACAAAAAAATCATGTCCATTGTACCTCGGAAAATACAGAAACCACATTGAGATTCGGAGATAATTTGCAGTCGACTAAGCAGGATTTTTGCAAAAATCTTTCCAGCGATGCATAGCAATGATATGGCACGATATTTGCCACAATTTGTATTTATTTATTAGATTTATTAGATTTATACCCCACCCTGCTCAACAAAAATGTGACTCAGGGCAGCTTAGAACAAAAAATATGCAGTACAATTTAAATACGTAATAGTACAAGGAATACAAATACAATAGAACAATATAATCAATTCAACCAATATACAATATAATAAAGTCCACCATGGAACAGTATGCAAAATTCAATCACCCCACAAGAATACAGAAACGTCTCAAACAATATATACAATTTATCAATAACACATGACAGACCCAGCTCAACATCTCTGATGGAACCCATGGGCGCAACATCCTCAAAAGCACCTGACTCCTATCCCTGAGCTAGTGGTGTGAGCTGGGGGAGAAGCAGCAGGTCCTCCAGTGGTGGCGGGGCATCATCGTTGTCTCTCTTCAAACCCCCGGAGCAGGCGGGGCTCAAGAGGTGGGGACGTTGTCCGCACCTGCTACCATACCCGAGTCGGTGGCATGAGCTTGGAAAGAGCCAATGGGTCCTCCGGCATCATGGTGTCGTTGTTGTCTCTTTTCAAGCCCCCAGAGTAGGCGGGGCTTTGGAGGTGGGGCAGGTCATATGCATCTGCCTCCCATCCCTGAGCCGGTAGCGTGGGCTCAGGGAGAGGCAGCGGGTCCTCCAGCCAATATTACAATCACCTTTATGGCCAAATACTACAATCACCTTTCTTAAAGATAATAGAATAGTGAAGTGGTTCCTCCTCCGTTCATTTTGCCATTGGGCCTAATGTGATGGTTTCCAGTGGCATTTCCTCCACTGAGGGGGCCATTACCCCCCCCAACCCAAAGGGGCTCATACACCCATAGCCATTGGCCACTTGAGGAAGTCAAGTTATTTACTGCCAACCAACACTCAGCGTTGAGTTGTTGACTGTACGGTCCACTCCATTACCATAGCCATACAGTTTGCAATTACTACTGAGGCTTTAAACACAGTTCCTCTGAATAGATCTAACTGACCAGGCTATAATCAAGAGATTCTACTTTTAAAAAAAAAACCTACATAAATTCCTCACTATTGAGGGTAAGTACAAATTCAAGGAGGAAAAAAAGAGGGGGAAAATCACACTGCTTGAGGTACAGCTGAAAGTTTTCTTGGAAGCCAATATTTCTATTTCTCACCAATACTGAAAAAAGAACATTTTAAGTGAAGAAGAGAATCTTATCAAAACAGATCGTTTTATAATATAAATAATCCTGTGGCACTTAACTAATTTTGCATGAACTTTCATAAGCAGGAACTTAGTTCTCAATGCATCATTTTATGAAACTGTCAGTATAATATTGAAAAATATAGAAAATCAGGCACTAAAAGAATTGCTATAGTCTCTGGGCAATTCTCCCCCCACCCCCTGAACTTAGACAGACAGAAATTTTCAGTACAGAACTATAATTTATTCCCTCACCCCATGTTGCTATTATTTTTAATATGCTCCACTTTGTGCCATACTCTTTTGTATGATATCTTTATTTGTTAAATCCTGGGAATCAAAGTGAAATGTCTAGCTGCAGGATTAACTTCATCTCCACATTGCTTCAAATTCTTAATTTCCTGTCTGAATTTCCTCTTTATCTAATTTTCACATTGGCATTGCAGCTGTCATCCAAATTAAGTTTTATCACGTGATGACATTCCTAGAGTAGGAAGAAGGGTAGGAGTAACAACTGTCAGATGCACTGGGGTGGAGGGAGGATGTGTTGTAAAGTCTAGTCCTAGAAGGTGCACAATATAATATCTTTGGTAAATTTGATAAAGACCTCACCATACAAAATTGTGCGTACTCTTGTAATATTACAACCCCCTTCCTTCTTGTTCAATATACCCATCTCCTTATGTTTTCATCATTTTCCAGATAAACAGAAGATTACTGTAGCTTCAATTTTAACTTACTAAGATTGCTGCGACAAAAGTTCCCTGAAGCCTATCACGCATTTGGCTTGAATGATAAATTGCTTTTAAGAATACATCTATAATGCAAACATGCCTCAAGTTTTTAAGGGGTAGCCATGTAGAAGCAGTGACAGGCTTTACATTCTTAGGATCCAAGATCACTGCAGATGGTGAATACAGCCATGAAATAAAAAGGCGACTAATTCTTGGGAGGCAAGCTATGAGAAATTTGGGGAACATAGTTAAAAGTGGAGACATCAGCTTGCAAACAAAAGTCTGCATAGTCAAAGCAATGGTCTTTCCAGTAGTAATGTATGGTTGTGAGAGCTGGACCATAAGGAAAGCTGAACACAGAAGAATGTCTATTGCCTTTGAGATGAAAAGCAATCAACCCCGACTGCTCCTTGGAAGGTCAAATATTGAAGATGAAGTTAAAGTACTTTGGACATCAAATGAGAAGAGAGGATTCACTTTAAAAGCCTTGATGCTAGGAAAGGTTAAGGGCAAAAGAAGAAAGGGGTGGCCACGAGACAGCTGCGTTGCCATTTTAGAAGTGACAGAGTGGAGAAGTTTGCTCCACCGCTTCTCTTTCCAGTTTTTAAAGCTTTTCGGAGGAATCTTCCTCCCCCAAAAAGGCGATTGCTTGGGTGGCCCATGGCACCCAAGTGCAAGGCAGCGGCCTCCAGGCCGCGTAATAGGGGGAGGGCTCTGCCTACTGCCTCGACCTCCCGGGGGCTGCCGCCGGGCCGGAGGGCTCGGGCAGCACCCCCGCAATCGGGTGGCAGGGCTTTGGTGCCCACTGCCACCAATGTGGCCAAGCTGACTCATGCCTACCCGCCCAGTCTGGGGACTAGGGCGGGGGCGGCAAGGGCCTGCTCCTTTGGGGTTCCTACCCCTGCTGCGCCTTTGCCTGGCTCGGGGCATGGTGGCCCACTTGGGCTTGGTGCGGGTCCCTGCCCCACCACTCTTCCGGCCCCACATGGGCCGGATTACTGGGCATGGCCCTATGCGAGCCAGGGATCGCCATTTGGGCTTATCCCCCAGCAATTGCTCGGTGGGCCATCCAGCCCACCTTATCCAGTGGGGTCTGAGACGGTCGATGCTCTCCTCGCACGCATTTCGGTGCTGGAGGCATTGATGGGCATTGCTCCGCCACCTGTCAATGGTGCGCTCGCAAACCCTGCGGATCCGGCCCACGTGTCGGCCATGGCTGTCCAGCAGGCTGCTGATAGGGTCGAGCTGCTTGAGGCCATCAGGCCAGCCCAAGCTGGCGCCTTGCAGCTCCCCATCAGGCCATTGCAACAGGCCTTCCCGCCGGGGACCGGTCCTGCTCGGCAGGGGCGCAGGGGCACGCAGAGCTCGATACCCATCGTGAGCTCCGATGCCCACCGTGGGCCAGAACCCCCAGTGGGGGCGGCCCAGCGGGGTGCACCGAGTGAGTATATGGGTCAAGTTAGCACACCAGTAACACTACCCAATTCTGCTGTGGGGGGGGGGGGTTCAGTGGCCATGGCCACGACAAGTTACTGTGGGAGGACAGTTTAATCCATACTGTCCTGCTAATTATTGGTTACCCAATTACTCTCCGGTTATGGCAGGGGTGACTGCCCCTTTGGGTACGCCTAATGTCCCAAGTGTGCTGCAAGGTCCACTGTGCGCACCCCCAATTCAATCCGTGCCGACGGCGGCACTACCAACAGCCGGTTACTCCTTACCCTTGGGTGACCACTTATCCCAGGCTACGAGGGAGAAGATTTGGCGGGGGGAATATGTAGATATCTTCTCACTTTTATACCGTGAGCTCACTAAGGAGGAAAGGGAGAGGCAGAACGATAGGGACAAGAAGTTGTCCCGTCATCGTAAGCCACCTCGCACTTGCGCCACTTGGTTGCCGGCATATCTTATTTATATGGCGGTATACCTGAGGGCTCATCCTGATTTGGCCATTCCAATGGTCCAGTACCTGGACAATATTTACCGGGCTGTAGTTGATTTCCCTGGCCCGTCATGGTTGGCCTACGATCAGGAGTTTAGGATGAGGGTGGCCCTTCACCCTGAGATGAGGTGGGACGAGCCCTGCCAGCAGTTGTGGCTGCTGTATATGACCCCCACACGGCTAGCGCCTGGTGACCGGTACCACTGTGGTCATGCTGTGCAGCGGGCTGATACTTCACAGACTCCCCGCCAGCTGGCGGGGCAGGGGGTTCCAGCCCGCCTGCTGTGTTGGAGCTTCTCTGCCAACGGTGTGTGCAGCAGACGCCAGTGTCGGTTCAGGCACAAGTGCCCTTCTTGTTCCGGCCCTCACGCCACTTTCACGTGCCCGCGGGCTGGCGGGTCGCGGGGCAGAGGACGGGGTGTGCAGGGGGCGGTCAGAGCTCCCTCTGACAGGGCGACCCATTCAAAAGGCCCCCTCCCCAATTAATATACTAGTGTTGGAACAATGGCTGTGCACTTATCCTAGACAGGATGATGCGAGATACCTACTTGAGGGCTTTCAGTTTGGCTTCCGCATACCCTTTAAAGGTGTTCGTGGGCCTTAGGACGCCCCGAACTTACTCTTTCTCAGGGGTAATGAGGATATTGCTGCAGAGCAGATAGCCAAGGAACTCAAGGCACAGAGGGTGGCGGGGCCATTTATCGACCCACCATATCCCAACTTGAAGGTATCCCCTCTAGGTTTAGTCCCTAAGAAGTTCCCGGGTGAATTTCGCCTAATTCACCACCTTTCTTACCCGGCGGGCTCTTCGGTCAATAACGCTATACGTGATGACCTTTGCTCTGTCAGGTATACGTCCTTTGACCAGGCCTTACAGATGGTACACTCGTGCGGTCCCGGGGCGCTGCTGGCAAAGTGTGACATCAAATCGGCGTTCCGATTGTTGCCAGTGCACCCGGATGACTTCGAGCTGTTAGGTTTTTGTTTTCGGGGCAATTTTTATGTGGACAAAGCCATGCCTTTCGGCTGTTCTATTTCATGTTCGGCCTTCGAACGATTTAGCACCTTCCTCCACTGGGCTTTTGTTTGTAGGTCAGGGTCCCAGTCTGTTGCCCACTACCTCGACGACTTTTTGTTCGGGGGTGGACAGGGCATGGGCACGTGTGCCCGCCTTCTCGCCACATTTCAGGTCCTTATGCGGGAACTCGGCGCCGCCCTAGCACCTGAAAAGACTGAGAGACCAGCCACCACTCTCACCTTTTTAGGTATTGAAATCGACGCCGTTGCCCAGACATCCAGATTGACCATGGAAAAGGTGACTCGGATCTCTGCTGCAATTTCGGCAATGCTTGCCAAGCATAAGGTGTCGCTCTGAGAGTTGCAGGTGCTGCATGGCCACCTCAACTTCGCCTGTAGGGTAGTTACACCAGGCAGAGCCTTTGCCAGGCGTCTTTGTGACGCCATGGCGGGCCTTTTAAAATGTCACCACAGGGTGCGGCTGACCAGAGGTTTACGGGCAGACCTTTCGGTTTGGCTCACATTCCTACAGGACTTTAATGGCGTCTCTTTCTGGAGATCGGAGCTTATGGTCAGCCCTCAGTTCCAAGTGCAGTCGGATGCCTCCGGCTCCCTGGGTTATAGGATTTACTTTGAGGGACGGTGGGCCTATGGTCAATGGCCTCAGGCATGGCAAGGCATGGATCGCTTACGCGATCTTACTTTCCTAGAGTTTTTCCCCATCTTGGGGGCACTAATGCTATGGGGGGATAGGTGGGCCAATTCGGTGGTTCACTTTTGGTGTGACAATGCTGCAGTGGTGCACATTGTCAATGCCCAGACATCCAAATCCCCCAGAGTCATGGCATTAGTTTGCCAATTTGTTTTGAGGTCCCTACGCCTTAATGTGCTATTCAGGGCCAGACATGTGCCAGGCATTAATAATATTATTGCTGATGCTTTATCCCGCCTGCAGATCTCCCATTTCCGTGCCTTGGCTCCAGACGCAGAGGAACTTCCCTCTCCACTCCCGGCCGAGATCTGGACATTTGGCGAGGAGAGGTGAACCGGGCGATCAGCATGTCTTTGGCACCTTGCACGCGTAAGGCGTATCTACATGCATTCCTCCAATTTAGAACCTTTTGTGGGCAAAGGCAGTTGCCCGAAGTATGGCCGATACCAGTCAACCAGATTTTACAGTACATGGTCCTCCTCCACCATCAAGGATTAGCCCCACGCACTGTCGCCACTAGGCTTTCAGTATTGGCATTTATGGCCAAGGCACGGGGCTTTCCCGACTGTGTGAATGACTTCCACATACAACACGTATTGGAGGGGTGGACGTGTGGGCATGGCCAACACCCGGACACGCGTCACCCCATTTCAATAGGTGTTCTGACCCACCTTGCACGTGGTTGGCATAGATGGTGTTATGATGGCTATGAGGAGGCCCTTTTTCACGCAGCTACCACTGTAGCTTTCTTTGGAGCTCTCCGTATCAGTGAGCTGGTCCCATTGTCAGGAGGGGACAGGTCTCGTAGGGCACTGGAACTCGAAGATGTCTGTCTCAACCAGGAGTGGGCTCAGTTGAGGATTCGCTCCTCAAAGGCCGATCAGCATGGAGTAGGCAGTGGTGTCAGACTGCTACGTTGTACAATTGATGACATCTGTCCGGTTGGTGCCCTACATGCATTTTTGGCAGTGCGTGGCACGCACCCCAGCCTGTTTTTCTGCCACCAGGATGGGTCTCCCCTTATCAAATTTCAGTTTTGGAAGGTGACCGGAATGGCACTTCACATTGTCGGCCTCCCTGGGGCATGTTACGGCACCCATTCCTTCAGGATAGGCGCCGCTTCAACCACGGCTGCATTTGGGTACTCTGAGGCGGATATATGTCGGATGTGCAGGTGTGGGTCCACGCGTTTTCCTTATATGTACGTCCCCTCACTGTATGAGTACTAGTTATGTCCTTAATTTCTTCTCCTTCTTTTACAGACCCTGTGTGTCCACGCACACCGGTGGCAGTATGGCTGGTGGGCCACAGTTATGTGCACTGGGCAGCACAGTATGCTGCAGCGACAGAGTGGGGACCCCATCTCGGGCTGCGTGCATCCGCACGTATGCGATGGTATGGTATGCGCGGCATGAGATGGCGGGAACTGTTGCCATTCCTGATGTCCATCAGGGATGCTGGACCGCCTGATGTCCTGATTCTGCACCTCGGTGGCAATGATCTCGCACAGAGATGGCGACCTGGCGTTCTTACATCACTTATGGCCGCGCACACGGCTGCTATGGTCTGACACCGTGCCAAGACAATGCTATAGAGGAGGCATGGATCTCCGTGGCTTGGACTGCGCTCGGCAGTCCATGAACAGGGCTGTTGCCCGGTTCCTTGTTGATAATGGCTTAGGGACAGCCATTCGACATACGAGAATAGGCTTGCAGGATTTCGATCTATATGCAGGAGATGGGGTCCACCTGTCGGCTAGAGGTATGTACCTCTTCATGGAGGATGTGCAAGCAGGCCTGGCGACAGAGCTGACGTTCTGGGGTGGTGGTGGTGAGTCATCATGGACGCCTCCCCATGTGGCGGGTAGCAGTGGTAAGCTAAAGATTTATGACCCAGAGGTATCCGGCAGGTTCGCAATTGACTGGCCAACACGTAGATAGGTACAGGGGAAATAGGATTGGCCGGTCAAGGGCGAACCATGATTGGGGTGATGGCAAGAGCTTCACAGCCTGCATCACCTTGATATTTGAACGGATACACGTCATAGGGTGGGGTCAGTAGATAGTATATTGACTCCAGTCAACAATTTGTTTGTGCCAACATGTAGCCAATTTCCATTGGCATTTTGGGTTGAACCTTACCAGTGTTACTGCGGCCTGCTTGCCTTAAAGAATTACAATTGGATGATACACCAATTGAAAGTGATAATTTGGACTTGGCATTATTCAATAAAAGTGGCCCGATGCCTTTAATCCAATACCGGTGTCTGAGTCTTTATTTGGGTGGGCGTGCCTGCAATGCAAGCGTGGCGCCAAAATGGCCACCGCGCTCTTTGCAGGCTCCCACCCACCCGCACTCAGCCATCAAGGGTTAGTTAGGGGGCGTGGCCACCCCTCTTTAAAAGGGGTGGCCACGAGGCAGCTGCGCTGCCATTTTAGGAGCGACGGAGCGGAGAAGTTTTTTCCCTCCACCCCCTCCCTAGTGGACATTGTGATTTTCTGATCGCTTTGGGGCCGGGTGGGAATTTTTTCTTGAACCTACATTGGCCCCCTTGGTTCTTGGCTTTTTCGCCCATCCCACACTGTTGCTAGTGTTTGAGATACGGGGTAAGTTGACTTTGGTCACTTTTGGTGGGTAGCACTGGTAAGGTAAAGATTTATGACCCAGAGGTATCCGGCAGGTTCGCAATTGACTGGCCAACATGTAGATAGGTACAGGGGAAATTGGATTGGTCGGTCAAGGGCGAACCATGATTGGGGTGATGGCAGGAGCTTCACAGCCTGCATCACCTTGATATTTGAATGGATACACGTCATAGGGTGGGGTCAGTAGATAGTATATTGACTCCGGTCAACAATTTGTTTGTGCCAACAAACAAATTGATACAAATAGATACATGAAGACAATTTCCATTGGCATTTTGGGTGGAACCTTACCAGTGTTACTGCGGCCTGCTTGCCTTAAAGAATTACAATTGGATGATACACCAATTGAAAGTGATAATTTGGACTAGGGCATTATTCAATAAAAGTGGCCCGATGCCTTTAATCCAATACCGGTGTCTGTGTCTTTATTTGGGTGGGTGCGCCTGCAATGATCAAACTACAGCAGTCTTGTAACAAGTAGCTATGAGGATGGATGTTCAGGAAGAAAAAAGAAAGGAAAGCAGCTAGTCTCTTAGAGCTAAGCTATGTATTAGGGACAAATAGTGATGAAAGCTGAAATCACATTAGTGTTCAAGAGACATAACTGAAGCTGTATTTCATGTCTGAGAAAGTAGACTAACAAAAGAAAAACATGCTTGTAGTCTAAAGACCAATCAGAAAATGAAACAAACTAGGCTGCAAATAACAGGAGAGGAGAAACCTCCTATTTTGACAAACCAACACAATGAGCACTTCAAGATTTCGCTCTTCTCATGATGGTTTATCTATAATATGCAGTTGGTCCCTCAACAGAACTGATGAAATGATCCTGCTTCTCATCTCCTTTCTTTCTGCTGAAATGTGACGGAAGAGCAGTTTTGAGGTCCGTGTCATTCTAATAATTTTCCTTAGATAAAACTGAGTATTGTCATTTCAAGAATCAACTTGTTTCTTGTAAATTACCATTTAGTTGTGATTCTCCCCCATAAATCTGATGTAGAATGTCCAAAAGAAAACAAGGGGGATCCTGAGGTGGGGTGGGAATGTAGTTTACTTTTGGGATTCTGAGGCAGGATGATTTGAACAATTTCATGGACAAAAGTGGATCCAAAGTTTGTGAATGTTCTTATTTTTGACTAAGCTTGCAGAATCTCCCGATAGCAAGGTTCGTGGGGCTGTAGTCCAGAAAAATAGCATTTCTAAGCTCTTAATTAACTGTTGACTATCCATGTGTGATGGGGTCTTCCTGCAAGCCCCCAGTGAGTCATCAGACACCATCCTACAAACCCAGGATACTCAGGAGATGGCAAGCTTCCTGAACCTCTAGCTTGCAGGGAGGTAACACCCCAGGTTGGGGTGGTGGTGGAAGCCAGCTGATGCAAGACACCTGGAGGAGGGCAGGGGATAAGATGGCAGGCATGGGAAGGCCCTGGGGAGTCAGCAATGATTTCAGAGGGCTGAGGCCCCATTTTATGTCTCTGTGGAGCTTCAAATAAGGATGAAATTGAGAGAGGTGGCAAATGAAGTCAACACCAGCTACTCTATCCAGTCAGCCATGAAAGTGTGTCATGGACCCAGGTCTAGCTGCTTGACTTCCCAATGTCATATCAGTTGGAGCCTCCCCACTACCCTGCAGAAGCTGTGGAATGCCCCCCCCCCACTCCCACTCAACCATACCTGTCAAGTTTCAGGAAATTTCTGTCGAACCGCCATATTTTACACTCTTTCCCACCATCATCCCATATTAGTTAGACTGCAGTTAGATTGGAGACCAGCACAGGATAAGCATAGCTGTCCAGTTTCCTGTTTTGGCCAGGAAATTTCCCACATTTGTCAGAAATTTCCCAGAACTTGACAGGTATGCACTCAACCCAGCCAAGGCACCTTGGATGCTGTGGAGTAAGCTCTGAGAAGTTCCTATTGCCCACTTTTAAGTGCCCTCTTTAAAGGGCTTCTCCCTGGACTGAGATTCATAACCATTACCCACCTCTCTGGGCTTGGATGTCCTAAAGCTCCAGTGAGCTCAACTGGAGCCCCAGTAGGATAAACTGTGTTCTGTGGGTTAACGAAAGAGGTTCAGCCCTCAGGGAGTTTGGGGAAAGGGAACCATGAGAGCTCCTGCAGTACCTTTAAATAAATCAATAAGCAAAGACAAGCCATGTGATCAATACATGAAATCGAATATTCAAAATCACTTCATCAGGGAGGGTAGGGGAATTCATGGTATGTTGTTTCAGCCAGGCTGGTATAGCTTATATGTTCTGTGGGGAGATAAACAGCAGACTGCATCCTTTTACAAACAAAAAACAGAAAGCCAGGTACAGTATTTAAATAAAAGTGACTGCAAGAGGCAAAACCAAGCTGGAGCCTATGGATTTATTGCCTGCAGTAGAAACTGCATCAGGCAGCACTCACACCATAAATGCCTTTGGACATCAGAGTCCTGAGTAAGTATAGGAAGTGTGACCAAATCATTAATGTCCAAGTGGGAGCTTACCCATCTCCAATGGTAAATGCAATATAACATATGCTTCTCTCTGTAGGAAAGACGCACACATCCACACTTCAGTTCTTAATGAGATGTACGAATAGGCAAAGCACCGTGTGAAAGCAGGCAATTAAACAGAATGGAATGTACTGTGCATAGCTCCTGCTGGCACTAAATAAAAGCTAAACAGTAAGAGCACTGTTCTCCTTATTTTAAATATTGAAGAGTTGTTTATCCCAACAGACTGGGAGAATATCCTCAAATGCTTGGGAGTTGAGAAATGTATTTAAATAGGGTATCAAAATGAAACAACAAGATGATCAGGTGCTGATATGAAATGTCTTTGAAATAAATATTTTACCAAAGGAGTGCCAAAAAGCAGAGCCAACTCCACACATTTTACTGCCCAAGGTGAAGAACAAGAGGGTGCTCCTATTTCATGTATAGAAGCTAACTAGGCCGCACATGAATTTCCTTTAATGCAGGTCAGGTGACAGTATTTCCTCCTGCACTCATGTTGAAATGGGCAGGGTGCAACTCAGCTTGTGTGTAATACACAGCAGAAGAAAGCCTCCCCTGCTTAAGTTTCTTAACATCTTCTTTACCTGCTCTGACTTATGTGAACCACTGTGGACTGATATTCATAGGGCAACTAACCTCTTGTTCTCCTTTTCTTCCAAAATCTCAAGCCATTCGTTGGGTAAGAAAGCATCAAGATTGGCCTGCTTGGCCAAACAAAGATTTAATATTCTGGTTGCTAAATATTTAATTAATCAAGTGCTAAAGCTCATTACTAGACATATTTCAAGCACTTGGCACATTACTGCCTGTAAGACAAACATTGTTTCTGTTAAAATGCATGTGCAATCATAAGACGTCATTAGGGTCTGGATATTAAAATGAAAAGTTATGTTTTAGCTATTAAAGAAGATTATGGCATGGTTAAAGGACATTCTCAGTTCCCAAGATAAATTCACACTGAGCAGTAAAATCAGACTTAGGAGGAGTTTATCTGTTTATAACAAGTTCAGTTCAAGGCATAAATGTTCCACAGGGGAAATATGATTTTAAAAAGTGTGTGTTACACCATAAATGTATAATCCGATGTAGTATATTAATCAGGGTTTACATTCATTACTTTTTCAATTTTGCTGTCTGCCCATCCATAGGGATGTGCATGCACGCACGCACGCACGCACGCACGCACGCACGCACGCACACACACACACACACATGCACACAAGCAAGCATGCACACCAGAATTATTTCTCCCACCCCTGCACAGCATGTCCATTGTTCATATCTGGAGTTCATATGGAGGCAACCCCTCTGTCCTGGCTCTTCTTGACCTCTCAGCGGCTTTCGATACCGTCGACCACAGTATCCTTCTGGGCCGGCTCCGAGGATTGGGGGCCCAGGGCACGGTGTTGTCTTGGTTTTCCTCATTTCTGGTTGGCCGGACTCAGTCGGTGTCTTTAGAGAGTGGGCTTTCCAGCCCTAGGTTGCTCCCATGTGGGGTGCCTCAGGGCTTGGTACTCTCGCCTCTATTGTTTAATATCTACATGAAACCGCTGGGTGAGATCATTCGTTCCCATGGGGTGAGGTATCATCAGTATGCAGATGATACCCAGCTGTACATCTCAGCTCGTGGGGACCCGAGTGATGCAGTTGAAGTCCTGACCAGGTGTCTGGAGGCTGTTTGGGTCTGGACGGGGGACAACGGGCTTCAGCTGAATCCTGGCAAGACTGAGTGGCTTTGGGTGCGGGGTCCTGTGTTATCCCGGGAGTTACCATCTTTGGTCATGGCTGGGACATCTTTGCCACAGTCAGATCTGGTGCACAATTTGGGGGTCCTCCTGGACTTGCGGCTACTGCTCAAAGAGCAGGTGGCAGCTGTGGCTAGGAGGGCCTTTGCACAGCTTCGTGTCATTTACCAACTGCGCCCGTTCCTGGACCGGAACTCCTTGCTCATGGTCACTCATGCTCTGGCCACCTCCAGATTAGATTATTGTAATGTGCTCTACATGGGGCTGCCCTTGGTGACCATTCGGAGGCTTCAGCTGGTCCAGAATGCGGCTGCCTGGGTCGTGATGGGGTGCGGGCGTTATGCTCGCGCCTCACCCCTTCTCCGGGAGCTGCACTGGTTGCCGGTGTGCCTCCGGGTGCAATTCAAGGTGCTGGTTTTGACCTTTAAAGCCCTCCATGGCATTGGACCAGGTTACTTAAGAGACCGCGTTGCCACAAGGAATTCAGCCCGTCCTACTAGGGCAGACAGGAGTGTTTCACTGGTGGTCCCATCAGTGAAAGAAGTACATCTTATTGGGACCAGGAAAAGACCCTTTTCCGTGTCTGCCCCAGCCCTGTGGAACCTCTTACCACCTGATTTGCATCTCCAGACGGATCTACTTCCCTTTAGAAAGAGGCTGAAGACATGGCTCTTTCAGCAAGTTTGGGGCACACTTGACTCTACCAGTCAGGCCTGGTGGCTGATTTAGCCTATGTGAGGGGCTGCCCCCCAGGCTTGGTCATTCTGTTTTAACAGGGCTAGGGTGGGGGTGGGTTGTTTTTTTAATGACAATTTGTTTGTGTGTTAATGCTGGTTTTAATTGGGGTGTTAGGTTTGTTTTTAGTTATTGTCATTGAAATTTTTTTTATTGTAATTTTTATTATATTGTTAGCCGCCCTGAGTGGTGTACCCACCAGGAGGGCGGGATATAAATGTGCAAAAATAAATAAATACATAAATATCTGGAGCAGAGATGGGAAATGTTATTTTTTGGCCTGTATAACTCTCAGAATGCCCCAGTTATCATGATCTTTTGGGGAATTATAATATATATAAAATTAACATTTTTCATCTCTGTTCTGGAACTTCTACCAAATAAAGTTACTTCAGCATGAAGTGAATTTCTGCACTTCCACCTGCTAGATATGTAGAAGCTACATAAGGTAACTTAAAAAGAGTTGAGGCTGCATCATATATTGAGTGTGATACACATTATGGTGGGGAACAGGAAAACACACCACAAAGATATTACTTTCAGCAGCATCTCTGTGATAGAATAACATGTAGTTTAATTGTGGTTGGAATGGAAGTTCACCTAAAAGCCCATTGTCTTATTCTTGTACAACCTTGCATTGTGAACTGCCGTATCTATGAGATGGTTGTAGTAGCAGATGGCTTTCACTTTTTGTTTAATAAAGGCTGCATACGTTGCACCAAAAGATTTTGCTGCTGGCAACAATTTTTTATGTTTATGTTTATGCAGTAGTACTAAACATCATATTCATTCGGAAGCTGTTTTAGCACTGTATTACTCTAGCTTCAAATATTTTGGAAGAACCAGCTGTATCTTGACTAACAGTTCATCTAGACTGTTAAAAGAACTGGAGTTTGAATCTTTTTTTTTAAAAAAATGGGGTGAAGGTCATGTGCTGCTTGATCCAGTTTCCATATCTTTGGAGTAACCTTGACCAAATGGGTTTTTAAAAAGTTTTAGCCACTCCCTTCCCCAAGAATTTGGTAAGATTCTTGCACTGTGTTTTCCAGCCCAATAACATTGTCAACAGTCAACTGGAACTACAATCCCACTGGGAAACAAATTACTTGCTCCCTGATTGGACTGTTTTCCATGAGAATTGTGCTGTTTTTGAAGTGGTAGCAGTAGGAATTGTGCTGTACTTGTGTCAAGGACCTGGGAGGTCAGGAACTACAAATGCATATCATAGAATGCTAGAATCACCAAGTTGGAAGGGGACCATAAGGTCATTGAGTCCAACCTCCTGCTCTATGCAGGAATCCAAATCAAAACCGATATGATAGATCGGGGGTGCCCAAACTAAAGCCTGGGGGCCAGATCCAGCCCCTGGGACCAATTCATCCAGCCCATGAAGCCCTCGCTGATCCTGGGAGCAACTAGGGTTTCTCGGGCCAGATGAATTGGTGTTGGGGGCTGGATTTGGCCCCTGGGCCATAGTGACTGGCCCACTGAACAAAGTGACTGGCTCATTTTGATGTTCGAAGATTGATATGCGGTAGGCAGCATTCAGGGGACCAAACACATCTTTATTGCAAGGTGTGCAATCTGAACATGAGGTAATGGCGGACGCAGCTCCTTATATACGCTTATAGTACATTTTAATTTCGCCCCATGGGCGCCTATTGGTTGTGGTATTAGTGACATCATTGGGGCATACTGAATACCTTACAAGGTTTACTTGTGGCAGGAAAGTTTCCCGCGCTACTCAGTGATTGGGAGATCTGAACCATGTGGGCTGCGCTTCTGCAACTGCCTCTAGTGGCAGCTGAATCGCTAGCAAGGTCAGCTGAGTTACATTGTAATCACCGGGACTCATTCACAGTTCATTCAGGTACAAGGTTACATTTCTTAAAGGCACAAGTTCCATACATAACATCACTCCCCCCTAGGATGGGACGAAGTCCCTCAACCATCGTGGTGGCCCGCAAGCACATTTGGGCCGTACAGCAGCTTGGCTGGGCTCGGAGGAATGGGGTGTTCTGGGTTCCACAGATTCTTGTCCTGCAGAGGGAAAATGAGTAGTGTTAGCGGTGTCTTGGGAGCACTGGTCCGAATAAGGACAGGAACCCGGGAGGGAATACTGCATATCGAAACCTGGGAGGGGAGAAGGCTGACTTGAGGGGAGTCCCTGCCTGTTACTCTGAGAAGGGTAACTCGCCTGCACATTGCCTCGTCTGCATGGGAGCAGAGGTGGACTCAAAAACGAGGGGACGGGGTTTGCTGGGGAAAAATAAAAAAAACCTGCTCACTTGGAAGAGTGGGGGAACACTCTAAAAATTCCCCCCGATCCTGTAACTCATAATTTAAACTGTCAAGGTCTGGGCTCTCGAATCCTTCCCAGTCTCGCTGAGAAGGATGGATGGAAATGAAATAAGAGCCTCTTGGTGGGCTAGCTGCCATATCTCCCCCTTGGAATGAGCAGGTGGGGGAGAACCCTAACATTGAATCACCCTGGTCCTTGACCCTTTGGGTGCTCATGACCCGACGCCTGAGCTGGTCAGTGTGTTGCCGCCACAGTAGCCCTGTGCTAGTTTCTACATGGTAGGAAACTGGCCCCGTCTGAGCGATCACCACCCCTGGGACCCACGTTGTGCTGGCGGCTGCATAATTCCTGCAATGTACTGGGTCCCCAACTGAGAAGACCTTGCTGTGTGTAATTTCAATGTTCCTCCCCTTATCCTCCACCCTGGTCGGATCCAACCGGTCAAAAAGTGAGACCTGTCTCCTGCGCATTAGAAGCTCGGCAGGTGAGAGCCCGGATGCCAGGGGAGTTATTCTGTAGCACAGGAGAAATTGACACAATTGTAACTCTAGGTCCCCATGGCCCATTCGCCGAAGTGCCTCTTTAATAGTTCGTACTTGGCGCTCAACCTGGCCATTCATTGTGGGGTGAAAAGGGGCTGATGTAATGTGTCGAATTGTGTTCCTCTCCAGGAATGCCTGGAATTCGATGGAGGTAAAGGTACTGGCATTGTTGGAGACAAGCACATTGGGTAACCCAAAACAACTAAATAGCCTCTGCAATTGTTTAATGGTTGCGGCAGAGGAAGTATTGGGCATTGGAATGATCTCCAACCACTTTGAAAAGGAGTCGGCCACTAACAGAAATAATGAACCCTGGAAAGGACCAGCGAAATCGATGTGTAATCGAGACCACGGTCCGCGGGCTGTGTCCCATTCTCTGTGAGGCAGTCAGGACTCTTCTGGTCAAGAACTCTGGCAGCTTTCACAAGTGCCCACCATGTGCTCAATGTTCGCATCTATCTGGGGCCACCAGAAGTAGCTCCTGGTAGCCTTTGAGCACACGATTCCCGGGTGGTTAATGTGTAGCAATTTGAGCACCTTCGAGCACAATGCTTCAGGAATTACCACCCACTGGCAATCCCTCTCTATGGAAAGCTCAACCCACTTCCGGAAGTAAGCTTTGAACTCCTCAGCGGGGGGAGTTGCGGGCCACCCCTACTTTACCCAAGAAAGAACTAGGGACAGCACCTTGTCCTTCGCCATGGACTTGGTGAGGTCTGTGGGTACTATTGGGGGGAATCGAGCAACTCGATCAGCAGCACCTGGTGGTCTTGTTCTACCTCGCACTCAGTTTCCCCTAGCTCTGGGAGAGGAGACCGGGAAAGTGCATCAGCGTGGCTGATCTCTTTCCCTGGGTGGTGAACCAGTGTGTGCTGGTACACATTGAGGAATATGGCCCACCTAAGCATTCTAGGGGACAGAATCTGGGGTGTGGGCTTGCATGTGGTGAAAATACCCAGCAGTGGCTTGTGGTCGGTTACAATAGTGAACCCCCAACCATAGAGGAAGTCATGGAATTTCTTAGTTCCAGTGACTATTGCGAGGGCCTCTCTGTCTGTTTGTGCATAATTGCGCTTTGCCTTTGAAAGGGACCTTGAGTAAAAGGCAACCGAGGCTTCCCGCCCGTTTTCCAACACATGACACAGCACCGCCCCCACCCCCACTGGTGAAGCATCACAAACTAGTACCACGGGCTTCCTGGGTCAAAATGGGTTAAGATTGCCTCAGAAGACAACAGCTGTTTGAGTTCCTTGAAAGCCTTTTCCTGGCTGCTCCCCCACTACCAAACCATCACGGCTGCTGCTAGAAGAACAGGTGGTGGCTGTGGCCAGGAGGGCCTTCACCCAACTTCGGGTGATTCGCCAGTTGCGCCCGCTCCTGGACCGGGACTCTTTGCTCATGGTCACTCACGTTCTGGTGACCTCCAGACTAGACTACTGTAATGCGCTCTACATGGGGCTGCCCTTGATGACCATTCGGAGGCTGCAGCTGGTCCAGAATGCCGCTGCCCAGGTGGTGATGGGGTGTGGATGTTATGCCCATGCCTCACCACTGCTTTGGGGGCTGCACTGGTTACCAGTTTGTCTCCGGGTGCAATTCAAGGTGCTGGTTTTGACCTTTAAAGCCCTACATGGTAGTGGGCCAGGGTATCTTAGAGACTGCATCGCCCTAAGGATGTCTGTCCATCCAACCAGAGCAGACCGGAGGGGCTCTCTAATTGTGCCATCAGCCAGGGGGGTCGCCTCTCTGGCACAAAGAGGAGGGCCTTCTCCGTGTCCGCACTGGCCCTTTGGAACCTCCTGCCTGTGGAACTACGTCTCCAGACGGAGTTGTTGCCCTTTAGGAAGGAACTAAAGACCTGGCTGGTGGGCCAAGTTTGGGGTGCAGGTGGGGATGGGGATACCGTTGGGTGGTTGGTATAGAGAAGTGTGCCTTCCCCCAAGGTCCCTTCGGTACTTGCACACCTTTTAGGGGTGGGTTTTTTAACTTTTAACTTTGTTTTATCATGTGTCTTTTTATGTATTTACTGTCTGCTATGTAAACTGCCCTGAGTTGGGTTGTACCTGAGTGGGCGGTATATAAGCGTGAAAAATAAATAAATAAATAAATAAATAAATAAATAAATAAATAAATAAATCCGCGTCTTTCTTCAAAAGACGATGCAGCTACGGAAGCTTTCCTTGGCAAGAATGAATGATGAAAATTTAGGAGCCCTAAGAAGGACTGTAGTTCTGGTTTCGCGGTGGGGCGAGGGGCATTTTGAACAGCCGCAACTTTTGAATCAGAGGGCTTAAATCCTTCGGGGGTTATCTTGAACCCTAGGAACTCTACCTCCCTTGCAAGGAACACGCATTTATCCCATCTCAATCTTAACCACACTTTCTCGAATACTGTTAGGACTTCGTCCAACCTCTTGGTTAGTTCTGATTCACTCCCTGCAGTGATCAAAACATCATAAGGGAGCATCCCCAGGAGACCCTTTAGGAGGCGTTCCACGAGAGATTGGAATATCCCTGGGGCTGAATTTACACCGAACTGGAGGCGCGTCACTTTAAAAGCCCCTTTGTGTATGACTATCGTCTGTGCAGCTGCTGTAGCAGGAGTTACCGTGAGCTGCTGATAGGCCTGAGCTAGATCGAGTTTTGCGAAACATTTACCCCCATGTAAAGTGGCTAGTAAATGGCTAACTACCGGCACCGGGTATGCATTAGGGTGAATAGCCTTGTTAATCGTGCATTTGTAGTCCGCACAAATTCTAACCTCCCCGTTAGATTTTAATGCAGTAACAATCGGTGTCTCCCACTCCGCAGAGTCCACCGGAACCAAAATCCCCTGACCCACCAGTTTGTCCTATTCTGCCTCAATCTTGTCTTTGAGGGCAAAGGGCACTCTCCATGGCTTGAGCCAAATGGGACGAATTGCTGGATCCAGGTCAAATGAGACTGGGGCCCCCCTATACCTCCCGAGCCCCTTCTCGAAGACCGCTGGGTGTGCATTGCACATGTCCTGCACTGGGTCAGTCTCTATGGCGTTGATGCCGGACAGTCCAATACCCAAGGGAGCAAACCACTGGCTCCCCAGGAGGCATCTGGAACCCCGTTTCAGTACCACGAGGGGCAGCTTCTCCGTGAACTTCTTGAACTTGACTTTGAAATCCCCCACCCCCAAAACAGGAATCAGGTTGCCCTGCATGTCTCGCAAGAACGTCTTGAGGGCCTTGAGTTTTGGGTACACATTGGGGGGAGTGCACAGAAACTCTTTTTGGGACAAGATGGAGTAGGATGAACCCGAATCCACCACCATCCTAACTGGGACCCCCTGTAACAGTACCTCAACAAAGAAACGTTGGTGTGCGTTAGACACATGGCCCACGGCCGGCTCGTTTGTGGAAATCTTCCCGATGGCGCCTCCATTCCGTCGGGGGTGCTCAGCTGGCTCCTGGTCCTCTGTTCACCATCACCTGCAAACCTTGGCAATGTGGCCTCAACGTCCGCAGTGGTGGCACTCCGCCTTCCGGAACGGGCACTTTCTCTGGTCGTGGGATGCTCCGCAGCCGTCGCATCGGCAGTGGGCCTTGTCGCTTGCTTGCTTCTTGGGCGCCTTCCTCAGGACCTTCTGGACGTGGTCGCCATCGCTGGAGCTTGCCCCGGAGGATGTGGAGGCCTCTGGGGAGGAAGATGAGCTGGATGCGTGGCGGGGTGAGCGCCGAGCGGCCTGCACGGTGGACACAGCCCCCCCAGGTGTGGCTGGCTTTGCCCTGAATGCCTTCACCCCAGACCTCGCTACTTCGGCTGCCTGAGCCTCCCTCAGGACGGAGTTGAATGTGAGGTGCTCACGGGCCATCAGCTTCTGCTGGACCTCCTTGTTTTACAAACCGCACAGCAGGCAGTCCCTCAGGGCTTCTTCCAAGTTGTTCCACTGGCAAGGGGCAGCGGCTAATCTGAGGGCGCCAGCGTATTCTGCCACAGAGTCACCCAGATAATGGTCCCGCCTGTGGAAGGTGACTCTGGCCGAGTAAATGGACACTTTCGGCTGAAAGTGATTCTGTAACACCGACAGGATCTCGTCGAGCAGAACCGCAGCAATTTTCTATGGCATCGTCATGTGCATCACCAGCTCTAGTGTGGGGAGGCCGATGTGGGCCAGGAGGCAGGAGTGCATCTGTTCCTTGCCCTCGATGCACTCAGTGGCCATTGCATGTTTGAATTGGCACTCGTACAGAGCCCACTGCTCTGGTTTCTTGATGTTGAATGGAGGTAGCGTGATGCTGTGGGGAGCCATCATCCCACCTTCGTTGCCAATTTGATGTTCAAAGATTGATATGCGGTAGGCAGCATTCAGGGGGCCAAACACATCTTTATTGCAAGTTATGATCTGAACATGAGGTAATGGCGGAGACGCAGCTCCTTATATACAGTACATTTGAATTTCGCCCCTATTGGTTGGGCGCCTATTGGTTGCGGTATTAGTGACATCATTGGGATGTACTGAATACCTTACAAGATTTACCTGTGGTGGGAAAGTTTCCCGCACTACTCAGTGATTGGGAGATCTGAACCATGTGAGCTGCGCTTCTGCAGCTGCCTGTAGTGGCAGCTGAATCGCTACCAAGGACAGCTGAGTTACATTGTAATCACTGGGACTCATTCACAGTTCATTCGGGTACAAGGTTACATTTCTTAAAGGCACAAGTTCCATACATAACACTCATGGCCCAAAAAGTTTGGGCACCCCTGTGCTAGATAGTTGTCCAATTCTCTCTTGAATGCTTCCAGTGTTGGAGTGCTCACCACCTCTTGAGGCAATTGGTCCCATTGTTGAACTGATCTAGCTGTTATGTGGTCCATAATACCTGTTTTGGAATAAAAGACACTTCACTTTATTTTAGAATTATTTCTCATAGCATTCTTCTAGGGGAAGTTACTTCTCAAAAGTAACTAATTGCTCTAAAAAGCAATTTATTATACTTACTCATCATTTGCTGTATAGAAATAGCATGTTATGTTATGCCTTGATAACATATCCTCCTCCTCCTTTCAAGTTATTTTTTTTACTTACTTAATCTACCCTCCCAAAAATATATGTCCCCCAAGTATTTCATAATAAGCTTTTCATATTTTAGGAGTAATGCCATGCCTTACTCAGTATATGAGAGAGAGAGAGAGATGCAATCAGTTATTAGGTTATATTTTATGTTTGTTATGTGATGCCAAGTGAGAACTGATTTATGGTGACCCTAATAGGACTTCCATGAAAAGTGGAGTATTAAACAAGTGGTTTTATCTGTTCCATCCCCACCCCAATCCCTGCAGTGAGTTTCCATGGTGGAGTCAGGATACAAAATATTGGGTGTCTAGTTAAATATATTACAACACCTTAAAACAGTGTTTCCCAACCTTTGGTTTTTGGACTTCAATTCCCAGACGCCTAAGTCAATTCCCGAAAACATTGATCAGCTAATGTACTGACTTAGGCTTCTGGGAATTGAAGTCCCTATGTGGGGTGTGGGCCCCACATTGGGAAACACTGCCCTAAAGGATACACATTACATGGACGTCCTATAACACATTAATGCCAAGCCTGGAACTCTTCTGATTATAAGAACATTCACAGCCAATAATATACACATGGCATAATATAATATGCATCCAAGGCAAGAAATTTGAAGAGATACATTGTATGATGTCAGTGTAGATTTCTCCATTGATGTAAAGGCATAGATGGGCAACTGGAACCCTTGAAAACACTGTGTAAGTCTCATAAGCCCTCATCATTGTCTACAGTGGTTGGGGCAGATAAGGATTGTAGAGTAAAAATATTCAACAGGTCAGAATTGTCAACTCCTGATGTAATATTCTGATTCATGACTCAAAATGCCCACTGGTTTCAATGCCTGTTTTTTTTTTTTTTTTGTAAATTCCAAAGATTTCCTTTTCCTTTATAATTCTACTGAAATTGATGGCCTTAGGTTCATCTGTATGTGTTTCATTTTTCCAGTGGTTTCTGTGTCTGGATTTTTAATCTCTTGCATTTTTATTCCATGTATTATATTTATATGGTAATGCTCTTTTAAATTATGATTGTGTCTCAGTGATATATAGATGTTAGAAGACCAGTAGATAAATGAAGAAGCAAAAATATATACTTTGGGGCTTCTGTGTGCTAGAAAATGGGAAGGAGCACAGACAAGTTTGACATACCAGAGGCATGTTCATTCTTGACACACGAATAGCTTTTCAGTGGTGGCATGTCCGCAAATTGTTCCATTTAATCGTTCCTTAGAGGATATAATTGGCATTGACGTAAAACCAGCTGAGGCCTTTGCCTGAAGCTGCAACATGATTCTCCGTCAGTGTTATAGTCAACTAATGCCAATCAAGAATTAATCTCATGACCTTTAGAAGGATTCAGAAGCCTTTGCAAACATTAATGTGCAGTATTTGTTAGCAGCAAGACCAGAAGACTGTAAACAAACATAGGTACCAGAAAATATAAATAAAGGCTGCAATCTGAAATACATCTGCCATATCTCAGGATAAGCATGTAAAGTAAAATGTTGACCACTCAATTCCCTCTGTACATGCACCAGCAGATTTTCCTGTCATCTGCAGCTACAAATTTGGGTAAGTGGGGATGCAGTGTCCAACCTAGAGTTGTCTATCTATGAGATATCTGATGTGCCACAATGCAACTTCATTCATATAAATTTCAAGGGTGTCTAGATGATGCCATCTTTCATTTTGTAAGCTTTCCCTGCTTTCCTACATTATCTTCCATTTTTCTCATCATGGAGAATATAGTAAGGAAGGAAAGTTGGGATCGCCATGTACTCAATTTATTTTGAATATTAAAGATGAATACCTGCTAAATTGCAATAATAAGCACAAGCACAAGCACAAACAGTCCTCACCTCCCAATCCCACTGTGGAGTCAGACACAATTTACAGTCTAAAACATGGCTAAATAACATGACGCTGGAAGATGAGCCCCTCAGGTTGGAAGATGTCTAATATGCTACTGGGATGGACAGGTACAAGTAGCCCCAGAAAGAGTGAAGTGGCTGTGCCAAAGCTTAAAGGATGCTCAACTGTCTAAAAGCCATACACTTCAGAGTTTGTAATGTATTCTGTGAGAAAAAAGGAAATGCATTAAAAAATGTAGAGCTTTGAAAAAGTGTAAAGAAAACAAGAATGTGACCAAACACCCTTCAGACAATGGCTACATGTATGAAATTGCGCACATATTTAATAATTGCATACAAAAATCGTAAACATTTTAAAAATGTGCAAAATGATATCTATGAATCTCTGCACAAAGGAACAAAAAGAGGTTGTATTGAAATGGGATGGAATGAAGTTTGAAAAACTGGGAGACCTTGAAGAACCTGAGCTTTAATGGGAGAGGGAGTGGTATGTTCCCTTGAGAATCTCAGAGAAAAAGATCTTAGGGTGATTAGAAATTAATTATTGGAAATTATGAAAAAATATCATTCCCATATTGTCCTAAATATTTCCTCTTCTTCCAGGTAGGTTTTACAGTGTTCATGGATCAGTTTGAGGTTGAATAAGAGTAATGATGATGGTTATGATGATAATAAATGTGCTGTCACATCAACCTAGACCTATGCTGAAACTGTCAGTAGCTCATGATCTGAGCCACAGTCCACTCCATGTCTTGTCTTTGCTGACTGTATAGAATTCCTCCATCTTTGGCTGCAGAGTATGTAATCAATCTGATTTCAGTGTTGGCCATCTGTTGATGTCCATGTGTACAGTTTCCTCTTAGGTTGTTGGAAGAGGGTGTTTGCTATGACCAATGCATTCTCTTGGCAAAACTCTATTAGACTTTACCCTGCTTCATTTTGCACTCCAAGGTCAAACTTGCCTGTTATTCCAGTTATCTTTTGACTCCTATGATGATAAGGACATAATTTTTTTGGTGTCAGTTCTAGAAGGTGTTGTAGGTCTTCTTAGAACTGGTTGACTATGGCTTCTTCTGCATCAGTGGTTGGGGTATAGACTTGGATTAGTGTGATGTTGAATGGTTTGCCTTGAATTCGGACTGAGCTCATTCTGTCATTTTAAAGATTGTATTCCATTATGGCTTTCCTCACTCTTTTATTGACTATAAGGGCTACTCCATTTCTTCTAAGGGATTCTTGCCCACAGTAGTAGATTTAATAGTGTCCTGAGTTAAATCTGTCCATCCCTGTCCACTTTAGCTCACTGATTCCCAAGATATCAATACTCATTCTTTCCATTTCATTTTTGACCACATCCAGCTTGCTTTGATTCATAGATCTTACATTCCAGGTTCCTATTTGATATTGTTCTTTACAGCATCAGACTTTCCTTTCACCATCAGATCTATCCACAGTTGAGCATCCTTTCAGCTTTGGCCAAGCCACTTCACTCTTTCTGGGGCTACTTGTAGTTGGCCACTCTTCCCCAGTAGCATATTGGACATCTTCCAACCTGAGGGGCTCATCTTCCAGTGTCATATTATTTAGCCATGTTAAAATAAGTACCTATAATGATAAAAACACAATGAATTACAGATAAAAAAGCAAACCAAATGGACAAGTAATGAACAGTCTGGATTCCAGCTTATGCAGGTGTGCATGCTGCAAAAGTATGACAAAAGCTTCAGACTTTTGACATCTGGTTGTTTTATGACATGGCTGAAGCTTCTCTCATGACAGCATAGCATAAGGAAGAGTTGTCTTCAACCCATCACATTCCTACTGATAGACATGGGGACAGCTGCAAAGTGTACTCCATGATTGCTATAGGACAGTGATGGTGAACCTTGGCACATCAGGTGTTCTTGGACTTCAATTACCAGAAACCCAAGTAAGCACTCCTGCTGATCAGGCCTTCTGGGAATTGAAGTCCAAGAACACCTGGAGTGCCTAGGTTAGCCATCACTGACATAGGAGCACCATTCACCATACAGATCTCATTGCTGCAAGAGATGCTCATTTTATTTATTTATTTATTTATTTATTTATTTCAATATTTCTATCCCACCTTACTCATCACAAGGCAACTCAAGGCAGCATCAACAAATTAAAAGTGTCAAATTAAACAACAGTTAAAAAGCATCAGTTAAAGCATCAATTAAAAACATAATTACAAGCACAGGAAAACACATAAAATGCACAAGATTAAAAATTCCTAACATCTAAAATCCTCCCTAAACCATTAAAAAGGACAAGGTAGAAGGTAGACTGGGGTAGGGTTTATGGGGTGAGCTGACAGAATTACAATTATCTAAGGCTACTGCATAAACTGCATAGGCTACACCAGCCAGCGGGAATGGGCCAAAGTGCCCGACATGCCCCACACCTGCTGGCATAGCCATGTCTTAAGTGCCTTCCTGAAGGGGAGGAGCTCAGTTTGTAGGCGAAGATCGGATGGAAGGAGGTTTCACAAGGCCGGGGCAGACACCGAGAAGGCTCTCCTTCTGGTCCCGGACAACTGAGCTTCTCTTGGGGATGGGACCACTATGGAGCCTCTCCTGTCTGCACTCGTAGGATGGGCTGAATACCTAGGGGTGATGCGGTCTCTTAGATATCCTGGTCCAATGCCATGAAGGGCTTTAAAGGTGAAAACCAGCACCTTGAATTGCACCCGGAGGCATACTGGCAACCAGTGCAGCTCCTGAAGCAGTGGTGAGGCATGGGCAAAGCACCCACACCCCATCACCACCTGGGCAGCCCCATGTAGAGCACATTATCTTACTATCTTAATTATCGTACTATCTTAATTGGTGTTTCTGTAGCTGTTTTAAATTAAGGGGTATGCCTTATTCAAGTTAATATATAGCAACCAAGAAATTTCATTGTTCCCACAAGGGGACAATGACAATAAAGATTTATCTATTATAGTAATCCAATATGGAGGTGACCAGAGTGTGAGTGACCGTGAACAAGGAATCTTGGTTCAGGAGCGGGCACAATTGGTAGATGACATGAAGCTGTGCAAAGGCCCTCCAATCCACGGCCGCCACCTGCTCTTTGAGCAGCAACCACGAGTCTAGGAGGACCCCCAAATTATGCACTGGATCTGTCTGGGGCAGCGATGCCCCATCCAGGACCAAAGATAGTAATGAGGCCACCAACCCACAGCCACTCAGTCTTGCCAAGATTCAGCTGAAGCCCATTGTCCCCATCCAGACCCGAACAGCCTCCAGACACCTGGTAAGGACTTTGACAGCATCACTCAGATCCCCACGGGCCGAGATGCACAGTTGGGTACCATCTGCATACTGATGATACCTCACCCTGTGGGAACGAATGATCTCACCCAACAGTTTCATGTAGATGTTAAACAGCAGAGCTGAGAGTATCAAGCCCTGAGGTACCCCACATGGAAGCAACCTAGGACTGGACAACTTGCCCTCTACAGACACCGACTGAGTCCAGTCTCTCAGAATAAGGAGAACCAGGACAACACCATACCCTGGGCTCCCAATCCTCGGAGCTGGCTCAGAAGGATACCGACGTTATTTATATTTATTTATTATTTAAATTTATATCCCGCTCCACTCAACTCACGGCCGACTCAGAGCGGCTAACAACATATTAAGATACATAATGTTACAATATAAAGATACAACTACACAATAATTGATCAGTACAATTACAGGAAAACAATAATCACAATAATACAGTATCAACCCTCCAATAACAAAGCATCAAGACAAAGGGGAAAATCTCTTTTCAGAAGCTCCACATGTACAGTGCAAAATACAATCATAATGAGAATCTCAATAAACTTTACAAAAATATCAAATCACAATCAATAGTACAATTAATACAAAACACAGAACAATAATACAATTAATTGTTCGATTTACAATTATAACATTGACGATATCAAAAGCCACTGAGAGGTGAAGAAGAGTGAGAACAGAGGGATTGCCCCTGTCCCGCTCCTGCCAGAGATCATCCAAGAGTGTGACCAATGCCATCTTGGTACCATAACCAGGCCTCAATACAGACTGAAATGGGTCCAGATAATCCGTATCATCCAGTACTCCCTGGAGCTGCCAAGCCATTGCTTTTCCCAACACCTTCCCCACAAAGAGAAGGTTGGAAATAGGTCTAAAATTTGAAACAACAGTAGGGTCGAGGGATGGCTTTTTCAGGAGAGGGCGAAGCAGCGCATGTTTGAAAGCCACTGGGAATACCCCCTCCCGCCGAGAGGCATTCACCATTGCCTCAACCCAGCTGCCCATTGTTGCCTTGGCTGCTTTAACCAGCCAGGTGGGACAGTGATCAAATAAGCAGGTGGTATCACGTACAGCTCCAAGAAGCTTGTCCACTTCCTCAGGGGCAACAGGATCAAACTGTTGCCCCTGAGGGAACAAGGTTATGCTCTGCTCCAGCCCTCTCCAGGTGATCCATTTCCATGTCAGGATTGAACCCCAAGTGGATGCGAGCAAATTTCTCTGCAAGATGGTTGGCAAAATAGTCAGCAGAGCCCTACCACCAAGGCTCTGGCCCCTCCCTACCTAGAAGGGACCTGGTGACCCGGAACAGGGCCACTGGATGATTATCAGCAGAGGCGATGTGGGTGAAGTATTGTCGTTTCACCATCCTCATCACCATGAGGTAGGCTCTGATAGCGGCTCTAACTCATGATTGGTCACACTTACCATTGGTCTTCACCCAATGGCGCTCCAGGCATCTCCTAGCCCGCTTCAGCTCCCTCAACTTATCTGTATACCAGGGAGCTCTGCGCTGCCTGTGGGAAGGGAGAGGCTGTAATGGTGCGATTGTATCCAAGACCGATGCCGCCTCCTTTTCCCAGAAGGTGGAGGAGGGTATTCTGTCTGTACACAGGGATTGGTCTTAATATTTATTTATTTATTTATTTATTTATTTATTTCAATTTTTATGCCACCCACTCAGGTAAAAACCCGACTCAGGGTGGTGTACAACCATAAAAAATACATAAAAACAAGTTAAAACCCCAATCACCCATTATCCACCCATCCTCCTTCCACTTCCCCTTTAAAAAGCTAAAAAAGCTAAAAAAAGGGGTGGTGGTGCAAGGGGGAATATATAAATACAAAAAGAGGGGCATTGACTGAATTCAGTTTAGTTAGGAATGAGCCAGCAGACTTGGGTCACATTCCCATCAGGGCCCCACACCTGCCCTGCCAGCCAGGTCTTCAAACCTTTTCTAAAAGGCAGCAGCTCTGTCTGAAGCCTAAGCTCTGTTGGCATGAGGTTCCAGAGGGTTGGTGCAGACACGGAGAAGGCCCTTTTCCGCGTGCCAGAGAGGCAAGCCCCTCTGGCTGATGGCACAACTAGGGAGCCCCTCCGGTCCGCTCTAGTCAGATGGGCAGACACTCTTGGGATGATGCGATCTCTCAGGTATCCTGGCCCACTGCCATATAGGGCTTTAAAGGTCAAAACCAGGACCTTGAATTGCACCTGGAGACAAACTGGTAACCAGTGCAGCTCCCAGAGTAGCGGGGCGGTGCAGACATAACGTCCACACCCCATCACCACCCAGGCAGCTGCATTCTGAACCTGTTGTAGTCTCCGAATGGTCGTCAAGGGCAGCCCCATGTAGAGCGCATTACAGTAATCTAGTCTAGAGGTGACCAGTGCATGAGTGACTGAGTAAGGACTCCTGGTCCAGGAGTGGGCACAACTGGCAGATTACTCTAAGTTGAGCAAAAGCCCTCCTGGCCACGGCTGCAACCTGCTCTTCCAGCAGCAGTCGTGAATCTAGGACGACCCCCAAGTTGCGCACCATCCAATACCAGAAGTGGTAACTCACTGGTTATCCCCAGACCCCTGATCCATAGCTACTCAGTCTTGCTGGGGTTCAGCTGAAGCCCATTGTCCCCCATTCAGACCCCAACGGCCTCCAGGCATTCAGACAGGACTTTGACAGCATCACTGGGATCACCACGGGACGAGATGTACAACTGGGTGTCATCCGCGTATTGATGGTACCGCGCCCCATGGGAATGGATGATCTCTCCCAGTGGCTTCATAATCAGTGATCTGTCTATCCTAGCATTTACAAATTTTAAAAATCTTTTTTACCATTTCTTAATAAATAAATAAATAAATAAATGATATGCCTCTCCGTGCTTTATGTGAAATTCTGGTGGCAATCAGAATGGGAAGGGATAATAAAAAAGGTCACTAGGTTTTATGGTCCTACAGAATCGTGACCCATTTCAGTGGTGTTGATAAGCTTCTTTGGCATCCATGCTTGTCTTGCTATACTGTAAGTTTCCTAATTTGGAAGTCAGAGCTTGAACTTTGTCACAGCTGAGCCTACTCTCCCTGGTCTTTGACAAGAGGTCCTGGATACAGATGGACTTAATTTAGCAGCATGAATAACACTGAATTATTCTGATCTTAGTGAAATTTTGAAAGTGCAAGGAGACATAAGTTCATTCCTTGATGATATTTTCTATCCCCCCCCCAATGCTGCAGTGCAAAGGAAAGTGGGAGGAAACAGAATTTGAAGTCATTGGGTTGATAAATAGTTTCCTTTATTTGCTGAGCAAGAACACATAGTAGTGGAAATTGTACTGCAAATTACTTTGCAGACATCAGGTAGACTTATTTATCAACAAGTGTTCCAAGCTTCATCCAGGCTAAAAAGCCACAAATTCCACCTTCCATCAATAACATCCCTCCCTCTCTTCATGGTTTTATATTGCTCATTGTTTTCCCCCTCCAGTTTGTACATAATCAACTTTGCTTGAGGTAGAAATCCCTTGGCTCTCTCACTCCCATGTTGCTTTTCCTCTCCTATGTCTGTCTTTCCCTCCAGAGCATTTCTCATTCAGAGCTTTCCCCTTTTCTAACCCTCCTCCCCACCTGACATCTTGAGTTTCTCTGAACAAGAAATCAGCTTCTGTCTCTGAACATGTGCAGTAAGCTTCTATCTAACCTTGGACATTAAGGAAAACCATTAGAAAAAGACAGTACAGTATAGTAAGTATTGTACCATTGAGTTCAGCTGGGCTTATTCTTGGGTAAGGGTATAAAAGGTGCACCTGAGGGCTGCTGCTTCAAACTTTCAACTGCCATTCCATTCCAGTGGCGATCATTGTGATGAAATAGGAATCTAAACCAGTTGTTGTTGTTGTTCAGTCACACAGTCGATTCCGACCCTTTGCGACCCCATTGTTCTCCAAGCACCCCTGTCCTCCACCATCCTCCTCAACCTGCCCAGCTTTGTGCCCATTGCATCTACAATACCATCTAAACATCTCATTTTTGGCTGCCCCCTTCTTCTTTTGCCCTTTCTCAGCATCAAGGTCTTCTCAAGTGAATCCTCTGTTCTCATTTGATGACCAAAGTACTTTGCAGGCGCACCCCCCCAATAACGGACACAGACAACATTGAAAGTGGATAACAGCATAGGGCCACATTTATTGATTCAATGCCCTAGTCCGAATTATAAATTTGTATTGGTAAAACGACCAATCATAATTCCTAAGGCAAGCAGGCCGAAGTAACACTGGTAAGGTACCACCCCAAAATTGCCAACGGCAATTGGTTACAATGTATCGATTTGTATCAATTTGTTTGTTGACAACAAACAAATTATTGACCGTAGTCAATAACTAACTCATGACCCCACCCTCTGACGCGTATCCGTGAAATCACAGGGGTGATGCATGCTGGTTAGCAATCGTCATCACCCCATCGCCTGGTTCGTCGTTGACCGGACAACGTTTAACTAATTTATTCCTGTCTAGTGTTGTCCAGTCAATTGCGAACCTGCCGGATACTTGTGGGTCATACTGTTTACCTTACCAGTGCTACCCGCCAATGTGACCAAAGTCAACAGTAGGAACACAGAAAGACCCCTATATCAAACCATAGCAACAGTGTGGGATGGGCAAAAAAGCCAGGACCCGGAAGCCAATATGGGTCCCAACCAAAAATTCCCACCCGGCCCCGAAGCGACCATAATATCACACTGTTAACTAGGGAGGGGGTGGAGGGGAAAAAACTTCTCCGCTCCGTCGCTGAGGTAAAATGGCAGCTCGGCTGCCTCGTGGCCACCCCTTTTATAAGGGAGCTGGCCACGCCCCTAACTACCCGGATTCTCTGTCCTGTGGGGGGGGGCCCGCAAAGGGCGCGGCGGCCATTTTGGCGCCGCGCTTGCATTGCAGGCGCACCCCCCCAATAACGGACACAGACAACATTGAAAGTGGATAACAGCATAGGGCCACATTTATTGATTCAATGCCCTAGTCCGAATTATAAATTTGTATTGGTAAAACGACCAATCATAATTCCTAAGGCAAGCAGGCCGAAGTAACACTGGTAAGGTACCACCCCAAAATTGCCAACGGCAATTGGTTACAATGTATCGATTTGTATCAATTTGTTTGTTGACAACAAACAAATTATTGACCGTAGTCAATAACTAACTCATGACCCCACCCTCTGACGCGTATCCGTGAAATCACAGGGGTGATGCATGCTGGTTAGCAATCGTCATCACCCCATCGCCTGGTTCGTCGTTGACCGGACAACGTTTAACTAATTTATTCCTGTCTAGTGTTGTCCAGTCAATTGCGAACCTGCCGGATACTTGTGGGTCATACTGTTTACCTTACCAGTGCTACCCGCCACACGGAGGGGCTTCAAAGAAGACCTGACGCCCCCCCCCCCGACCGTCAGCTCGGTCAACAGGCCTGCTCGCCAATCGCCCAACAGGAGGTCCATACCTCCTCGCGACAGATGGACCCCATCCCCTGCGTACAAGTCATAATTTTGTAGACTAATATCGGGGTGATGACTGACCCGTCCCCAAGCCCTGGTGGTAAGAAAACGCGCCACCGCCTTATTGACCGCGCACCTAGCGCGGTCAAGGGCCAGGAGGTTAACGCCCCCTCTGTAAGAATGGCACGGGACAATGTCCGACCAAACCAGGGTTGTGGCAGGCCAGACATAATGCAAGTAGGCGAGTTCCTCGCAAATCGCATGCTTGAGCGACAAGCCGGTGACCTGGCCCAAATCATTGCCCCCCAGGCGTATGATTAGAATGTCAGGCGGGTCAGCACCCAGGCCAGAAAAAAGGAAAGGCCGCAGCTCCCGCCATAACATCCCAGGCTTACCATGCCCTGCGAGACTGGCGTGGTCACCCAGTCCCAGTCGGGGTCCACTCTGTCGCCGCAGCGTAACGCGCTGCCCTGCGCACATAGCTGTGGCCCACCAGCCATACTGTCACCGGTGTAATACGACACCCAGGGTCTGTAAGAAAATTGAGAAAAAAGGCGGTAAGGTGACTGGATTGGTACTCATGGCGGGAGTGGGCGCACATAAAACTGAAAACATTGCGAGCCCCACCTCCCCATGCTGCGTATGTCAGCCCCAGAGTACCCAAAAGCAGCTGCTGTAGAGGCTGCACCAATCCGGAACGAATGTGTGCCATAACGGGCACCTGGTAGGCCCACCCTGGTGAGGGCTCTGGCTGTCACCTTCCAAAACTGAAATTTAGTAAGGGGAGACCCATCTTGGTGACAGAAAAACGGGCCGTGGTGCATGCCACGCAGTGCCAGGAATTCCTGTAGGGCACCAACCGGACAGATGTCTGCCAAAGAACAACGTAGCAGTCTTACACCACTGCCTACGCCATGCTGATCTGTTTTAGAGGAGCGTATCCTCAACTGGGCCCAGTCTTTGGCTACGTAGACATCTCCGCGTTCCAGTGCCCTACCACTTGCATCCGCCTTAGACAGCATCACGAGTTCGCTGACGCGGAGCGCTCCAAAAAGGCCACCGTTGTAGCCGCATGAAGTGGGCTGCCTCATTTCCAAAACAGAGGCCAGGCCAGCCCCGGGCCAATTGGGTGAAAACCCTGGGGAAATCTTGCATCCGCCTTACTCAGCATCTCAAGCTCGCCGATGCGGAGGGCTCCAAAAAGGCCACCGTTGTAGCCGCATGAAGTGGGCTGCCTCATTTATCAAAACTGAGGCCAGGCCAGCCCCGGGCCAATTGGGTAAAACCCTGGTAAAATCTTGCATCCGCCTTATTCAGCATCTCAAGCTCGCTGATGCGGAGCGCCTCCAAAAAGGCCACCGTAGTAGCCGCAGGAAATGGGCTGCCTCATTTATCAAAACAGAGGCCAGGCCAGCCCCGGGCCACTTGGGTAAAAAACCCCTGGGTAAATGGGGTGGCGGTCGCCCGGGAAACGCCCGTGCACGCGCACCCACCCCTCCAAACATGTCTCACCCGGAAGTCATTGGTGCTGTCACACAACCTCCCACTTTGGCCATAAAGCCAACCCGACAGCTGAGATGCTATGGTGCGTGGTGCAAGGCCCTGGGCATACAGGTAAACCATGAACCGCAGAACATGGGTTACTGGGCTCGGCCAGGTTCCTGGCAATCGAAATCGGGTACATAATACTCTGAAGGAACTAAATGCGTGGTGATACGCCTTACTATGCATGGCGCTATTGACAGGCTAATCGCCCGGTTCACCTCTACTTGCCAACATTCCATCTCTCGTCCGGGAGTGGCGAGGGAAATTCCTCCGCATCCGGGGGCCGAGGCATGGAACCGGGAGATCTGCAGGTAGGACAAAGCAGCAGTAATATCATTATCAACCCTTGGGACATGCCTGGCCCTGAAGGGAACGTTGAGGCGCAGGTTGCATAACACAAACCAGCTCCATGACCCCGGGCGATTTGGAAATCTGTGGAGTGACGATGCGGACAACAGCCGCGTTGCCATGCCAAAATTGCACAACCGAGTTGGCCCACTCCTTGCCCCATAGCATCAAAGCACCCAGGGTAGGTAAACATTCCAGATACGTGAGACCCTGCAGGCGACCCTTGCCTGCCCAGGATGGTGGCCACCCACCACAGGCCCACTTCCAATGGAAGTACATCCATAAACCCAGGAATCCTAAGGTATCGGACTGCATCTGAAAGCAAGGGGGAGCCAGGAGATCAGACCCCAAAATGACACCCCGTTGAACTGCCTCTGGACCTATGGCCAGACAAGCACGTCTGCCCCGATACCCCGGGTAAATCTGAGCCTGTGGTGGGGCCTGGATAATCTCGCCATGGCGTCGCACCAGCGCAGAGCAAATGCCCTGCCCGGTGCGACGACCCTGCCAGCAAAGCTGGGGTGACCATGTAGCACCAGAAGTTCCCTCATTGATGCCACGCGCTCGGCCAGCAAGACCAAGACAAGGGCCACTAGCCTTGACACTTTATCCCGCTGCAACCTAGAATCCTGCGCTACCGTGTAACTCTCCACCCCAGGAATACTAGCTGTGGAGATGGGCCCTCGGTCTTTTCGGGCGCTAAAGGGACACCAAGTTCCTCCATTAGCGTCTGAAATGTGTTGAGGAGACGTGTATACGTGTCCCAGCCCCGTTCAGCCCCGAATAAAACCATCCAGGGAATGGGCTACAGACCGGGACCCTGACCTGCGGACAAAAGCCCACTCTAGGAAAGTGGTGAGACGCTCGAATACCGAGCCCCCATGGACTAGCCAAAAGGCATGGCATCATTGAAATAATATGCTCCCCAGGACGGGGGTGCAGGGACCGGTCCAACGACCCTGCCCGCATAGACCCTCTTGTGAAAGCTGGCAGCAGCCACCTCCTCCCTCCCCCTAAGGGATAAAAGACTGGGGGCATCCTGAGGGGACCTATTACCCATGAAAGGGATCCGGAACCCCTGCCTAGAACCCTGAAGGAGATAACCCGCATCCTCTCCCTTCGGGTACAATGTGAGCCAACTCTCCAACACGTCCACCTTAATTGGGGAGGGAGCCCTTCGGTGGACTAGATCCATCTGCGGCAGTCTTGCCAGCCCCCTGTCTGCCCCACCCTCTGCCCCGCATCCCTCTAGGCCTGGGACAGGCAGAGGCCGCGTGGGGGCCAACACAGGTGGGACACTCCTGTCTGTATTTGCAATTCTTCCCATTGCAGGAGCCATTGTCCGAGAAGGTCCAGCACAGCAGGCGGGCTGTAACCCCCTGCCCCGCCACTTGGCGGGGTGCCTGCGCTGGAGCAGCTCGCTGGACCGCAATTCCACAATGATACATCTCCCTAGGCGCAGTGCGCGTGGGGTCATGTACAGAAGCCGCAGCTTCTGACAGGGCTCATCCCACTTCATCTCCGGGTGTAGGGGCACTCTTGTACGGAATTCTGCTTTTCCATAAGCCAACCACGACGTGCGTGGTGGCTAGCCAATCATCGGGAAGGCCGTTGTCGGTACAAAATGTAGACCAGGCATGCGCAGCGGGACCTGGATAGCCCATGCAGTGCCACATACTGCCCCGGGGCAGAAATCCCACCCCCAGGGTCGTGCCATAATGCAACCAAGGGCACTGGGATAGAATGACAAGTGATGCCCCACTAGCCTCTAATTGGCAAGGCGAAGAGCACTGAACCACCCCGCTGAAAGTGGACTGAGATGTGGGCGTATTCAACTTGACCCCATACTCACTAGTTGCACCCCCGTGAGCCGCCCCCACTGGGGGTTCCGGCACACCGTGGGCGTCGGAGCTCGCGACCGAAATCGAGCTCTAGGACGACCTCCAACGCATTCCAATCGCTGTACCGGACAAACAGGGAGCTGCGAGGCAGTGGCAGGCACAGGCTGGACTGTCTCCATAAGCCCGACCCAGCCGGCCGCCTGTTACAGAGTGACAGCGGTGGAAGTAGCCGGCGGACAGGAGGGCCCGGTAGATCGGAAAAGGACCCCCCACCCACTGGATTGCTAAGGATGCCTCCAGTACAGCCAAACGTGCCAACCAGGCACCCCCAGCCACAGTAAACCCCCAGTAGGTGGGCCAGGCGGGCCGGACGGCCCGACGGGAAGTGTGCCAGAGGCCCTGAATTCAGAGCCTGTGCCCGAATAAGCCATGCCCCAAAATTCCAGCCCCTAATTGGCAAAAACATGCTGTGAGGCAGCACCAGGCCCTCCCCCCAATTGTCCCGGCCCCTGGCGGGCCGCCGTGGGCCGAGGGCCGCATCCCCCGCAGGGCCGGCCTGGGGTTGAAAACGGCACGGCACGGGAGCTCATCCTGTCCTGCATGCGCAGAAATTGAAACACTGACCTTAAACAACCCAGTCAGCTTCTGTAGCACTGGATACACTGCAGTCCTACTTAAAGTTTGGGCACCCCTAAGTTGGAAAAATCAGTGAGCGACGGAGCAAACTTCTCTGCTCCCCCGCGCTCTGAAGGCAATAGGCTGGAAAGCCGAAAGGAAGCCTCGAACAAAGGCTGTCAACTCAAGCCTCTTGCAAAGAGGCAGAAGGGAATAAAGCGACGGAAAAAACTCCTCCTCACCGTCGCCTTATTTGTACACTCACCAGCCATTCAAGGAGTATAGAGCAACACGATCCCTATCCAGGGCTCAGCACCCACTGACTGGAAAGCCGGAGCACGAGAGCATTTGCAGTGCTCAGGAATCAAACTCCGACCCTCCAGGCAGCGAGTTCAGGATCTTAATCCCCTGAGCCACAGGGGTCCGACAGAGCGACGGGGGGAAAAAACTTCTCCGCTCCGTCGCTGAGGTAAAATGGCAGCTCGGCTGCCTCGTGGCCACCCCTTTTATAAGGGAGCTGGCCACGCCCCTAACTACCCGGATTCTCTGTCCTGTGGGGGGGGGCCCGCAAAGGGCGCGGCGGCCATTTTGGCGCCGCGCTTGCATTAGCTTCATCTTTACTATTTGACCTTCTAAGGAGCAGCCAGGGTTGATTTCTTCTAAGATTGACCTATTTGTTCTCCTCACTGTCCAGGGGACTCTCAAAACTCTCCTCCAACACCACATTTCAAAGGCATATATTCTTCTGCGCTCAGCTTTCCTAATGGTCCAGCTCTCACACCTATACATTACCACCGAGAATACTATTGCTTTGATTATGCGAATTTTTGTTTGCAAGGTGATGTCTCTACTTTTCACTATATTCCCCAGGTTTCTCATAGCTTGTCTCCCAAGTACAGTACTTGCACTTCAAACTTTGCTATGCAGCAACTCTTAGATCATTAGGTAAAGGTAAAGGTTGCCCTTGCTCGAAAGCCAGTCATATCCAACTGTAGAGTGTGGTGCTCATCTCCATTTACAGCCAAAGAGCCAGTGCTGTCTGCATCTGCAGACATTTCTGTGACCATGTGGCAGGCATGACTAGACACACGGAATGTTGTTCCCTTCCCACCAAATTGGTAACTATTTATCTATTGTAATTTCTTGCTTTCAAACTGCTAGGTTGGCAAGAGCTGAGATAGAGACAGGAGCTCATTCCATTGTGCAGTACTCGGGTCTTGAACTGCTGACCTGCTGACCTTCTGGTCATCAAATTCTACATCTTATAACAGCATGGTAAAAATGCTTTTATTGATGACCTCAAAGTTCATTATAAGTAATGTTTGAATAATGTATTCATTTAATTCAACCTATAAGTTTGTACAGTATGCAAACAATATTAATTCATTTATCTATTTGATTTGTATGCCGCCCACTCAGTATACACTGACTTAGGGCGGCTAACAGCATATCAAACAAAGATGCAATACAGCAAAACAACAAAGTACAAAATATCACATGATAATATACAATAAACACAGTCAATACTAAAAAGTCAATCACAAGGTCCTTCCCGCTCAGTGCTTCCAATGGAACCCGAGGCTCAGCATCCATGATCGGTGACTCTGGCGACTCTTCTACCCTCTGGCAGGGCGGGGCCAGGGGTAGTGGTGCCGGCAGCTGCAGATGTCCCCCATCCTGGAACCGATGGTGTGGGCCCTGGGAGAGACAGGGTGAAGTCCTCTGTCCGGCGGCTCCGGCGGCTCTTCTACCCTGTTTAGATTAGGTCACACCGCTATTGGGATATAGAATGTGGCCTTTTCTGAAGCCAATTTTAATGGGCTGGTGAGGTCTGTTCATGTAGAAGAAGGAGGTATTTTTGATATATTGGTCTTAAGACATTATTGGCTAAACCAGCATAATGTCTAGGGCTAGGCTCTCGGAATTAAATGTGTTAGATAATTGTTTCGCAACTGGCACAATATGTTCCATATAGGAACAGTTAATATAATGGTGCTGTGTTTGGTACTACCTGTAGCTTTTATATTGCTACTAGCATATTTGTGCCCGGCCAGCCAGGCATTTTTAATGTGTTTATGGGTGGTTATGGGTGGTTTTGGGTGTGTACAACCACCACCACCCATACAATACCACTCCAACACACACATTAAAAATTCCTGGCTTGGCAGGAGTGTCGTGTGTGTGTGTGTGTGTGTGTGTGTGTGTGTGTGTGTGTGAGAGAGAGAGAGAGAGAGAGAGAGAGAGAGAGAGAAGCAGTGTGTGTGTGTGAGAGAGAGTGAGAGAGGAAGAGAGACTAACAGATAGAGTAGACCACCAGAGGGTGCTAGTGAGTTAGATAGAGTGAGGGACAGGGGAGGAGACAGTCAGACAGAGGAGACAGGCGAATAGGATGCATGCAGGTATGTTTGGAGGGAAGGTTTTTTGTTAGGGGGTTGTTCCTCTGTGTGTGTGTGGGTAGTGTTTCCTCTGTGTGTGTGTGTGTGTGTGTGTGTGTGTGTGTGTGTGTGTGTGTGTGTGTGTGTGTGTGTGTGTGTGTGTGTGTGTGTGTATGTGAGAGAGAGAGAGAGAGAGAGTTTTCTGTGGGTTGGCTGGGAATGAAAGGATTCACTTCTCTCTGGGTTGGCTGGGAACAAAGTTCCCAGAGAGAAGTGATCCTTTCTCTTTGGGAGGCAAAGGCACCTTTGCCTCCAGGAGGGAAGGAATCCACGTAACAGAGAGGCATTGCTTCTCTCTGGGTTGGCTGGGAACGGAACTTCATTCCCAGCTGACCCAGAGAGAAGCGATTCCTTCTTTTCGGGAGGCAAAGGCACCTTTGCCTCCCAGAGAGAAGGAATCCATGTAACAGAGAGGTGTTGTTGCTTCTCTCTGGGTTGGCTGGGAACGGAACTTTCATCCCCAGCCAACCCAAAGAGAAGCGAGGCTGAGACATAGAAGGCCGCACCGGGAGGGAAAAACTTTTAAAGAGCCAGCCAGAGCCAGGAGGTAAGCGCGGTCAGTGGGGGTTAGGAAGGGGGGGGCTAGGTGGTGGGGCCAGGGGTGTGGTTGGCGTGGTTACCAGAGCCATGTCCCACCCCCTATTTTGTATGCAAGCAGCTCTCCTGATTCCGCACGCAACTCAGCTGCCAAAGTAGCACAGCTGAGGAAGCTCAGCCCATGCGACTTCAACTAACCAATTAATAGATAGCGCAGGGAACTCCCTGCCTCCAGGTGTTCATGGTCAGGAATACAACACAATAGGTAATCATGGTGTTCATGGTCGGGAATACAACACAATAGGTAATCATGGGCAGGAATACAGTGTCGTCAACCAATGGGTATTGTTGGCAGGGGATTCAAATGCATTATAAAAGGAGCTGTGTCTCCTACATGTGCCCATGTACAGATTGGCCATGCTGAAATAAAGAAGTGTTTGGCCCACCTGCCAGCTCCTTGTGCAATCAATCTGCCTACATCAACCCCCCCCCCCACTCCCTAACCCCCGCCGACCGTGCTTACCTCCTGGCTCCGGCTGGGTCTTTAAAAGTCTTTCCCTCCCGGTGTTTTTTTTTTAAAATGTCGGTGTGCCTTGCTTTCCCAGCCTCCTCTGCACTCGCATCCCTCAGCCTGATTGGCTGAGGGGTGTGCAGCACAGAGGACTCTGGGAATCATAGTTTTTTTGTTGGTTGCATTCATGGGTCTGCTGCCCCACTGGCGACCACCAAAACCCCACAGCACTGGGAAGGCAGGGGTTACAGTGAGTGCGGAAGGCTAGGTTGGGGATGGTTGGGCCTGGTGTAGGAGCCTTTGAACAATGGTTAAGGGCTCTTTTTATAGGTATAGATTAGCAACTGTCTAATAGTCTGAATGAAATGACCAGAGACTAAAAACATATGGAATCACTGCTGAATCTGACCAAAGAGTTATTTGGTCCATCATCTTTTTTACCATAGCATCTAAGGGATCTCCGAGACTGGGATGTCTCAATCTAGGAGGGAATACAGGTGGTATACCAGCTTCAGGTAATGAAAACTGCTTTGAAATACAGAGAGCACTGGCTTCCCCTTTCTGTGTAGCCAATAGGAAAGACCAAGGAAAAGAAGATTCTATTGCAGTGATGGGCAGTCTTGGCCCTCCAGCTGTTCTTGAACTTCAATTCCCAGATGCCCAAATCAGCACTCCTGCTGATCAGGGCCTCTGGGAATTGAAGTTCAAGAGTAGCTGGAGGGCCAAGAATGCCCATCACTGTAAATCTAGTGGAAGCCAAAAGCATGGGTGGAATAGGCAAGAGAGAAAAGAGAGAAGGAGTCAGGGGACTCAAATCACTTGTCAGATAGAATTTTTATCTCTTGGGTGTATATTTCATTGTTTGGTTCAAGTGATAAATCACTTGATTTCATAAGTGATAAATCACTTTTGTGCAAGTTACTGACCAGAATATAATGCAGAGTAAACAGTTAAGATTTGTTTCCAGGACAGTCATAGCCTCACCTCACATGTTTAGACATTTGGGTCATAATCAGTGGTGGGCATCAGCAAGTTCACACTAGTTCACCAGAACTGGTAGCAGAAGTTCTTGCTGGCCCCACCCATCCATGTTTTGAAATAAAATAGTCCTAATTTGGGTGCAATGCAGGGCTTTCCACCTCGCCATGCCCACCATACCACTCCCACAGAGTAGGCAGTAATTTTTTTTAATCCCACCACTAGGCAGGCATGACTAGAATGCCCACCTAGTCACATGGCCACACCCACAGAGTAGGCCATAACCACAGAGTAGGCCACACCCACAGTGTGGTAGTAAATTTTTTTGGAGCCCACCACTGGTCACAATGGTCTCTTAACCAAGCTCATGAAAACATCTATCTCTGCATCACACTCTGCAGACCTATTTTTCATTAACATCCCAGAATAATACTTGTTGGGACTTTTGAAGGGCTGTGTGACTAAATGTTCCCAGTTAGTTTATGGCTGTGCAGAAATTTAATCCAATGATTTATTGGCTCACTACTCACGCTTCCTTAACTGTGATGCTTGATCTGCAATTCAAACATAGGAGGCTGCTTTATACCAGCTGTTATCCAAGGACCTTGTGCACATGTACATCTGATTCTGAACTTGCATGTATACCTACAAACACAGGGCTCTGCTCTTGGGTAAAACAGTGGTGTGTATGCAATAGATGAGGAGAAACTCAAGACAGACTGCAGTGATCTGTTTAGTGGAGATGGAAGTTTGGATTTTATGGTTTAAGGAAAGGGAGTCAGGAACTGCAGGCAGCCCATAAGCTGCTTGTTACTCACATCTACTTTGAACACATGAGACAGGTTGATAACATAAAAAACAAAAATTGAAAGAAATGTATGCAAAAAAACCCACCATGATGAGTTCTTTTATAGCTAAGTTTGGGCTTTTTGTCCATTTAACCCGGTATTATCCACTCTGATTAGCAGAGGCTCCTGGAATTCTTAATTGCAATGTTCTAGACAAAAGAAATTGGCATGCCAAAGAAAAAGTGTACTCTAAATCTTAAAACAATTAATTCCCATTTGCCTCTCTGTTAGGTCACATTTTGGTACTCTTTTCTATGTTGACGTGACAGATTCTGTGAATATAGCAAAAGAAAAAAACTGTTCTGTGATATCTCAAAAACTTACAAGGTTTCGGTATATCTGTTCATGAATTGTAGCCTACTTATTCAGATGTATCAGTCTCATGAAATGGGCTGAAAGCCATAAAAATATATGCCTAATAAAACCTGTCAGTCTTTCAAAGTGTCATAAAAGTCTCTCTTGTTTGTGCTATAACAAAAAAATTAGGAACATTAGGAATTTTAGATTGTTTGGATGACTAAACTCTCTTCTGAGAGTTCTGCCTGACAAATTTTCATCCCCAATTAAGATGGCTTCCATTTGAAATACAGAATCAATACTTTTACAAGATACAGTATATAAAATCTTGCAACTGCAGAGCTGGAAGGGATTCTATAGATCATTGAACCTATCTGCTGTCAAAGAAGCTCAACAGAAAATATAACCTCAATCTTTGGTTCTGCAGCCAGATACCTAATGATACTAGGGAAAAATAGCTAGTTCAATATGGGCTTATGAGATAAGAATTAAAATACTTTGTATTGGTAGAGTCCTAAATAAATCATATTAATAATAATTCCACATAGATCCTTCGAGCTACTAAATGTTTTCAGATTGTGACTGCAGTAAAATATATAGGAGGTGAAAATGCATATTCAGCAATGTTGAAGAATACCCCCCCCCCCAATAGTACTTGGCTCACTCTGCAGCCCAAAAATGCTGAATTTTGTTTGGGACTTTCAGCACTCCAGGATACATTTGCTTAACTCAATATTTACAATTCACTTGTACAAAGCCTCCCTCTGTTGGAGTAACGGGGTGCCCCTACCACCTTTGGCTAAATTTATCGATGCCAGCAGTTTTACGGAAAACTAATATAAAACAGACCTCAAAAGAGGAAAAAAACTTTTTATTAATATAGCTGTGCAAACAAACTAGCTGTGCTGGCCTAGCCATTAGCCAGATGGAGACAGTAGCTCTTTGTTGAATAGTCAGAGTCACAATGGCTAGTGTATTGCTAACCCTTCACCCCCCCTACCATTATATCCTGACAGTATGTAGGCCAACTATGTGACTGCCCTGGCTCTCAGGGTCATTAGGTTCAGGCATTACGGGAAGGGGTGGCACAGGCATATTTTGGGTACTTTTCCTCATAATCCCTTAGCACTTAACTACCTAATAACCCTCGACACCCTCTGAATGGATATGAGCCTCAAGTCCACCAGCTCAGATCCAGAATGAGTTTTATGTCAAAAACAAACATTCTTGAAGGTACACAAGAGAAAAACCAGATTATAAAATGAAAGAAGGAGCTCACTGGACATGGAACATCATTAAAGATGGATATAGCTGAAGAACTCAATCTCCCCTATGTCACCTGGAGGACACTGAATAGGCTCAAGTGGGGACTGCTGGTGGACAACAACACACGGTCTGAATGTGGAGAGGCACAGAGTCCGGCCCATTTGCTGGTTTGCCGATTCCTGCCAGAGACATGCACGGAAGTGGACTTGCATTTGGAAAATGACAGAGTGAAGAAAGTGGCTTCATTTTGGCAGTCTATGGTTCAATCAGGACACAAAAAAAGAAGCACTATTGACAAAGCCAGCTGGTAAACAGCTAAATTAAGCAAACAGGGGCAGCAGTGGGAGAAATGTACCCCACTGCTACCTGTTTCTCCCCCCTCCAGGTGACTGTTACAAGAGTGGCAGAATTTCTCCTGTCTTTGGTGGGAGTGTGTGTGTGTGTGTGGGGGGGGAACTGGGGTGGTGTCAAGAATATAGGAAGCAGCTGTACACTATGTTATATCATTGTTCTGTCTGGCTGCTATTATAGACAGTCTATTGTTATCTATTGGGAATGATTTTTTTTTTGGCTAAGATTTCTTATGGATTTCCTTTTATTTTGTTTACTACTGTCAAGGTGTTGACAATAATTCATAAAGCCTTTGGGATTTGGATATTATTTCCTGTATAAACCTGTCTGATCTCCAGTGGACTTTTCTGCCATAGCACCCTTAGCTGTAGAATGTTCCACACAGGGAAGTTCAATTGTCACCAACATTAGCATTGTTTTGGCATCATGTTAATTTATTATTATTTATAAAGGTTTTATTATTATTTTCTCCTGCCAACCTAGCAGTTCGAAAGCAAGACATTGCAAGTAGATAAATAGGGACCACTTCGGTGGGAAGGTAACAGCGTTCCGTGCGCTGCGGTGTCTAGTCATGCCTGCCACATGACCATGGAAATGTCTGCAGAAGCAGACAGCGCTGGCTCTTTGGCTTAGAAATAGAGATGAGCACTGCACCCTAGTCAGATATGACTGGCTTTCGAGCAAGGGATAAAGGTTATTTATTAGAGCCATTGGGAGTTAAAGATTGTGGGTTGTGCTGGTTTTAGCTCAATGTTTTTCATGTTTGAGTGTTTCAATTTTAATTTTTTTTTGAACTGTTTTAAATGTCTTACGTTTTAAAATTGCTTTCTACAGCTTAACCCACTTTGAGATCCTGCAATATACAGCAGGGTATAAATATTGTTTTAAAAACATTTTGATCTGTTGCAGCAAAAGAGAATCTAGAAGTCTTATAGACCCTTTAAGACTAACCACTTTTTATTTTTCATAAGCTTTTGGTTGTCCAATCATACCTGTTCTGATGAATGGAGTGGCTGTATCTCACAGGGTGAGCCTTAGAGGTGTAACAAGACTGTTGGTTTATTTTAAATTAAGGAAATGTGTATCCTTATAATTAATTTTTTTTAAAAAATTGAGGATTGCAGCTAATCCCAGAGGGAACAGGAAAGCATAGTTAAAACTCTAATTGCTTCATTTTGCATACTCATCTGTTACAAATTTGAAGTGTGCTTATCTATGGGATTAAGAGATGATGGAAAAATTATCTACCTACAGTAGATTCCCATTTGCCATTCAGAGAGGCCCAAGGGGGAGGTGAGTAAAGGATCTTGCCTCTCCCTTCCCATCCAAAGACCTGGGCCTGGAGAGGAAGAAAAGGCTTCAGGAAGGCCCAGCTCTACTGCTCATTTGCCATCCAGAGAGGCCCAAGGGGGAGGTGAGTAAAGGATCTTGCCCCTCCCTCCCCATCCAAAGACCTGGGCCTGGAGAGGAAGAAAAGGCTTCAGGAAGACCCAGCTCTACTGCCCATTTGCCATTCAGAGAGGCCCAAGGGGGAGGTGAGTAAAGGATCTTGCCCCTCCCTCCCCATCCAAAGACCTGGGGCCAGAGAGAAGGACACCTCAGGAGACCCCCGACCACCCCCAGGAGATACCATCCACAACCACCATCACAGCGAGGCCCGAGCCGGCGCCTTTGACCAACTCCATGCGGCCGAAGGGAGGCAAGAGCTGCTGCGTGCATGCAAAGGCAAGAGCTGCTGCGTGCATGAAATAATATAGTTGACTAAACATAGATGGCTTATGGCAACTGACATAGTGACTGTACAAGAAACTGACTTACATAGAGACTTGATATAGTGGACTTTTTCTTTCTTTCTTCCTTCCTTTCCCTTTCTTTAATTAGTTCAACTTTTACACTATGTGTTAAACTGTGATATTGTGCATGATAATACTTTGTTTTAAAACTGTTTAAACTGTGATAACATGTGTGATGGGAAAATACTGGCGTAGAGACCGGCAAGGCACGCCACAAAGTTTGCCAAGAGAACCCTATGGACCAAAACAAAAGGCAAAACAAGGGGATGCTCAGCACAGCAGATCTGAAAGGGGGGAGGGATACAAAAGGGGGAGGAGAAATAAAGTGTTTCAGGGAACAATACTGCATAGGGACATGGAATGTGAGGTCTATGAATCAAGGAAAACTGGAAGTAGTTAAAAATGAGATGGAAAGAATAAGCATTGACATCCTGGGCATCAGTGAATTAAAATGGACAGGGATGGGTGAATTCAGCTCTGGAAACCATCATATCTACTACTGTGGGCAAGAAAACCTCAGAAAAAATGGAGTAGCCATAATTGTCAACAAAAGAGTGAGGAAAGCAGTAATGGGATACAACATCAAAAATGATAGAATGATGTCAGTCAGAATCCAAGGCAAACCTTTCAATATCACTGTAATCCAAGTCTATGCACCAACCACTAGTGCAGATGAAGCCACAGTTGACCAGTTCTATGAGGACCTACAACACCTCATAGAACAGACACCAAGAAATGATGTCCACATTATCTTAGGAGATTGGAATGCCAAAGTAGGAAATCAAAAAGTAAATGGAATAACAGGCAAGTTTGGTCTTGGAACACAGAATGAAGCAGGGAAAAGATTGATAGAGTTCTGCCAAGAGAATGCACTAGTCATAGCTTTGGTGTATGCAAACCAAGACACAGGACACAGCCTCGGGCTGGGGTAACTCAGGTTTATTGCATCGTGGACAGAGGGAACATGAGGTAATGGCGGATCGATAGCTCTTTATATACAGCAGTAATACATTTGAACGTGGTGCCATGGTAGCCCATTGGCTACTGTCTGCGTGACGTCATTGCAGGTCACGCCCTTCTTGTCCAGGTGTAGGTGGTGGCGGGAAAACTTCCCGCGCTGTTGCCTTTGATGAGTTCGGACCAAGAGAGCTTGGACGCTCGCTGCTGCCAGCTGGTGGTCATTAGCTCGCGTCCTATTACAGGGTTTATATGATACAGCTGAAGGTTACATTGTTGCTATCGGCAAGGTTACATTGGCTCAGATACATTGTAATCCATGTGTACAATAAAACCATCAGAACACAACACCCCTCCCCCCTAGGACGAGACAAAGTCTCGAGCCCACACTTAAACACACTCCCCCCCCTTAGGAGACAAAGTCTCTCAGCCAAGATGGCTTATTTCGAACACGCTGGGGTCTCGATGCGGGCTGCCTCTCCCCGGGTTTGCTACCTTCTCTTTGTCCCCTGGTTTCCTGTCCTGTAATTGGAGAGGGAGACTCGTTAGTGACTTGCCGCGGCTCCGCGGCGTTGTTGGGAGGTGTGCTCTTTCTTAGGGAAGAACCGGGGGCACTGGGGGCTAACGAAAAACCCCTCTTCTCGCTTGGATGGGTGGGGGAACACTCCTGAAAACCCCCCCGGCTCGCAAAATCAAAATCAAAATCACAATCGGGGGCAGCGGTCGCGCACTCCTCTCCCCCTTCCCCGGCCCCTGATAGGACTGGCGTATCAAAAGGGTATGAGTCGGGGCCGCTGCTTCTGCCTTCCCCCCTTGCTTGGGACTGTTGTCCACTGCTGTCTCCCCCTTGGGTTAAGCGGGTGGGGGAGAACCCTAACGCTGAATCCTGTTGCTGAGCCCCACTGACTGGCCCACTCACTCGGCGCCTCAGTTGATCAGCGTGCCTCCTCCAGAGGAGGCCGGTGGTAGTCTCGACCCGGTACGACACTGGCCCCGTCTGTTCTACAACCGTCCCTGGCACCCAGGCTGGCCCTGCGCTGGAATAGTTCCTGCAGTGAACAGGGTCACCGGCGGCGAAACCTTTCGAGCCTGCCAACCCTATGTTTTTCCCTTTATCCTCGACTCTCGTCGGGTCTAGCCTGGACAGGATCGTGGTCAGTTTTCGCCGCATCAAGAGCTCTGCCGGCGAGTAGCCTGACGCTAAGGGGGTTACCCTATACGCTAAGAGGAACTGGCATACTTGGTGATTCAGGTCCCCCGGGCCCATGCGCCGCAGCGCGTCCTTCGTTGTACGCACTAGCCGTTCCACTTGGCCATTCGTGGCCGGGTGAAACGGTGCGGATGTGACATGCCGAATGGCGTTCGCCTCCATGAATGCTCCGAACTCAGCGGAGGTGAAACAACTAGCGTTATCGCTGACTAAAGTGTCGGGTAAACCGAACGTGGAAAAGACTCTCCTTAGCCGGCTAATTGTCGTGGCGGAGGACGTGCTGTTTACTGGGATAACCTCCAGCCACTTGGAGAACGCATCCACCACCAGGAGAAACATGGTTCCTCGGAATGGGCCAGCGAAATCTACGTGCACTCTGGACCATGGCCCCCGTGCTGTGTCCCATTCCCTATGCGGAAGACGGGCCGCCTCAGGTCGGGATCCCTGGCATGCCTCGCAAGTGCCGACCATGTGCTCAATGTCCGCGTCCAGCTGTGGCCACCAGAAGTAACTCCGGGCCAGCGCCTTCGAACGCACAATGCCCGGGTGGCTGACGTGCAGCAGTTCGAGCACCCTCGTCCGCAGGGGCGTAGGGACCACCACCCGTTGGCCCCACAAGAGGCACCCCCTTTCTAGGGACAACTCTAGCTTTTTCCGAAAGAATGGGTCGAACTCTGTACTCGGGGACGATGCCGGCCACCCCTTCTGTACCCATGAACTAACTTTCTCCAGCGTTCTGTCCTTGCCTGTCGCCCTAGCAATGTCGGCTGGTACTATTGGGGGTGCGTCTAAAACCTCAATTAGCAACACCTGGCGGTCTCTTTCAACTCTCGCCTTCTGGTCATCCGACAAGGGCAAAGGGGACCTCGACAGTGCATCAGCATGGCTGATCTCCTTTCCGGGCCGGTACTCCAACTCATGTTGGTATGCGTTGAGGAAAATAGCCCATCGCAGCATTCTCGGGGACAGGATCTGCGGCGTGGGCTTGCTCGCCGTGAAAATCCCTAACAGTGGCTTGTGATCGGTCACGATTTTGAACGGGCGGCCATACAAAAAATCGTGAAATTTTTTGGTTCCCGCTACTATCGCTAACGCCTCCCTGTCGGTTTGTGCGTAATTTCGCTCCGCTTGGGACAGGGACCTTGAGTAAAAGGCTACCGGGGCCTCCCTTCCGTCCTCCAACACGTGGCAAAGCACCGCCCCCACCCCCACCGGGGATGCATCACAGACTAGGACCACTGGCCGTTTGGGGTCGAAGTGCGTCAGGATTGCCTCAGATGTTAGGAGTTGCTTTAGCTCTTTGAACGCCCTCTCGTGCTCGTCACCCCACATCCATGGCTCCTCCTTTTTAAGTAACCGATGGAGCGGTTCGGCCACGGACGCCTTCCGCGGGAGGAATGTATGGTAAAAATTGAGGAGCCCCAGGAAAGACTGTAGCTCGGTTTTGGATGTGGGGTGAGGGGCCTTTTTAATGGCTGCTACTTTGGATTTAGACGGCTTAATCCCCTCGGGTGTGATCCGGAACCCTAAAAACTCGACCTCAGTTTCGAAAAAAACACATTTGTCCTTCCTCAATCTCAGCCCCGCTTTCTCGAACACGGTCAGTACTTTGTCCAACCTTTTTGCCAGTTCAGCCTCACTCCCCCCTGTTATCAACACGTCATCAAAATAAGGCAACACCCCCTCCAGGCCCTTTAGGAGGCGTTCCACAAGCGATTGAAAAAGGCCGGGTGCCGAGTTCACGCCGAACTGTAACCGCGACACCTGGAACGCTCCCTTATGTGTAACTATCGTTTGTGCCGCGGCCGTGGCGGGGGTCACAGGAAGTTGCTGATAGGCTTGTGCCAAATCGAGTTTAGCGAAACACTTTCCCCCATTTAGCCTGGCCAAAAGGTGGCTGATCACTGGCACCGGGTATGCATTAGGGCGGATCGCCTTGTTAATTGTACACTTATAATCAGCGCAAATGCGCACCTCCCCGTTAGCCTTTAGAGCCGTTACAATTGGAGTTTCCCACTCCGCGGAATCAACAGGAATAAGAATCCCCTGGCCCACCAGTTTGTCCAGTTCCGCCTCTATCTTGTCCTTGAGTGCGAACGGCACCCTGCGCGGTTTGAGTCTTATCGGGCGGACCTCCGGGTCTATGTCGAAAGCTACAGGGGGTCCCTTGAACTTTCCGAGTCCTTTCTTAAAAACGGCGGGATGCGCATCGCAAACCGCTTGTATTGGGTCCCCCCCCACGGTATGCACCCCCCCTATGAACAAACCTAAAGGCTGAAACCACTGTGTCCCTAGGAGGCTACAGCTTCCCCCCTTGAGGACAACTAGGGGCAGTTCCGCAGAATGTCTCTTAAAATTGACCCGAAATTTCCCGACCCCCAACACCGGAATGCTGTTTCCCTGTACGTCCCGTAGCGTGGACCTCAACGCTTTAAGCTTGGGCCGCACGTGGGGGTCGATTTTCAGGAACTCTTTCTGGGGAATTATGGAATAGGAGGACCCCGAGTCAATTTCCATCTTAATAGGGGCCCCTTGTACTAATACCTCAACGAAGTAATGGGACTGTCCTGCGAACACGCTGAACACTGGGGCGTCGTCCTCGCTGTCGTCCGAGACGCGGCCCACGCCGTCCTGCTTCCTCGTGGTCTGGGCGCCATCTTTGGGCCTCGCTGGACGGTCCGGTCTGGCCGCGCGGTCTTGTGACTGCCTCCGGCCCTCTTTCCGTTTTCTGCATGCCTTGGCGATGTGCCCCCGACGGCCGCAGGTGTAACACTCGGCCTTCCTGAACGGGCATCTCGCGCGCTCGTGGGCCGCTCCGCAACCCTCGCAGCGTCGACCACCCTTCCGGACCTTCTGGACCTCCTCGCCGTCGCTGCCTTCCGTAGACGACTTTGAGGCCCGTCGAGTCGCGTGCACCGACTGTCCGGTCTTCCCGTGCACCGAATTTTCCGCCTTGCCGGCTCTAGGACGCCACTCACGCCACTGGTGCATCTCGTCCACTCCAGCATTCGTGGGCTCTGCGGCTTCCGCGGCCTCTATGACCTCTGCCAGCGTGGGTGGCGGCTCCTTATTCATCAAGCTGCGCTGTACCTCCTTGTCTTTCAGGCCACACAACACGCCGTCCCTGAGGACCATCTCCAGGATATCGCCCCATTTACAGGGGGCGGCGGCTATCCTCATGGCGGCCACGAATGCCTCAACCGACTCATCCGGCGCTTGGACTCGCCTCCAAAACGCGCTCCGAGCGGGAAACATTGCCCTCGAGGGGCAGAACCGCTCTCGCAGCAGTTTCATGATGTCGCTCGCCTTAAAGTCGCTCACCTTCTTCGGAGCGATTATGCCCACCAGCGTCCGCTTGGTTTCCATCCCGAGCATTCTGGTGAGGATGGCCCTCTTCCTCTCCTCGTCTTCTCCTTTGACTCTGAGTTCCACCAGGGCCGCCTGGAAATCCATCTCAAGCAGCTCCCAGTCTTGCGGTTTGGTGATGTTGAAACCGCTCTGTGCCCTGGCTGTTCCGTGGGGATCCATCATCCCACCTTCGTCGCCAATTTGGTGTATGCAAACCAAGACACAGGACACAGCCTCGGGCTGGGGTAACTCAGGTTTATTGCATCGTGGACAGAGGGAACATGAGGTAATGGCGGATCGATAGCTCTTTATATACAGCAGTAATACATTTGAACGTGGTGCCATGGTAGCCCATTGGCTACTGTCTGCGTGACGTCATTGCAGGTCACGCCCTTCTTGTCCAGGTGTAGGTGGTGGCGGGAAAACTTCCCGCGCTGTTGCCTTTGATGAGTTCGGACCAAGAGAGCTTGGACGCTCGCTGCTGCCAGCTGGTGGTCATTAGCTCGCGTCCTATTACAGGGTTTATATGATACAGCTGAAGGTTACATTGTTGCTATCGGCAAGGTTACATTGGCTCAGATACATTGTAATCCATGTGTACAATAAAACCATCAGAACACAACAATAGCAAACACCCTCTTCCAGCAACACAAGAGGTGACTTTACACATGGACATGACCAGATGGCCAGCATCGAAATCAGATTGATTACATACTCTGCAGTCAAAGATGGAGAACCTCCATTCAGTCAGCAAAAACAAGACCTGGAGCAGACTGTGGCTCAGATCACAACCTACTGATCACAAAATTCAGGCTTAGACTAAAGAAAATGGGGAAAACAATTAGACCAGACAGATATGACCTACACAACATCCCTAAAGAATACACGGTGGAGTTCATGAACAGATTTAATGTCCTGTACCTGATAGACAGAGTACCAAAAGAATTATGGACAGAGACGTGGGACATCATGCAGGAGGCACCAAGAGAAACCATACCAAAAGAAAAGAAGCGTAAGAAAGCAAAGTGGTTGTCTGATGAGGCTCTTAAAATAGCAGAGGAAAGAAGGAATGCAAAAGTCCAAGGAGAAAGGAAAAAATACAACCACCTGAATACAGAATTTTGAAGAAAAGCAAAGAGAGATAAGGAAAAATACCTGAACGAACAGTGCAAAGAAATGGAGGAAAACAACAAAAGAGGCAGGACTAAAGATCTTTTCAAAAAAAATTGGGGAAATCAAGGGAACATTTAAAGCAAAAATGAACATGATAAGGGACAAAGATGGAAAAGAGTTAGCTGAAGCAGAAGAGATCAAAAAAAGATGGCAAGAGTACACAGAGGAACTCTACAAAAAGGACCTCAACAGTCCTGATAATAACAATAATGAGAAATTTGAACTTGAACCAGACATTCTGGAGAGTGAAGTCAGAAAGGTCCTAAAAAGCACGGCAAACAATAAAGCTAGTGGAAATGATGGTATCCCAATTGAATTTTTCAAAGCCCTAAAAGATGATGGAATCAAACTACTGCATTCAATATGCCAGCAAATTTGGAAAACAAAACAGTGGCCACAGGATTGGAAAAGATCAGTGTACGTTCCAATCCCCAAAAAAGGTAATGCCAAAGAATGCTCAAATTACTGAACAATTACGCTCATCCCACATGCCAGCAAGGTGATGCTCAAGATAATACAGGATAGACTTCAACAACATGTGGAGAGAGAACTACCAGAGGTGCAGGCCGGTTTCAGAAGAGGCAGGGGGACTAGAGACCACATTGCCAACATACGTTGGATCATGGAAAAAACAAAAGAATACCAGAAACAAGTCTACTTTTGTTTTATTGACTACACCAAGGCTTTTGACTGTGTGGACCACAACAAAATGTGGCAAGTAATTAAAGAGATGGGAATACCAGAACACCTCATATGCCTCATGAGAAATCTGTACACGAACCAAGAAGCAACAGTTAGGACAGAACACGGAATGACAGAGTGGTTTGGAATAGGAAAAGGAGTAAGACAAAGCTGCATTTTATTCCCCTGCTTATTCAATCTATACACAGAGCACATAATGCGCAATGCAGGGATGGAGGAATCACAATATGGGATCAAAATTGCTGGGAGAAACAATTTGAGATATGCAGAGGACACCACCCTAATGGCAGAAAGTGAGGAAGACCTAAAGAACCTCTTGATTGGATTGAAGGAGGAGAGTGCAAAAGCTGGCTTGAGACTCAATATCAAGAAAATCAAGATAATGGCAACAGGTCCCATCAGTCTCTGGAAAATAGATGGGGAAGAAGTAGAAGCAGTGACAGATTTTACTTTCCTGGGATCTAAGATCACTGCAGATGGCAACTGTAGCCATGAAATAAAAAGACGACTGATTATGGGGAGACAAGCAATGAGAAACCTGGGGAATATATTGAAAAGCAGAGACATCACCTTGAAAACAAAAATTCGCATAGTCAAAGCAATGGTATTCCCAGTGGTGATGTATGGCTGTGAGAGCTGGACCATTAGGAAGGCTGAGCGCAGAAGAATAGATGCCTTTGAAATGTGGTGTTGGAGGAGAGCCCTGAGAGTCCCCTGGACAGCAAAGAGAACAAATAGGTCAATACTGGAAGAAATCAACCCTGACTTTTCATTGGAGGGACAAATAGTGAAGATGAAGCTAAAGTACTTTGGACATCAAATGAGAAGGGAGCACTCACTTGAGAAGGCCTTGATGCTGGGAAAGGTGGAGGGAAAGAGAAGAAGGGGGCGTCCAAAGATGAGATGGATAGATGGTATTGTGGACACAATGGGCACCGAGCTTGGTGGGCTGAGGAGAATGGTGGAGGATAGAGGTGCCTAGAGGAAAATGGTCCATGGGGTCGCAAAGGGTCGGAATCGACTGTGCGACTGAACAACAGCAACAACAACAGTAGATTCACTTTTATTCCAAATGGGAACAAAGGAAAAGGGGCAAACTGGTAGAAAACAATGGAACTCAAGAGCGAAAACTTGACATTAAATGCCTGCTTGCTTGGTGTTTCCCTCTAAGCACTTTTTTTAAAATAAATTTTTATTGAATATAAAAAGATAAACATTACAAAGAAGAAGAAAATACAGAAAAGAAAACACGTAATTTAAAAGAAAAAAAACATATTCATTTTTTATCGAATCCAATTACATTAAACATAAACACTAATAATCACCCTGTGTATTTACAAGTTATAAGAGCCTGCGGGATATTGCCTTTTTTTACCATTTTCAAATATATATATATTCTGGTACAAGGCTATTGCTCTGATCTCCATTCAGTGAGTATTCCACAAAAGGTTGCCAAATTTTCCAAAATCTATTCTTTTTAATTTTCCCTTATATTTGTTTATTTCCCATGTCTATTTGTCATTCAATGCAAGATCCCACATCCCTTTATATCATTCCTCTACTTTTAGAACTCTATCAAGTTTCCAGCTCCTTGCTATACACATTCTAGCTGATATCAGCATAATAGCTATTAGTTCCTTATTGTCTTCATTTACTTTCAAATTCTCCACATCTGTTAACAGCACCATATTTAAATTCAATTAACATTCTACCCCCATAATATCACATATTTCCTTCTCAATTTTTCCCCAATACTCTTTTACCACTTTACAATTCCACCACATATGTTCATATGTCCCTAAAGAGTTTTTACATCTCCAACACATTTTACTTTTAGCATTGCCCATTTGAAATAATCTCTCAGGAGTCAAATACCACTTCCATAACATTTTGTAATTATGCTCTTTCATTCTTACCGACATAGTTCTCATATATCTTTTTTCCCACTTATCTTTCCAAATTTTTTCCTGAATTTTTATGTTCAAATCCTGTTCCCAGCATGACTTCAAAGTTTCTTGTGGATTACCTTCATTATTTAAAATTTTATAAATCCTGCTTACTCTACCCTTTAATCCCATATCTCCTTTTCGTATTTTTAACAACAGTTGCTCAAATTCTGTTTTATCCCTCTCTAAACTACTTTCTTCCTTGTATTTATCAGTCCATCTATCCAACATTACCTTCTGAAGCCAGTTCAAATTCAACTGTGAATAAATTACTGCTTTATTCTCACTATCTTTACAGGCGCGAACCCAGTCCTTCAACAAAGAAACATTTTTCCTTTCCAGTACCATCTTTAAACTATTATCTAATTGTATCGGAAAACTTTTAATATCATCTAATTCTATTATAGGAGATAGTTCTGGACTCAATTTCTTTTTGACCTTGTTCCAAACATCCAACATTGTTTTCATCATTCTATTTTTAACACTGATTTTCCCTTTCTTGTCGCCTAGAAATACCCCTTTACCCATTTTTAACTCCTTCATCTCTATTTCTTCCCAGACAACCTTCTCCCTTGCTAAAAGTTTTATAATATTCTTAATTTGAAAAGCTCTATAATAATTCCTTAAATTAGGTATTCCCAATCCTCCTTCTTTCTGAGATAAGTACCAAAAAATCTTAGCAATTCTAGGCTTTTTTTCCTGCTTTACAATAATTATTTATTATGTTTTGAAAATCTTTAATTTCCTTATCAAACAACCTAATCGGCAACGCATCAAATAAAAAATTATTTTTGGCAACAACATCATTTTAATTAACGCTATCCTACCAAACCATGACAATTCGATTTTTTTATACAATTCTATTTTCTCTTTAATTTCTTTTTTCTGTTTATCATAATTTAATCGCTTAAGGTCCTCAATTTTATTTGAGATACTTATTCCTAAATATCTCAAACATTCTTTAACTTGAATTTTAAATTTAGCCTTAATTCTCTCTTGTTCCTACTTCTCAACATTACAGGCTATCATTTCTGATTTATCCCAACTTTTCAATCTGCAGAGCTAATATTTCATCTGGAAGGCAGGTGGCTTGCGATTAATGTTTGTGATATGGAAACACATTTACCACCATCAACAAAAGCTGTAACAAGCTGCTGCTGCTACTTCTTAATTATTTAACTGGTTCTAAATGATTAGCCCTTGGGCCAAACAATGATACTTTTGAAATCCAGTGTGAGTTTGCTTGGGGGTAGAGGCTGAACTGAGACATTCCTTTACTCAAAAATAAAACAGCCAAAGAGAATGATAGAACTTGCCAACCCCAGGCTTCAACAATCTGCTGCCTTCCAGATGGTTTGGGTTATGGCTCCCACCCTGACCAATAAGAATTGATGCTAGATGACAGTTATGCTGGCAGATGATAAAGGGTAGTGGTGTGTCAGATCAGAATAATCATGATTACCTTGTAAATTTATTCAGGGATTATCAGAATTACTTAGGTTTAAATGCTAGATTAACAATGTGCTGTATGTAAGCATTTCCTAACTTTAAAATAATTAATCAGTTATATGTCATCAACAGATGGAGATCTTTCCCGGGTTTTGTAAGGTATAGAGCAGTGGTTCCCAACCTGCGGCCCATGCCACACAGGGGGACTTCAATTCCCAGAAGCCTAAGTCATTATATTGGCGGACCAGTGTCTTGGGGAATTGACTAAGGCTTCTGAGAATTGAAGTCCCAAAACCAAAGTTTTGGAAACACTCATACAGAGTATTGAGAAATGGTGCTCTGGATCTGTGTGGCTTGCCAAAAGCTAAACAGGCTGGCTCTTGTACTACAAGAAACACTGGGGAAATGAACTCATGACCTCTGACTTTACAGCCGACTGCCCAACTCACTCATCTATCCACTCAACTACAAAAGACATTGCCAACTGATATTTTACATTTTGTATGGTGCCTTATTTATATTGTGTTGTAGCATGTTTTTAAATTGTTTTTTTATAAGACAGCCATAAATTTCTCTTATTTCTCTATAAATCCAGTAGCCAAGAAAATAATTAAGATTATAAATCAGAGAAAAGTGGTAACTGCTTTATTTCCCCTTCTCTGCCCTACTCAAACCAATCTCTAAAACTCAAATCAATATAAATATAAGTCCAAATTAATAATAATAATAATAATAATAATAATAATAATAATAATAATAATAATAATAATAATAATAATAATAATAATAATAATAATAATAATAATAATAATAATAATAATAATAATAATAATAATAATAATAATAAATAAATAAAATAAAAGCAGGCTTTCTATGGTGCCTCACTTCTTACAAGAATCCTCTGAGGCAAAAAATATGGGATCTGATATTAATCAGATCAAGAGGACAGATTCTGGAATCCTACAGTCAGCATGGCATGCTGGCTGAAGGATCCTGGGAACTGTAATCCTAAAAAGAAACTTTTTCTTAGTCTTTATCATCTTTAGCAAACTGAAACTAAAAGGTAACTTGGCTGGACAATATATACACTGAACCAAGATCCAGAGATTCTTTATTTTCTAAAACAATACATCATAATAACAATACTCGTAATAATTAGACTTCTTGGCTGCCTCTTGAATGCCAAAACACTGACACCCTACCACCCCCCCCCCCACCATGATATGTTCAATGACACATCTACCAAGCCAGTCTGAACATTAATGTCACTGTTAAAGGTAACTAATTTTGGATGGTGGTTTTGCATCTTTTTGTAAAAGGGAAGAATATTCTTCATGGTTGAGCGTAGGTCTGTTATGGAGGGTGTAAATGGGGAAACTTCAATACCCATATAACTTTGCCTCTAGCTAGGGTAGCTAGTTTGGAAGTTGTTTGAATGAAAGTTCCTTTCTCTGGAAGGGGCATAAAGGGAAAACGGCACTATTGCTGAGGCACCTGGAACACAGCTCTTTTGTTTTGATTCAATTAAATTTAGCTGATTAGAATGGAAGTTATATGCAAGTGGCTACATATCTCTATCAAATTTAATCAGTTAGAAAGCCAGTAGGAATATGTAAGTTTTCTTTAGTCAAACATACTTACATTTGTCTTTAAAATAAGAGGGAGAGGAAAGTAGAAGAATCCTGAATGATGTATTGTTTTAGAATCAAGCACTTGAGAATGCTTTGGTTAAGCAAATTATATCATATAATTACATGAAATTTTATATAGGTCTTCTTGAAAGCAACTTATTATTATGCTTCCTAAAGTGATCCATATCATCTGAAGATGAACTTCCTTTTTGCTTGAGAAGTACCCCCCCTAATGAAAGAAAAAGCATAAGATGTGATTAATTGCTTTTCTGACCTGAAACAAGCCTTCTAATTTATGCTCTCCTTTTCTATAGAAGAGCAAAGACCACGGGCATCTAGAAATTGGAGCAGATGGAGGACGGCTCTCCCCTAAACTGAGGGGTTCTTCCTCAGTTATGCTTGGTCATAATCTGCCTGTGCTAATGTCTAATATTGCAACACCTCTCTCAAGTTTCTTTGCACTCAGTCTTGACCACACACACACACACACACACACACACACACACAAAAATCCACAGTTAGAGGCAGATCTGATGCAATGGCTTGGATCATTAACATCACAAAATGCAATAGAATTTTAATCTTCATCTGTCACACAGTCAAGTCTGACCATTTACAACCCCATGGACCACTGCCCACCAGGCTCCTCTGTCCTCTGCCATCCTCCGCAGCCCTGCCAGATCTATGCCCATCTCATCAATGATTCCATCCAACCACCTCATCCTCTGTCATCCCCTTTTCCTTTTTGCCTTTGATCTTTCCCAGTATCAAGGCCTTCTCAAGTGAGTCCTCTCTTCTCATTTGGTGACCAAAGTACTTGAGCTTCATCTTCAGTATTTGTCCTTCCAAGGAGCAGTCAGGGTTGATTTCCTTCAGGACTGACTGATTTGTTCAAATTGAAGTCCAGGGGACTCTCAAGAGTCTCCTCCAGCATCACAGTTCAAAGGCATCCATTCTTCTGCACCCAGCCTTCCTTATGGTCTAGCTCTCACAGCCATACATGACTACACCATTAGGGTAGTATCATCTGTGTATCTCAGGTTGTTGATGTTTCTCCCAGCATCACTCTAGAAACATTTAAATGGGGGTGGGGGTGGTATTATTACTTACAGTTACCATCTGTAGTCAGAAGGAAGAAAACAACAAGAGGAAAAGAGTCTCCAGCATGCAGGTGATTCTGCACACTTGCTTCTTAGAGGATGAAGAAGAGATGATGGTGAAGAGAGGATATCAACAAAGCAATAGAGGGAAAGAACAGGAAGCAGGAGACAAACTTTTCAGTTAAATTAGTGGCAAAGGACAGTCATATTAGGCTGTAAAGCCTCCCTCCCACTGATGCCCAGTTTTAGTGCATGTAGTTCAGTAGTGCTACTTGACTCAGGCTGCAAATACAGTAGAACCCCGCATAACGAAAAATTCAGTTCCACGGAACTCTTCGCTATGTGGGTTTTTTGTTATATGAAGCTAATGGGAAATGCCCTGAATAATGAATAAAAAATGTTTGTTATCCAGGGTTCCCATTGACTGGGTATACCCCAGTTAACAAAAAAACCCTGCATAACTAAAAAAAAATCATTATGCAGGGTATCGCTATTGCCTAACGAATGCTTTGTTATGTGATTTTTTTTGTTATGTGAAGTGTTCGTTATGCGAGGTATTACTGTAAATGGAACCTGAAGGTATTTGTAGCTGAGACAGCCTTGCCAAAACTGTATAGATTAGTGGTGGCTAACCCTGGCACAGCCTGATGAAGATATGCATCAGAATAAAGTGTAAAGTTTTTAGAGTTCACTAATGGTGGAAAGGTCCCTACCACAGATGGAGAATCTGTTTTTCAAAAGCTGGTATGGAGAAGGAGTGTTCATGAAGTCAACTGAAGCCAAATGAAAGCCTTATTTGCAGAATTAATAATAATAATTCTGTATTGAGTACTCAAAAGTGGTTTGCCTTTCCTTTCTTCTGGAATGCTGCCAGGGATTGTGCAGCTTGCCCAAGGTTTCAAAGACTGTTTTTTCTCCTGGGAAGTACAGTGGGGAAACAAACAAATTCATTCAGATACCTAACTCACTGAGCTATCCAGTTGGACTTTTTGCCATGTTCCATATCCGATGATCAATCTTTAGTACACATTAGCATGACATATCAATTGTCAGATGATTAGCCAAGCCTTGACAAAGAGGTGTGTTGACACGTCATCTTAAGGGACAAGTCTTATTGACCAATTGCTTATATTTTCCAGTATGTCAAGGACATTACAATAATTCATAATGCCAATACCATTGATAAAATACGTGGTGGCAGCTGTGTCATCCTATTAAAAATTACATATGGCCACTTTGAAGTCTGGAGTTGGAATTTAGCACTCTTTCAAGATCTTGCCAGAACCTCATAGACCTTTATGTAGAAATAAATCTTAGTATACATTGATCCATTTAATTTACTTTGACATATTAATTACCCGTGTTTTACAAGACCTCTTCTTTCTTCTTTTATTTATTCACAAATAGCTCATACCAATAAATTTTGACATTACAGTGGTAGCTATTCTTAACCATTATACACCTGTCTTTGTTAACTTTTCAAGAATAATTGAAATCCCCATCTCTTCAGCTTTCTGCTTAATTTATGTGATTTTATGTCATCTCCATCCTCATCCTAGACTATGGCACAAGATGTTGCATAGAAATTAATGGCTGAGGGATTAGCAGAGCCGTTGATGGTTTACTGATGAACACTCCATTTTTCAAAAATAAAAACTGAAGGAGCAAGTCTGTCTGTTAACAACACACATTCACAGTACATATTTTGCTGAACTTAATGGGGCACAGATGATTATGCAAGGGAGAATCATAAATTGTGCACTTCATAGATCATTTTATACCAAGCAAGTACTGCATTCTAATGAAACACAAGGTGCTAAAGAATTTGGGGGAAATGTTTTAAAAGAATGCTGGGCTTACTATAGTGAATTAAGATTTATATATCAGTTACATGATATTGGTAGAATGTGGCTACAATACCAAGGCACTGAAATAAGCAATATAACCTATTCCTTTATGATGTTGTTGTTGATTTTGCTAGTTCCATGGACAATTTTCTTTGGGTGTGTAAGGGAGAGGGGGGAAATGTGTATGAAGACTGAGTTTTGTTCTGATGTGTACCTATGGGAGGGGAAACGGGGAAAAGAAAGTAGTTGACTGTTTTCAATGTGTCCAGGTGAGAGACTGAGAAGTAACTTCAGCTGAGTTCAATCCCAACAAAATGAAGATTGATTCAGCCTTCTATCCTTCTGTGGCCAGTAAAATGAGAATCCAATACGTTGGGGTCAAAATACTAATTAACTTGTGAACCTCCCAGAGAGTGACCTATGTACTATGGAACAGTGTATATGTCCTATTGCTTTTTATAATAAGTAAAAAGGAAACCAACAATTAAAACAGCCTGGCATAACAAATGAAGGACAGAAGTAATAAAGAAAGGCAGAGATACAGAGTCATCCTAAGGGCTTGCTAGGGAAAGACAAAAAGTCTTGCACTGATAAACAACAAATGCATATTTGTTCACTCTATCTTTCTGAAGGTTGCCATGGAGTTTGGGGGTAAATAAATATTACTATTATTATTTACATAACAAAAGGAAGACAGATAGAATTTTAGGACTGTACCCTTTTTAAAAACTTAACAATGAGATACCTGTAGCTTCTCGGTAAACTCCTGCAGCCTCTTTTTCTGTTTCTCTAGCAAGAAAGTTCAATCATCTTTAATTTAATATAATTTAATAGATTTATATACCGCCCTATCCAAAGGACTTTGGGCTGTGTACACTAAGACCAACAATTAAAACAATTTAAAACAATTAAAAAACCCCATAAAAACATAACAATATTACTACCCCACCCACCCTGCCGTGACATCTATCATCTAAAAACAACTATAAAATCTAAAAAAAAATTTAAAAATTTAATTACAGGAGGGGGGAAGCCTCAGATCAGCCAAAAAGGCGAGCTTGTTGACAATCCCGGCCCCCAGACCCATTTTGCCAACCACGTCTTCAATTCTTTCCTAAATGGTAGCAACTGGGTCTGGAGGCGTAGTTCTACTGGGAGGAGGATCCATAGTGTGGGGGCTACAACCGAGAAGGCCCTTTTCCTTGTGCTGGAGAGGTGAGCCCCCCCCAACAGATGGCACCTGAAGGGTGCCCTCTCGGTTTGCTCTTGTGGGACGGGTCAATGTCCTAGGGATAATACGGTCCCTGAGGTATCCTGGTTCATTAACATAAAGGGCTTTAAAGGTGACAACCAGCACCTTGAATTGCACCTGAAGACATATAGGCAGCCAGTACAGCTCCTGCAGCAGTGGCGAGGCGCGGGCGAAATGACTACACCCCACCACGGTGTGGGCTGCCACATTCTGGACCAACTGCAGTCTCTGGATGGTCATCAATGGCAGCCCCATGTAGAGCGCATTACAATAGTCCAAACAGGAGTTGACCAGGGCATGGGTGACCATGAGCAGGGCCTCCTGGTCCAGGAAGATTTGTGCAATTGATTAATAACATGCACTTGCTCAAAGGACCTCCTGGCCACGGCCGTAACCTGCTCCTGGTGCAGAAGCTGTGAGTCCAGGAGGACCCCCAGGTTGTGCACCGGGTCAGATTGGGGCAACAGTGCCCCATCCCAAACCAGCGGTGATAACTCCTTATGAGGTCCGGGTCCCCTCACCCACAGTCACTCAGTCTTGCCGGGATTCAGCTGTAGTCCATTGTTCCCCATCCAGACCCTAACCATCTCTAGGCAACTGGTCAGCACTTTGACTGCATTACTGGGATCACCACGGGCAGAGATATACAACTGAGTATCATCAGCATACTGATGATATCTCACCCCGTGGGATCGGATGATCTCACCCAGCGGTTTCATGTAGATGTTAAAGAGTAGGGGTGAGAGGACTGAGCCCTCAGGCACCCCACATGTGAGCTGCCTCAGACTCGACACCCCCACCCCCACCCCCACTGACTGGATCCAGCCACTCAGGAAGGAGGACAACCAGGACAACACAGTGCCCTGGATCACCAACCCCTGTAGCCGGTCCAGAAGGATACTGTGGTTGACAGTATCGAAAGCTGCTGAGAGGTCAAGAAGAGTGAGAATGGAGGGATACCCTCCATCTCGCTCGCTCCAGAGATCATCAAACAGTGCTACCAATGCAGTCTCCATACCATGACCTGGCCTGAAGCCTGACTGGAAAGGGTCCAGATAATCCACTTCCTCTAGGACCCCCTGGAGCTGCCACGAGATGAAGTTTAGAAAAGAGCTATTTTTAAACTATCTAAGATATCCAAGGAGAAAAATGCAAGTACAAATTTATACCACAGTTCTTGATTTTCATCAACAAAAAGCATGTAAAGGTCTGTTACAAATGTGAGAGTAATATTTTAAATTATAATACTGCTCCTTTCCTGAGCACTGTTTCCCCAAAAGAAAGGATTACTCCACAGAACCACTACTCATGTTCAAATGAGACAGTTTCATTACATTTTCTCCAAAGTGTGGGATTAAATTCCTTGGAGTTATAACTCAGTTTCAGCAGTGTTGAGATGCCATTAACTATGAACCTTGAGGCAATAGTCTTGTATAATCAAAATAAGAAATTTTAAAGGTTTTTTCTTTCTTTCTGTAGATGGCCAAAACTCATGTTTGACATTACACCTGAGATCTTTCTCCCACACTTGTTTTATGTCAGAAGAATTGCCATAAAAGATGTCTTTCAATAAACTATACATTTTCAGTGTTAAGCATTCATTTCTGGCTTGTAGCATTAGTTGCTCAAAAGAAGATAAAGGATGCTCAGCTTGGACTTTGACTTTCAGTGTCAAACATGGATTACCTATTGAACTGAAAGCAAAATGAATGCAACCCCCTCCCTTTCCCTACTTGGTTGATACCCTTCAGTAAAGATTTGTTAGGTAGCATTTAGTACATTTTGGATTCCCAGTATTTTAAAACAACTAAGGATAGGCCTATCCATAAATAAAAGACGACATAAAAGAATCTGTCCTACTTATGTTGCATTATGAGAAGGCAAGATTCTCTGGAAAAGACAATAATGCTGGGGAAAGCTGAAGGCAGCAGGAAAAGAGGAAGAATAAGCATCGGTAGGATTGACTTTGTGAGGCCAACCACAGGCTAGCTTTAGGCTGGATGATGATGTTTCATGTCCCATCTGCCAGCCCATGCAGGAAGACGCAGAGCACGTGTTTTTTCACTGTCCATGCTTTGATGCAGAACGGGAAATTTTACAGAGTCATCTTCAATGACAGTTGTCTCCAGAAGACATCATTGGCGAGATATTGAGCAGGGAGACAACCTGGGTTGTGATTCCTAATTATGCGGCCAGAGTCATCTTGGAACTCAGACGTGTGGAGAGACTGAGAAGAGGGCAGCCAGAGGCATAGAGGAGGAGGGCGAGTAGCCAAATTGGAGGAGGGTTTTTAACAGCCAGTCTGCCCCCCCCCCGAAGTAATGCCAGATGGTGGTCCCACAGGGTGGGGTGGCGTAATGGGAGGTGGTTTTAGTGGGTAAAAATCCCACATGCTGTGAAGCTTCTTAGGGCTCCACAGTGTCTTTTAAAGATTTCCACCTACCCTTAAAAAAAACAACACACACACATGAGATGAAGTTTAGGAAAGAGCTATGTGGTCTTTCAAATTACAGAAATGTAACTTTGAATTTACAGAGGGGTTATACACATACACAGGGGCAGGTTGGCTGGCTGACAAGTAATGAAGTATAGATTCTCATACACACAGAGAAGACAGCCATTTACACATACATTGCCTCAGCTATTTTTTCACTCTACAACTCAGCTACTCCATTCTGACACAGCATTAGAAGCTTTACCACTTCGCCTTTGTGGTTTTATTCTGAGTCTGGTTTCAAATCTGGGCTGTTGAGATACTCACTAAAATTCATTATAGCATTTCCCTCCTTACTGGCACAGGATGTGGGGCTGGAAGCTAAGCAGGAGGATAATAAAGGAAGATCCTCAACAAGGGAGAAGGTAGCCAAGGAAGGGCAGCTTGAGCCTGAGGTAGTGCAGTGCCTAATTTGCCTTAACAGGCCAGCTTTCTTCTGAGCCCTCATCAGATACAGTGATACCTCATACAACGTCCAAACTTGGTTCCACAAGTTTGAACTTTATACAAATTTGGACTTTGTATGAGGCATACAAAATCCTAGCTGTGATGCCTCATACAACGCCCAAATCCTTGCCGCGATGCCTCGTACAACATTGTTTCCATAGAGATACATTGTACTGTAACAGCACAGACTTCAGGGTAAAGTCAAGGAAACAGACAGGAAACTGACAGAACTTTAAGAAATCATTGTCTAAAGGCTAAATACATTACAAAAACATGTCAAACAACCCTGATTTTAGGGGACAAACCATACAACAAGTTTTTAACTTTTGAAAACTTTATGAAGTGCAGGTTTAAAAGTTAACATGTCCCATCATGCAGCACAGTGTTAATCTGCAGCCATGCGGCCGATCATCCATTTTGTACAAGCTACTGTAAACAATTACAGGATGGAAGCAAGGACAAAATGGATGCCAACATGTCCCATCATGCAGCACAGTGTTAATCATCCAAACAGCAGCAAACACCAAACAATTGCCCCACCAAACAGTGCTCCCCCCAAAATACCAACATAAGAAAAATTATGTAGCATGCAATCTGTTTTTAAAAACCACAACAGCAAACACCTAATAATTGCCCACCCCACCAAAAAATTGCCCTCCCCCATCCACCTCCCCACTCTTCACATCATGCAAAACTCACAAGAGCAATGCACGCATGCGTCCTGCCTTTCATACTGCCCAGGCACAATGCAACCTGGAGAAAAACCCAATGCTTCATACAAAGTCGCAGTTACTTTGTATGAGGCAACTTTTTTCAAGGAATTAGGCGATGTTGTATGAATTCAATGTTGTACGAAGCAGACTTTTTATGAGTTATTACTGTAATATCAAATTGTTGCATTTGAGGCTGCAAAATCTCAAAGTCTAAAAGATGGCAGAGAAGAGCAATAGGAAAACAAACAATCAGAATCTTGGAAAGCTCCAAGTAACACTCAAGGCAAAAGCAAAACCTGAGTTGTAGAGACATCTGAATGTTAATTAATTTACAGTATTTCTATTTTAATGGCCAAGTAATAGGAAAGAATCTTGTTGGATCTTCTGCTTTGCTTGCCAGTATAACCTGATTTGCTTAGGTATTGTATAGTTTTTCAATCACACAGTCGAGTCTGACCCTTTGCGACCCCATGGACCACCGCATGCCAGGCTCCTCTGTCCTCTGCCATCCTCCACAGCCCACCCAGGTGTATGTACACTGAGTCAACAAAGTAATCCAGCCACCTCATCCTCTGCCACCCCCTTCTCCTTTTGCCTTTGATCTTTCCTAGCATCAAGGCCTTCTCAAGTGAGCCCTCTCTTCTCATTTGGTGGTCAAAGTATTTGAGCTTCAGCTTCAGTATTTGTCCTTCGAAAAAGCAGTCAGGGTTGAATTCTTTCAGGATTTATTTATTTATTTAGACTTATATCACTGCCCTTATATCTCCTTGTAGTCCAGGGGCCTCTCAAGAGTCTCCTCCAGCACCACAGTTCAAAGGTGTCTATTCTTCTGCACTCAGCCTTCCTTATGGTCCAGCTCTCACAGCCATACATTACTACTGGGAAGACCATTGATATAACTATGCTGACTTTTGTTGGCAGGGTGATGTTTATACTTTTTATTATGCTGCCTAGGTTTCTTATAGCTGGCCTCCCAAGAAGTAAGCATCTTTTTATTTCATGGCTGCAGTCACCATCTGCAGTAATCTTAGATCACAAGAAGGTAAAATCTCTCACTGCTTCTATTTCCTCACTCCTTGTGAGGGAGTGATGGGTCCAGATGTCATGATCTTGGGTTTTTTGATGTTGAGTTTCAGGCCAGCTTCTGCACTCTCCCTTCTCACCCTCATCAAGAGGCTCTTTAGGTCTTCTTCACTTTCTGCCATTAGGGTAGTCTCATCTGTATATCTCAGGTTGTTGATGTTTCTCCCAGCAATCTTAATTCCCACTTGTGCTTCATCCAGCCCTGCATTGTGCATGTTGTACTCTGCATATAAGTTAAATAAGCAGGGTGACAATATACAGCCTTGCCATATGCCTTTTCCAATTCTAAACCACCCAGTAGTTCCATATCCTGTTCTAACTGTTGCTTCTGTTGCTTCATGGTATTGTATACCATGACTTTAGTATGGAGGAGACATTATTTCTTTCCCTGCTGCAGACAGCAGTACCTTGTGTTGATCCATTGCTCTCTTCTTGTTTGCATCCACACCTCAAGAGAGAACTGGAACTGAGGGAGAGCAATGGCAAATAAAATAGATATTTGGGAAGAAGTTTTGGGAAAGGAATAATTGGAAAAAGACGAATTCGAGGTACAACGATAACAACAACAAGAAGAAGCTAGCTTATGAACAGTTATCATCTGGCTAATGAGCTGTGATGGGAAGTAAATAAATAAATAGACCCCAACATTCTCGGTCTCCTGGTACCCACACTAATGTGATGTGCAAATCAGATTTTATCTGGATGAAATTGCTTGAGATGGATAATTATTCAAGGAGACAGGCAATTGATATTCTGCTCAGGGAGGAGGCTCACACACCTTGAGTGGTGCTCTGACCCTGCATTTCACATGCCTAAAACCTCTGATGTTACATAATGAAATGCCATCCATCACATACAATATTGTCAGGCACTATTTGGAGAGTAATTAAGCAATAAAGCAGAGCCTCCCATTTTGAGACACCATGAAGAAAAGGAATAAGGTAAGATGTGAGCATGAGCTGTGATGTAACTTCACAAAAGGAAAAAAATGCAGGCTATAGGGTAACAGTAGAGATGGGATGTGGCCTCATGAAAATCTCATAAACATCCAAACTTGGTTCCACAAGCTTGGACTTTATACGGATTTGGACTTTGTATGAGGCATGCAAACTCCTAGCCGCCATGCCTCATACAACGTCCAAATCCTTGCCGCAATGCCTCGTACAAAGTCCAAATCCTTGCCGCGATGCCTTGTACAATGTCATTTCCATAGAGATACATTGTACTGTAACAGCACAGACTTCAGGGCAAAGTCAAGGAAACAGACAGAAAACTGGCAGAACTTTAAGAAATCATTGTCTAAAGGCTAAATACATTACAAAAACATGTCAAACAACATGTCAAAAAATTCAAAAAAACCAAAATCACGCTCAAAACCATTCCTAAACACTCTTCGCCTCGTGCAAAACCCACAAGAACAATGCATGCATGCGTCCTGCCTTTTATACTGCCCAGGCACTATGCAACCTAGGGAAAACCCCAATGCCTCATACAAAGTCGCAGCGACTTTGTATGAGGCAACTTTTTTCAAGGAATTAGGCGATGTTGTATGAATTCGATGTTGTACGAAGCGGACTTTGTATGAGGTATTACTGTATGTAATTTTATGACTCTCACATTGCCAATATTCCTCCTCCTGCAAGACATTCACTTATCAGTCATATATCTCCATTTCCTACAAAAATGAGATCCCAGACTTTTAGTGTAAGGGACCAAAGACAATGAAACAGCCGAAGGGTTGGCTTAACACAGGTTTATTGCATGATGATCCGGAGGAACATGTGGTAATGGCGGATGGGTAGCTCAATATATACAGCTGGCTATACATTTGAATGTGGCTCGTCGACAGACTATTGGTTGCTGCCTGCGTGACGTCGTAGAAGGTCATGCCCTTCTTGTCCAGATGTAGAGGTGGCGGGAATCTTCCCGCGCTGCTGATCCAGGTGAATCTGAGCCATGAGAGCTGGACGCTCGCTATTGCCATCTAGTGGTCACTAGCTCGCGTCCCCTTATCAGGTTTACATTGATACAGCTGAAGGTTATAATGTTGCAACAGAAAGGTTACATTGTTACCACATGGCTAGGTACATTGTTAAAGGCACAGCTTTACAGAACACAACATCCCTCCCCCCTAGGATGAGACGAAGTCTCTCAGCCAAGATGGCTTATTGCACGTGCGTTTGGGCCGTGATGAGGGCTGACCCCCCCGGGGGCGCTACTGCTTCTTTGTTCCCTGGTCCCTTGTCCTGTGATGGGAGAGGGAGACTCGTTAGTGGCTTGCCGCGGTTTGGCGGCCTTAGGGGAAGGGAAAAACTCCATTGTGGGCAGACCGGGGGCGATCGGGGCTAACGAAAAACCCCTCTTCTCGCTTGGACGGGTGGGGGACCACTCCGAAAAACTCCCCCGGTTCTGAAAATCAAATTCTAACTCAGTTGGGGTATCCGCATTTGTGGGGGAATTCCGCGAGATATGTATGGGGTCGGGTTCCTCCTCCTCAGAAAAATCCCCCAGGATATCTACGAGAACATCCCCCCTTTCCCCCCCCCCTTGGTGGGGGCCCGCGGCCCCCTTTTCCTCCCCCTTGGGCTGAACGGGTGGGGGAGAACCCTAACGCTGATTTTTTCTCTGTTTGGTCTGCGCCCTGCTCATCGGTGACCCTGCGTCGGAGCTGGTCTGCGTGCCGCCTCCACAGTAGCCCAGTGCTGGTTTCCACGCGGTACGACACGGGGCCGGTTTGCTCCACAACTACGCCCGGTACCCAGGCTGGGCCCGTGCTGGCGTAATTCCTGCAATGCACGGGGGCGCCTACACTGAAACTCTTTGTGGCCTCTAGCCCAATGTTCCTTCCCTTGTCCTCTACCCTCGTGGGGTCTAGCCTAGTAAGGATGGTGGTCAGTTTCCTACGCATTAAGAGCTCTGCAGGGGAGTATCCTGACGCCAACGGGGTCACCCTGTACCCTAGCAGAAACTGACACACTTGTAGGTTCAGATCCCCGGGGCCCATGCGCCGCAACGCGTCCTTCGTGGTGCGGACGAGGCGCTCCACTTGACCATTGGTGGCTGGGTGAAACGGGGCGGAGGTGATATGCCGAACGGCGTTAATCTCCATGAATGCCCTAAACTCGGAGGACGTGAAACAACTAGCGTTGTCGCTAATTAATGTGTCGGGTATGCCGAACGTGGAAAAGAGCCTCCGCAAATGCTTAATGGTCTGGGCCGAGGAGGTGCTCGTGACTGGGATAACCTCCAACCACTTGGAGAAGGCGTCCACGACAAGAAGAAACAGAGTGCCTCTGAACGGGCCCGCGAAATCAATGTGCACCCGGGACCACGGCCCCTTAGCCGCGTCCCACTCCCTGTGGGAAGGCGGGCCTCCTCTGGTCTGGAACATTGGCAACTTTCACAGGTGCTGACCATGTGCTCGATGTCGGCGTCCAACTGGGGCCACCAGAAGTAGCTCCAGGCCAGCGCTTTGGATCGCACGATGCCGGGGTGGCTGACGTGCAGCAGTTTGAGCACCCGCGGCCGAAGGGAAGTGGGAATCACCACCCGCTGCCCCCACAAGAGGCACCCCCTCTCTAGGGACAGCTCTAACTTTTTCCTGAAAAATGGGGCGAACTCCTCCGCTGGGGAGGATGCCGGCCACCCTTTCTGCACCCAGGAGCTAACTGCCGCTAACGTCTTGTCCTTCCCTGTCGCTTTGGCAATGTCGGCGGGCACTACGGGGGGCGAATCCAGCACCTCTATCATAAGAACCTGATGATCTCGCTCCCCCTTGCTCACCTGGCTGGGCGTCAGGGGGAGGGGAGACCTTGATAGAGCGTCCGCATGGCTGATCTCTTTCCCGGGCCGGTAGACCAACGCGTGCTGGTACGCGTTGAGAAAAATAGCCCACCTGAGCATCCTCGGGGACAGGATCTGAGGCGTGGGCTTATCTGCGGTAAAAATGCCTAGCAGGGGTTTGTGGTCCGTTACAATGGTGAAGGGGCGGCCATACAGAAAATCGTGAAATTTTTTCGTCCCCGCAACTATCACTAGTGCCTCCCTGTCTGTCTGTGCGTAATTTCTCTCCGCTTGGGACAGGGACCTGGAGTAAAATGCTATCGGGGCCTCCCTTCCGTCTTCCAGCACGTGGCACAGCACCGCCCCCACCCCCACCGGGGATGCATCACAGGTCAGGACTACCGGGCGTTTGGGGTTGAAATGGGTCAGTATGGCATCAGACGCTAGGAGACTTTTTAGTCATCGCCCCACTTCCATGTCTGGTCTTTTTTAGCAGTTTGTGTAGCGGTTCAGCCACTGCTGCCTTCCGGGGGAGGAAGGAGTGGTAAAAGTTGAGCAGCCCTAGGAACGACTGCAGCTCGGGCTTGGAGGTGGGGCGGGGGGCTTTCTTAATGGCGGCCACCTTGGATTTGGATGGTTTTATCCCCTCAGGAGTCACACAAAACCCTAGGAACTCAACCTCGGTCACGAAGAAGACGCATTTGTCCTTTCGCAGTCTCAACCCAGCTTTTTCGAATATTGTCAGGACCTTCCCCAACCTCTTGGCCAACTCGACCCGACTCCCGCCTGTTATTAACACGTCATCAAAATAAGGCAACACCCCCTCTAGCCCCTTCAGGAGGCGTTCCACGAGTGACTGGAAAATTCCAGGCGCCGAATTTACGCCGAACTGGAGGCGCGTCACCTGGAACGCCCCCTTATGGGTGACTATGGTCTGCGCAGCAGCTGCGGCAGGGGACACCGTAAGCTGCTGGTAGGCCTGTGCTAAGTCGAGCTTAGCGAAACACTTTCCCCCGTGTAACCTGGCCAGCAGATGGCTGACTACCGGCACCGGATACGCATTCGGGCGGATCGCCTTGTTGATGGTGCACTTGTAATCGGCGCATATGCGGACCTCCCCGTTGGCCTTTAGTGCGGTTACAATTGGAGTTTCCCACTCCGCAGAATCAACAGGCACAAGGATTCCCTGGCCCACCAATTTGTCCAGTTCCGCCTCTATCTTGTCCTTGAGTGCGAACGGCACCCGGCGTGGTTTGAGTCGAATTGGGTGAACCTCCGGGTCTAGGTCGAATGTCACTGGGGGCCCCTTGAACTTCCCCAGTCCTTTTTTGAAAACTTCGGGGTGCGCCTCGCACACCTCCTGAATCGGGTCAGTCCCAACGGCGTGCATCCCTATGGCGTGCACCCCCCCAATAAACAAACCCAGGGGCTGAAACCATTGAGTCCCGAGGAGGCTGCAATCTCCCCCTTTAAGCACGACTAGAGGGAGAGACGCGGCGTGCTTCTTGAATTTAACCTGAAACTCCCCAACCCCCAACACTGGAATGCTGTTCCCTTGCACGTCCCGTAGTGTGGACCTCAACGCTTTGAGCTTGGGTCGCCTGTGGGGGGCAATTCTCAAAAACTCCCTCTGGGAAATGATTGAATATGAGGACCCCGAGTCAATTTCCATTCTAATGGGAACCCCTTGAACTAGTACCTCAACAAAGTAGCAGGGGTGTCCTGCGGACACGCTGAATACTGGGGCGTCGTCCTCGCTGCCGTCGGAGATGCGGCCCACGCCGTCCTGCTTCCGCGTGGCCTGAGGGCCATCCTTGGGTCTCGTTGAGCGGTCTCGTCCCGCGGAACGGTCTGCCGAACTTCTCCGGGTCTCGCGCCTCTTCCTGCACACCTTGGCGATGTGCCCGTGGCGGCCGCAGTTGTGACACTCGGCCTTCCGAAACGGGCATTTTACGCGGTCGTGGGCCGCTCCACAGCCGTCACACCGCCGGCTCTCTTTCCGGACCCTCCAGACGTCCTCGTCGTCGCTGCTCTCTGCGGAGGACCTCGAAGCTCGCCGGGCTGCATGCACCGGAGTCTCTGCCTTGCTCGACCTCGGCCGCCAGTCCTGGAGTTCTTGTACCCCAGCCTTTGTGGCTTCCGCGGCCTGTGCCGCTCTGATGACCTCCTGCAACGTGGGAGGTGGCTCTTGGTTCATTAATGTGCGCTGGGTTTCGGCATCGTTCAGGCCGCACAGCACACAGTCCCGGAGGGTGATTTCGACATTCTCCCATTTGCACGGGCCGGCCGCCAGCCGCAGGGCCGCCACGAATGCGGCGACCGTCTCCCCGGGCGCTTGGACTCGCCTCCAGAACGCACTCCGAGCGGGAAACATCGCCGTGGCGGGCCGGACGTGCTCACGCAGCATCTGCATGAGTTCCTTGGCCTTGAATTCGCTCACCCTCCTCGGTGCGATCAGGTCCACCAAGGTCCTTTTGGTTTCTTGTCCGAGCATCCTGGTGAAGATGGCCCTTTTCTTTGCCTCTTCCGTGACTTCGGACTCAATCAGTGCTGCCTGGAAGTCCATTTCGAAGATCTCCCAGTCGCCCGGTTTCCTGATTTCGAAACCGGCGCATGTCTTGGTCCCGTGGGCTGCCATTATCCCTCCTTCGTCGCCAATTTAGTGTAAGGGACCAAAGACAATGAAACAGCCGAAGGGTTGGCTTAACACAGGTTTATTGCATGATGATCCGGAGGAACATGTGGTAATGGCGGATGGGTAGCTCAATATATACAGCTGGCTATACATTTGAATGTGGCTCGTCGACAGACTATTGGTTGCTGCCTGCGTGACATCGTAGAAGGTCACGCCCTTCTTGTCCAGGTGTAGAGGTGGCGGGAATCTTCCCGCGCTGCTGATCCAGGTGAATCTGAGCCATGAGAGCTGGACGCTCGCTATTGCCATCTAGTGGTCACTAGCTCGCGTCCCCTTATCAGGTTTACATTGATACAGCTGAAGGTTATAATGTTGCACACAGAAAGGTTACATTGTTACCACATGGCTAGGTACATTGTTAAAGGCACAGCTTTACAGAACACAACAAGACTTATCTCCCCTTTCTCCCCCTCCCCCCTTTTCAGCCTGTTGTTTTACATAAGAGGCTGCCAAATTTGATGCCACTCTGTACAGGCATTTTAACAATCCTGTGAAGCTTTCCTGCTCTTTCCATAGATTGTTTTGGTCAGAAAAAAAGGTAAAGGTAAAGGTTGTCCTTGTTCAAAAGCCAGTCGTATCTAACTCTAGGGTAAGGTGCTCATCTCCATTTACAGCCGAAGACACCGTCTGAGTCCACAGACATTTCTATTGTCATAGAGCAAGCGTGACTAGACACTGGAGTGCACAGAATGCTGCTATCATCTCACTGAAGCATTACCTATTTATCTAACTGCAATTTCTTGCTTTTGATTTGAACTTCTAGGTTGGCAGGAGCTGGGACAGAGATGGGAGCTCACTCTGTCATGCTGCACTCAGGTTTTGAACTGCTGATCCGCTAACCTTCCAGTTGTCACATTCAGCATCTTAACCACTAACCATCACAGTCCCATATTCTGACCAGTAATTTTGCACATTCTGACAGTTCTTCCCCCCTAAAAAATGAACCCCACCTCAGAGAAATGCTCTGTGGTATCTTGGGGGTGGGGGCATGAAGAGAAATCTTGCTATAAGCAGGAGAAAGTGATTCCCCCTCAAAATTTCATGAAAATAAGCAAGAGGCTGTGAGATTCACATGACTGTATAAAGGAGTGCAGATTCCTCAGACAGAATCCTGTTGGCAAATGTGACACATAACTACTCTGTGTGGGAAGAGCACATCTTGCATTTTGCTTAAGCTCCGGCTTGCATTTCTGCAAGCCAAAGATTAGTCCATCAGAACAAAGGGGCTTTTCACTAGGAAACAATAAAGCTGCTTTTGCACAAATGGCAGAGAAGGGGCAAGTATGTGCAGAAGGAAGCATTATGTGGCAAAACTAAACACTATTCAGGCCACTCTGTGTACATGATTAAATAATGTTGCTGTGTATTGCCCAAGACAACTGCTGTTGGTCTGGAACCAGATGCCTCATAGTTATAAGAGAGCCTTGTGAGTCTGTGTGTTTACTTTGTGTGTTGATGTACTGGATACTGTATTTAAGTTGACTGAAAAATCCTGCAATATATGATTCAGTTCCTGTACTGTTTATAACTTGTACATGTCATAATGCATTTCACACATACTGTATTCTTACTAAAAATAGCCTCACAACCTTTTGCACAGACTGGAAATAAGCAGTATTCAAACTGTGTCTTGACACATAAAATACAAACACAGTGTTATGTATCACAGATTATTTCTTACCTAGTCTACCAGCCCCCTTTCCTTCTTTCCTTCCTCTGCATTAGGGAAGCTTACCTATATCAGTACTGACATTTTATACAAAACCCCTAACTAGAGATGCTCTTTCATCTTCTATTTGTAATAAACCCTTGGCAGATAACTTTGAAATCTGTCAGGTTCGCATGCTTCTACTCTGCTGGGGATGATATTAATGGAAATCTTCTACATTCTTTGAATTATAATGATAAGCCTGAGTGCTTCATCCTGATTTATACAGTCATGGTTTTAGAATGCAATATTGTCAGGCTCTGCATTTTGTTGACGTGCTTCCATGGAAGAAAACAGCAGACAGATGACAGAGGATGACAGAGGAAGGAACAGTTTGGATGCAGAAACTCCCTGAAAATCATGGACATTTGGGGAAATGTGACAGTTGTAATTTTGTTCTTTTTTTTAAACAGGGATGGGAATTATTATATTTTTATATTGACTTGGAGAATTCTCGCTGGTGTGTAGCATAACTAATGGAACAATGGACAGAACATTTTTTAAAAAATAACCTTTCACTTTTAGGCACTGTCAACATTTGTTTTCTTGAGTCTGAAGAGCTGTAGTGAACAATCATAGGACTAAAGAAACTTGTTACTCCCTGTAGAGGGGTTCTTCTCTCTCTCTTAATTCCCCTTTATTTACTTGCAAAACAGGTAAACTCATTGGGGGCAGTCTTGTTTCAGATAAGGAGTTGAGTTTTATTTTATATAAAGGAATATAACATATTTTAAAATATCATACTAAGGTAAGATCCTAACACAGAGCTCCATCTTTAGGTATAAATTGAATCAAAGAACATGTTCAAGTGTCTTCTGAGTGCCCATTACAGCAGTAGGAATGAAGCTTAAATGCTTGCTTGCTTGCTTACTGACTTACAAGATTGTGGAATGTCTGAAGAGATGGGGGCTGATGAACAAGAAGTGGCAAAGAGTTCCCTAAAATTGGGACCACCTAAAAAGACTGGTTCATAGAGGAGGTTTTTCAGGCCTGGCTTGAGGTGGTCACTCTGTGTCCACAGGCCTTAGAGGAACACATTATTCTCCAAGGCCTGTGATTTATCAAGGCGTAATGCTCCAGCAGATAGCAAGGTCATAAACATTTTATGTAAGTTCATACAAAGGACCGCGGTGAATTTGTGGCTAAGATGCTGATCTTCATGACTGGAAGGTTGGCAGGTCAGCAGTTCAAGACTCGGAAGCTTCTGTCTCTGTCCTAGCTCCTGCCAACCCAGTAGTTCAAAAGCAAGAAATTGCAAGTAGATAAATAAGTATCACTTTGATAGGAAGGTGAACAGTGTTCTGTGCACTCCGGTGTCTAGTCATGCCTGCTACATGTCCATGCCTGGAAACATCTGCAGATGCAGACAGCACTGGCTCTTTGGCTATAAACAGAGATGAGTACTGAACCCTAGAGTTGGATATGTCTGGCTTTTGAGCAAGATCAACCTTAATACAAAAAAATCTTGAATCAGGCATAGAAACCTACAGATAACCAATGCAGGTAAGACACGATCAGGGAGATATGATCAGATATCCACAACCTTGATGCCAATCTAGCACACATTCCAAAACTCCACTTGACCTCACCCAGTAGCTTTATATTGTTGTTGCTATATAGCTGTTATATAGTGAACCCCAAAAAGCACAATCCCACTTGAGGCAAAAACTAGTATGAATTCTATATTTATTCTGATATAGTTCACTGTATTTAAGCAATGAGTTTAGGTTATTTTTTAATGTCGTAAGGCACTAAAGGAGTTTGCAATAGAGGTTGTGAGACGACGCAAGAGTGGTGAGATAAAAATATATAAGCATTACATTGTACATAATTGATGTTATAGATAACAATTTATGGATGTATTTTATTGTTGTTCTTATCTTTTGTTATAGTAATATTCATTTATACTTCTGATGAAGAATGATTACCGAAAAACCATTTACCAGAACAGGTTTCATGTAGAACTAATAGAACTATAAACAGTACAAGTGGTACAACAATACAAATTTATTTCACTATTTCTGAACAAGATTTTTTGGGGGAAAATTATATTAACCAGCTTGGAAGCACTTATTTGTGAAGAAATCACCATTTATAATTTTCCTTTACCAGTGAAGTAACTGCTTTCATTTTTTTGGATTTACATGAATGAACTATATCAGAATTAATATATAATTTATACTAGTTTTTGCCTCAAACGGGATTGTGCTTTTTGGATATCTTCACTGTTTGGCCAGACTTTTTGTCTGTTATATAGTGAACAGCATAGGGGAGATGATCGAACCATGTGGTACCCCATAATATTGTACCCATGGGCTAAAACAGCCTCCTCCATTTGGATTCTCTGGACAAGGTCATTTAGGAAGGACTGGAGCCAGCTAAGGACTGAACCCCCAATCCCCAACTCCAATAACCTTTCCAGGAGAACACTTGTGATTGACAATATTGCTAAGAGATCCAGGAGGACTAACTGGTACACACTGTATCTCAGTCCTGTGTTGCAGGCTAAACCCTGACTGAAATGGATCAAAACCATCAGAATCCTACAAGAATAAATGTAGTTGATCTGTCACCACTCTCTCTACCAGTTTGCCCATAAATGGGATGTTACACACTGACCTAAAGTTTTTAAGATCTTCAGTAGCCAAATTTGATTTTTTAAACAATGGACAAAAGCTAAACTGTCTTTCAGGCTGGATGGCATGTGGTCCTCCTAATGCATCTGTCTTAGATGACCTCTAAGTTATTTACACCTCAGGAGGCTGCTTTTGGCTTCTTGTGGCATACTACCAGGGCTTCAACAGTTGTCTTCATATTTGCTTGCTCTAGGGCCAGAACAAAGACATTTCCCCCAGACTGCTAGCTTCAAAATCCTCAAAGGACCCTGATTGGCTGATAACTATGAGTCATTTGCAGCATGAGTGACATCACCAACTAACTCTCTTATGGCCTGGACTGCCGCCCGAGCCCCTCCCGGGGCTCTCTCCATCAGCCCCGGATTGGAGGCAGCTGCGCCTGGTGCTCCTCCTCTTGGTCCATCCAGTTGGGGAGTTTAAAAGGTGCCAGAAATGCCGGGAAGCTGCCATCATGGCCAGAGCCTGGACTGCCGCCCAAGCCTCTCCCGGGGCTGTTTGTACTTTTTGTTTGAACTTTTTGTTGACTCCTGCTGTGTTCCTTGTTTTGTGTTGATTGCACTGTTTGGTTGATTTTGTATTGTGTACCTATTTGTTTTTTGTATTGTCATCGTTGTGTCTTTTTCACTTTTTTTCTGCTGCTGTCTGCTGTGCAGACAGCATGCATTGGTGTATACTGCTTTGAGTTGACTTCGGGTCGAATAAAGAGGTATACAAATAAAAAGTGAAATGAAATGAAAATGAAAAGAACCCTTTCTTGGCATTTTGCCAGGATGTTAGGAAGGGTGAGCATACTGTAATTTTTCATATTACATAATGGCACATTCCCAGCTACAGCAGTCTGAATCAAAGAAATTTCATAACCCAACAGTTACATAAGTTCCATTGATTCTATGAGACTACTGTAGTTGGCATTAGCAAATGGATTTAGCCAACAATGTTTTCTGTTTTACTTTCCTTTTGCCTTTTATTTCTATAGTTTCATGGTAGCTCAAATTTTATTTTATCCACCAATTTACAAACCACCATCTCAGCCAACACAATTTTAGGGTATTAATACTGTGCTCTTAAGTTGTTGTAGTATTATTGCATGATGTTTTGTGACACAACTTAGCTGCTGAATATTGCTATGTTGATTATTTAAAAAATGTCTTCTTGTTGTTAATTATCTTAATCCTCTTTGTCACCATCCCCAAAGTATGTTCTTGCTGATTCTCCTTATAGTACAGACATATTATGAGTCTGAGTTTTTCTTTCTCTCTTTAGCTTTCACTGTACAGTATTTCAATTATATATACACACATATATAGCATTGCAGGCGCACCCCCCAAAGAAAGACTCAGACACCGGTATATGGATAAAGGCATTGGGCCACTTTTATTGAATAATGCCCTAGTCCGAATTATAACTTTCAATTGGTACTCATCCAATTATAATTCTTTAAGGCAAGCAGGCCGCAGTAACACTGGTAAAGTTCCTCCCAAAATTGCCAACGGCAATTGGCTACAATGTATCCATTTTGTATCAATTTGTTTGTTGACACAAACAAATTGTTGACCGTAGTCAATAAACTATCTACTGACCCCACCCTCTGACGTGTATCCGTCAAATCACGGGGTGATGCATGCTGAAAAGCTCCTGCCATCACCCCTTGCCTGGTTCGTCGTTGACCGGTCAACGTTATTACACCTGTACCTGTCTAAGTGTTGGCCAGTCAATTGCGAACCTGCCGGATACCTATGGGTCATAAATCTTTACCTTACCAGTGCTACCCGCCACATGGGGAGGCTTCAATGAAGACTCACCGCCCCCCCAGACCGTCAGCTCGGTCAACAGGCCTGCTTGCAAATCTTCCAAAAACAGGTTCATACCTCTATCCGACAGGTGGACCCCATCCCCTGCATACAGATCGTAATTTTGTAAACTAATGGTGGGGTGTCGGACGACCATCCCCAAACCCTTGTCAGTCAAGAACAGGGCCACTGCCCTGTTCACCGAGCGACGAGCGCGGTCAAGGGCACGGAGGTCAATACCTCCCCTGTAAGCGTGACGTGGTATGATGTCCGACCATAGCAGCCTGGTGAACGGCCACACATAGTGCAAATAAGCTAGGTCCCTGCAAATCGCGAATTTTAAAGAAAGGCCAGTGACCTGGCCTAGGTCATTGTCCCCGAGGTGCAGTACAAGGACATCAGGCGGTTCAGCATCCCTAATGGAGAAAAGGAATGGCAACAGTTCCCGCCATCTCATTCCACGCTTACCGTACCAACGTATGCATGCAGCCGCACGCAGTCCAAGCTGGGGTCCCCACTCTGTCGCCGCAGCATACTGAGCTGCCCAGTGCACGTAACTGTGGCGCACCAGCCATACTACCACCGGTGTGCGGGGACACACAGGGTCTGTAAGAGAAAAAGAGAACAGTGACTTAAATGGTACTCATGTCTGAAGAGGACGAACATACAATGCAAAACGCATAGATCCCCATCTTCCCATACGGCGTATATCAACCTCAGAGTACCCAAATGCAGCTGCAGTTGAAGCAGCGCCTATTCTAAATGAATGGGTGCAGTAACGAGCCCCTGGGAGGCCAACACTGGAAAGTGCCATACCGGTCACCTTCCAAAATTGAAATTTAGTAAGGGGAGACCCATCCTGGTGGCAGAAAAACGGGCCAGGGTGCGTGCCACGCACTGCCAAGAACTCCTGTAGGGCACCAACCCGACAGATGTCTGCAATGGAACATCGTAGCAGTCTAACTCCACTGCCTACGCCGTGCTGATCAACTTTTGAGGACCGTATCCTCAACTGAGCCCACTCATTAGAAACATAGACATCGTCGAGTTCCAGTGCCCTATGAGTCACATCCGCCTTAGACAGTAGTACCAACTCACTGATGCGGAGCGCTCCAAAGAAGACCACCATGGTAGCCGCATGAAAAAGAGCTGCCTCATACCTGTCAAAACATAGGTTAGGCCAGCCTCGTGCAAGGTGTGTGAGCACCCCTGGGGAAATTGGGTGCCGAGTGTCCGGGCGGCAGCCACGTTCCCGTGTCCACCCCTCCAAAACATGGCGTATGCGAAAATCGTTCATGCTGTCAGCAAAACCCCCCACCTTGGCAACAAATGCCAATGCTGACAGCCTAGATGCTATAGTGCGGGGAGCGAGGCCCTGACTGTGTAAATGAACCATGAATTGTAAAACCTATGCCACTGGAATGGGCCACAACTCTGGCAACCGAAGTTGTGCACGAAAGCTATTAAATTGAACTAAAGCATGATGATATGCCTTACGCGTGCGGGGCGCCAAGGACATGCCAATCGCCCGGTTCACCTCTCCTTGCCAAATGTCCAAATCTCGGCCGGAAGTGGCGAGGGGAATTCCTCTGCATCCGGAGCCAAGGCGCGAAACTGGGGGATCTGCAGGCGGGATAAAGCATCAGCAATATCATTATCAATGCCTGGTACATGTCTGGCCCTGAAAAGCACGTTAAGGCGTAGGCTACGTAACACGAATTGGCGAACTAAAGCCATCACCCTGGGTGATTTAGAGGTCTGAGCATTGACAATGTGCACTACTGCAGCATTGTCACACCAAAAATGGACCACTGAGTCGGCCCACTCCTTGCCCCATAGCATCAAAGCTCCCAGAATTGGAAAAAACTCAAGGAATGTAAGATCGCGGAGGCGATCCGTGCCCCGCCATTCTGGAGGCAATTGGCCATAAGCCCACCTCCCCTGGAAGTACATCCCATATCCCAGGGAGCCGGAGGCATCCGACTGCACTTGAAACCTAGGTGAAACTAAAAGGTCAGACCTCCAAAAGGATACCCCGTTGAAGTCCCGCAGGAATGAGAGCCAAACCAAAAGGTCAGCCCGCATGCCCCTGGTCAGTCGGACCCGATGATGGCGCCTTGTCAAGCCAGACATGGCATCGCACAGGCGCCGAGCAAATGCCCTGCCAGGCATAACCACCCTGCAGGCAAAGTTAAGATGGCCATGCAGTACCTGCAGCTCACGAAGTGACACCTTACGTTTGGCCAGCAAGGCCAAAATCATCGCAGAGATCCGGGTAACCTTGTCAATGGGTAACCGGGATGCCTGTGCGACCGTGTCAATTTCGATACCCAAAAATGTGAGGGTAGTGGATGGGCCCTCAGTCTTTTCGGGCGCTAAACGGACACCCAGTTCCTGCATTAGCGTCTGAAATGTGGTGAGGAGACGCGTGCACATGTCCAAGCCCCGTTCACCCCCGAACAAAAAGTCATCGAGGTAATGGGCTACAGACCAAGACCCGGACCTGCGAATGAAGGCCTACTGAAGGAAGGTGCTAAAACATTCAAATGCTGAACAGGATATAGAGCAGCCAAAAGGCATGGCCTTGTCTACATAGAACTTCCCTTGGAATCGAAAACCCAGTAGCTCAAAGTCCTCAGGGTGCACTGGCAACAATCGGAATGCCGATTTGATGTCACATTTTGCCAGAATATATCCACGTACTCCCCCCGCCAAATCTTCTCCCTCATGGCCTGGGACAAATGATCACCAAGGGGCAACGAATAACCAGCCGTCGGCAAAGCTGTTACCGGCACATTAGGTACCCGGGGCATGCGCAGCGGAACCTGGACAGTCCCTGCAATGCCCGGCACTAGCCCGGGGGCGGACACCCCCACCCCCAACGTTGCACCAGTCTGGAACCAAGGGGCACAGGTATAAGGTTGCAACTGATGCCCACTCGCCCCGACATTACGAGGCCATGGCCACTGAACCCCACCATTGGAAGTGGACTGAGATGTGGATGCATTAACTTGAACCTGATACTCACTAGTTGCACCCCCGTGAGCCGCCCCCACTGGGGGTTCCGGCCCACGGCGGGCGTCAGAGCTTGCGACCGGAATCGAGTTCTGGGGCCGCACCGGACCACTCTCTTGCTGCATCTCTGGCTGAACTGGAAGCTGCGAGACACTGGCCGGGGAAGGCCGGAGCGTCTCCAGCAGCTCAACCCAGCTAGCCGCCTGCTGCAGTGTGGCGGCCATTGAGGCAGGCGGAGGACCCAAAGGTGCCCCCGCAGCAAATGAAGGGCCACCAGGCACGGGGTTGTGTGCCATCCCTAAGGACGCCTCGAGCACCGCTAAACGCGTTAGCAATGCATCAACTGCCACAGATCCCCCAGTATAGAGTGGGCCGGGTGGGCCGGACGGCCCACCAGGCATTGGACCAGAAACCCCTATATGAGAGCCCGGGCCCGAACTACTGACTTTGTGATGGGACTCAAGGTTGACTCATCCTTCCAAGGTTGGTAAAATGAGTACCCAGCTTGTTGGGGACAAAATGCTAATTACTTTGTGAACTGTCCAGGGAGGACTCTAAGCTCTATGGGGTGATATATATGTATAATTTCTATTGCTATACAACTTCTTGAAAATCTGCAAAAGTGCATCTGCTGACTTTTAGGGGCAAAGTGCTACTTACCTTATGAACCACCCAGAGAGGGCACAAAGTGGTATATAAATGTATGTAATTGCTATTGTTATTTGTCTATCAAATTATCCAATAATTTTTTCATCTCCTAGTCTCTTATGAATTGCTGTAATCTGTAATTTGTAATCTGTGGTAGGGTCTGGAACCTAGTGACGAATGCTCTGTTGCTGCAAGCCTTCCTTGTGGACAGGATTATTTTAACCCTTTGTTAAATTTTCTTTTTATATTGTGATGTTACCTTGTTAAACTTTCTATTTATATTGTAAGCCACCCTGAGTGGTGCTTGCACCAGGAGGGTGGAGTATAAATAAACGTATTATTATTATTATTGTTATTGTTGTTGTTGTTGTTGTTGTTGTTGTTGTTGTTGTTGTTGTTGTTGTTGTTGTTGTTGTTGTTGTTGTTGTTGTTGTTGTTGTTGTTGTTGTTGTTGTTGTTGTTGTTGTTGTTGTTGTTGTTGTTGTTATTATTATTATTATTATTATTATTATTATTATTATTATTATTATTATTATTATTATTATTATTATTATTATTATTATTATCTGTCTGCCTCCATCTTGGATCATTTCCTTTCTCTCTCCTTTTTCGGAGGTCACTTTTCAATGTATTATTTACTGCTGCCTTGCAGCCTACCTGTGCCAGTTTGCTTCTTTTGGATTATTTCTCCCTTCTTTTCTTTCTTTTTTTCTTTGTTGGCACCTTTTTAAAAAAAATATTATTATTGTTGCTGCCTAATGATCATTGAACCCTAGAGTCAGATACTACTGACTTTGGAGCCTGGGTGACCTTTACCTTTACCTTAACCCCCCTGCTGCCCCCTGCTGGATTCAAAGAAATGAAGAGAAGACATCAAGTGGCAGGAATGAGAGAAATCTCTACATACTAGTATTTCTTTTATTAATTCAGGGGGGCTTTTATTTAATTGTTTTGCTTTATTTTGGGGGGGATGTTTTCTTTTCTTTTGCGGGAGTGTATGGACAAGAGAACAGACTTTGTGACTGTGACAGTGTGCCACTGGCCTGTGTGAATGTGAGAACATAAACTAGTTCCTGCATAAGTCTGATGATTTTTCTTTGTCTTGTACTGTCGCTCACTTTTGGTAGAGATTCATTATCCATTGCTTCTTCCCTGCTTTTTCTGGAATAGATTTTAAGGATTCTTTAGAGCTTTCAGAGTGTCAGAAAACATGAATGGGAAACACAAACAAGAAATCTGAAAGAAACTTACCCTTTCATGTAAAAACAAAAGGACTGGCACACTTTTTTAATTACAAAAAATAGAAAAGTGCCTCCCTGGACCTGAAACAAAATATACTGAAAATAATCAGAGGTGATTACTTCAACAGATGGAGCATCATTTGTATGGTATCTGTGATATTGCTCCTTCATTATAATGAAGCGAAAAGGCTGTTTGCATGAGAGTCATATATGCACCATTAGGACTGCAATATGATGTTTTGTTCTTAGAAAGCCTTTTAAGCCAGTGGGTGCTCTTATTAATGGAAGAAAATAGGGCAGGCTTCCATCCAGTTTCTTTCTACGTGTATGGAGGGCCACAACACTAATCAAAAGGACATCAGAGATGATGTGTGGCACTCCAGGAAGAAAAGGAAACTCTTGCCTTTTCAAAAGTTGTTTATTCCTCTCTTCTGTTAGTAAGGTCCCCACCATATCTATCTTTGGTGAATGCAAGCTAAAATTCAAGGAGATCTTGATAGGCTTGAGCACTGGGCTGAAAAACAAAAGAATGAAATTTAACAGGGGAAAGTGCAATGTTACAAAATGGGGGATACTTGACTCAGTAATATTATGAGTGAAAAGAATCTTGGAATTGTTGTAGATCGTGCGCTCCGGTGTCTAGTCATGCCTGCCACATGACCACGGAAACGTCTGCAGAAGCAGACAGCGCTGGCTCTTCGGCTTAGAAACAGAGACGAGCACTGCACCCTAGAGTCGGATACGACTGGCTTTCGAGCAAGGGAAACCTTTACCTTTACCTTTACAAGATGAATATGAGCCAAAAATGTGATGTGGATGCAAAAACAGAACATGTTATTTTAGAGTGAGTTAACAGTATACTCTCAGAAATCCATCTGATATTAGTCCCAGTCTATTTGGCATTAGTAAAGGTAAAGGTTTCCCTTGCTTGAAAGTCATATCTGACTCTAGGGTTCAGTGCTCATCTCTGTTTTAAAGCCAAAGAGCCAGCGCTGTCTGCTTCTGCAGACATTTCCGTGGTCATGTGGCAGGCATGACTAGACACCGGAGCGCATGGGACGCTGTTACCTTCCCACCCAACTGGTCCCCATTTATCTACTTGCAATTTCCTGCAGTATTGTGTCCAGTTCTGGACATGGGACTTTAAGAATGATGATAACAAAGATGAACAAGGTCAGAGGAAACAAGGATGATCAGTGGACTGAAAACCAAGCCATATGAGGAAAGCTTGAAACAACTGGGCATATTTAAACTTGAAAAAAGAAGACTGAGAGGGGATATTATGACACTCTTCAAATACTTGAAAGAGAGTCTTAAAAAGTAGGTGCAGGATCTGTTCTCAGTTATCCCAGAGTGCAGGACACGTAATAACAGGGTCAAGTTACAGGAAGCCTGATAATCTGGATATCAGGAAAAAACATCTTAACTGTGAGCGTACTATATGCTGGAGCTCCACGTTCCTCCCCGCGGCCCGGCCAGTCGACGGGGAGTGAGAACAGTTGACGGTGGCCCACGCCCTTAAAAGCGCCACCGCCACCACCACCGGACGCCGAACCTCTGTCGTAGGCAGATTGATTGCACACGGAGCCAGCAGACAGGCCAAACACTTCTTTATTGTAGCATGGTCAATCTGTACATAACCAAATAGTGGAGTCACAGCTCCTTATATATCATACACTGCATTTGAATTTTCCCCCAAAGGCACTCATTGGTTGCGGTAGCAGTGACGTCATTAGGGATGTACTGCGTACCTTCCTAAGGTTCACCTAACCTGACTAAGGTTTATTGCATACCTTCCTAAGGATCACCTATAGCGGGGAGGTTTCCCTTCCCACGCTAGTTGCTGATTGGGTGATTGGGGTCACATGGGCTGAGCTTCCTCAGCTGTGCTATGGCTGGCAGCTGAGTTGCGTGCGGTGACCAATGATTAACTTGCATACACAACAGCGTTCCTCTCCCCGGGCCGGCGGGGAGTGAGGTCAGCTGAGGGAGCAATCACTGCCACCCCGAGGACCATTGCCACAGCTGCAGGGCCCCCCTCCTCTCCTGTCCCCTGTGGAGAAGGACATAGGGCCATGGGCCACCAGACCAGGCTGAAGCCCACCGCCGCCCTGAGAATTGTGACTCCAGTTGCGGAAAGGGGCTCTCTTTCTTTTCCTTACATTCCCGGGCCTCACCTCAGGCCGATATGGAAAGGATGATGCCGCGGCGGGCAGCTGGAATTGCCATCATCGTCGCTCATGGTCTTGGCCTTGGCGGAGATGAAGAGGCTGGTCGGCTAGGAGCTCCAGGACTTGTGCACGTTTTTGTC